>VZSR01000920.1:1892952-2020126 GCA_013398615.1 Brachypodius melanocephalos
ATACCCTGGCCATCCTGTAAATTTTGTGTGATGACACTCGTATAAAGCGTTCCATTATCTTGCCAGGTACTGAGGCCAGGCTGACTGGTCTATAATTACTAGGATCCTCCTTCCCACTCTTTTCATGAATGCGTTGAAAGTTGAAGTCTGAAAGCTTGTCTCTGATCTTATCTTAATCTCTGTTGCTCAAGGGGAGTAGGTTTTGTAACAACCACCTGCAAATTCTGTGGCAACACTAGTGTACTTTGTCTCCACTGAATGCCATTTGTGCTCTTTTCACACAGACACAGATGCCCATGTTCTGTGCTCACAGAATAAACACCATGCAATGCATACCCAGCCAGGACCTATCCAGTTCTTGGTTTACTATAGCCCCTTTTCTCTACTTTGTCCAACTCTTTGGTCATTTGCAATTTCTAAAGTGACTGCACAGGGAGACTTAGACCTTCCCTATGCACAACAGAGTGTTCATGTTTGGAGGTGGGGACCTCAAAGGTTTGATATTTCAAGTTTTCCAGACTTCTTTTTACACACTTTCCCAGCCAGCCTGCTTCAAAACCAGCTTCCAGCTTGCTTACTTTTATTACACAGAAAAAGAAAACACAGTTTGTAACCTATGGTGCCCAGCAAGACACAAATCTAAACAGGTCCCAGCAAAGCCAAGAAACAGGCAACAAACCCAAATGCCTGCCTGTAGCACATTAACACCATCTGCAATAAGAATGCTAAAAACTTTCAATAAACTCTGCTGAGAAATAAGATGTGTAACTCACTGAACAGTTCAACTACATGCCAGGTACATAAGATGAAAAGGCATCTGCCAACAGAATTGTATTTGACATTAACAGTGATGTGGAAAATAGTCTCTTTCCATGGCTCCCTCAGGAAAGCTTAGGTGAGCCAAACCACGTTCACCCAGGCAGCTTCTTTTGAGTTATGCCACAAGATGACAGCACCAAGGTGCCCTATAATACCACTGAAATAACTGTATCAAGCCCCATAATCATCCCCTTTCTTTCTGCCTTTTAGCAGTGCATGGGACGACTCACAGGCCTAGTATGACGCATGGCATTACATGACATGCTGAACCGCAGCCCAGATTTCTATACCTATTGATAAAGATCCGGTTTTGCCACCATGGTTTCATTAATGGTGATACTAATGCTCACAGAGTTCAACAAGATACATGAAAAAAAATACAACATTGGTAATTTAAAGCAGTTTGCTGGGTTATGGACCGGATATTTTCCCCATTAGAAGAATGAGAAATCTCAAGCATAACTGAAAACCTAAGTGCTTTACTAAATGTCTACTGCAAGCCAATGGAAGAACCAAAAATTTTCAGTCTACTTATTTGACACATCATAATTGTTACACTCCTGTTAGTTACAGAGCTAGAATGAATAACTTTTAAAAAACTTTTATAATCACTTATTATTACTATCTGAAGAATTATCAAGTGTTAATTTTTGCATTTGAAAACAGATACACTAAGAGAAACAATGTAATAGAGACAACAGCTTACTGAGGGGGGTAACTATGACCTGAAGGACTTGGAATGCAAGATACAGAGTATTTCACTCCTTTAATACATACTGGAAATGCTGCAAAGCTATTCCCCAGCCCTTTTCCACTACATCTTCCTGCATCCATGTTGCAGAGACTGGGCCTTTAAAAGGTTTTCCTTTGGGAAGGAAGCTTACAAAAATGACTTTAAGGAGTAGAAATAACTTGTTCATCATTATTGGGGAGACTTGTTACAAGAAGGAAATCATAAACCAAGAGCAGGAGATGAAAAAAGTAACACAGAGGATATTAGTTTTCCTAAGTCTTCACTCATTTTTTAGATTGCTGCTCTGAGTCATGACCTATTTCCAGCACAAAAATAACTGATCACCCCCTAGAGCAATACAGATTAGAGAAGGGAAGGATCTTTCAGTGAGAGTTAAAAACACAGGACAGACTATGGCTTTGTCCAAAATAACGCATGTAACACAATGTTATTATCAATTAATATTATGAAATCAAGCTGTATTTGAAAATTCAGCAACTCTAAAGCAAAAAAGCTTTATTTACTTTGAACATTGCAGCTTGAGGCTCCCCTAGTTCATGAAATGGAGGTTTGCCTGTTGCCATCTCAATAATGGTACAGCCCAGGGACCAGATGTCAGCTGGAGCACCATATCCTCGTGGTCCTTTATCAATGATTTCTGGGGCCATGTACTGCAAGGTTCCTGGTCAGGACAAAAAGAGCAGTCAAGTGGATATTCTTCCTTCTTATTAAGGACGATTAACACAACACTCAGCAAGCCAAAAATTGTCAAATGCAACCCCAATCTCCCACTTATGTTATAGCATCTTTTTTACAAACTATCATTTTGCCCCTCCTTTCTAGGCTGCAAACTGCTGGAAGTCCATTCAGCACATAATCCAGAAAATATTCCCCAGAAAATAAAATTATATAAATTTTTTTTGCAGATACCAACTTTTAAAGGTTATGCATGTAAGAGATGGCAAAATCTGAGAAGTGATAGATAGTTTTCAAGAGAATAATTTTTTGTATTTTACCCCAATAATGAAAACATTAGTGACAGGGAATTTCAAACAGTTAGTTTGAAAAAAAGCTGTTTTTTGCAATCCATCATAGTTTGCCTAGAATTCCAGGATGTCTTGGATGTGGTTGGGATTTCTGACATCCAAGGTTAGCAAAAACAAACAAAACAAAACCCCAAAACAAACAAAACAAGCAAACAACCCCAAAAATTATTAAAACCCCCAAACAAATAAACAAACAAAAACCAAACAAAAAACCCCAAACAAACACCCCAAACCACCAACTGGTTAGAATGTCTGAAGTTATACATATTGACAAAATAAAATCCTGCCTGTAGGCAATCTGAGTGTAATACTAGTAATAATACTGATAAAGAACAGTACAGTAAAAAATTAAATAAAAGATGGTCAATTTGGTACCAGCATTATTGAACCATTCACTAACACAGCTATTGAGGTCTTTACAGGAAGAGCCCACACCACCACCAGCAGAAACCTCTATATGTTCAGAGTGTTTTGAACACTACAGTTTCTTCTCCACTTGAATTTCTATCAGCTTTGTTATGACATCTTTAAATTAAATTATTTTTCTTCTTAGGAATGTAATAAATTACAGTGCGGTGGAGCAGTGAACTATCAAGTAATGGACAGATGGTGAAGGTAAAAGGGTGTCATATGTTCATTGAGTGTGACTGCTGCAGAATGAAGGTTCAAGCCACAGCTTTGCCCTCAGGCTGTGTGTCTTGAATGGAGAGATGTAATGTTTAAACCACCTGATTCTTCAAAGCATGTGATTTTATTACATAATGCCTAAAATCTAGGGCTTATGTACTAAGTTACAGAACAAAACCAAATTGCTAGAGCCCTTTTAAGGTCCTCTGGGGTATAGCTACCTGCTTACTGATTTAAATCCAAAATGATAACTTAAGTATTTATTTACATGGCAAATTACATTTCAAAGGCCCAAATAGGGCTGAAAAATGCAAGAGAACAAAGAAGGGCACAAGGAAAGAGCGACCTCCTTTTATTACAGTATGGTGACTTTTCTTAAGATATCATTTCTCCATATATCATCCCTACTGACAAACAGTTGCTAAAAAGTGACTGAGGAGTATGTAAAATACAGGCAAAGAGAATGATAATGAATAATAATGAGATAATAACTAAAAATAACTGAGAAAGGTAAGTTACTTCAGAACCTTAATTTTATTTTCATGGCTTCCTTTTGTAAGAAAGCTGGAGGAACTGCAGACACACCACTACAGAGGTAAAGGGAAGTCTTAATTTTCATTTAAGTGAAGGTTGTTATTTTTTGTCTTCCACTCTGAAACCATCCATGACTAATGGCTTTGTCTGTCCGTTTACTTAAACTGCAGGGAAGTAAGAGGCTTGTGATATCAGCCTTTGTGTAAGGCCATATAACAAGCAAAAACACTGTGTTACCCACATCCACTGATCACAGAAACTGTGACCACATATTCATTTTTTAATGTGGAGTTTCCCCTTTTGCTCAGTAATTTTTGTCTTCCCTGACTACTACAAGTCTTTAAAACCTTGTTCTAATGGAAGCTGTTGTTAGCCAGTTGGTTGGGTTTTATAATTAATACCTCAAAAAAAGTGTTCACAAGTTTGAGTTTGGTTTTCTGCACTTTTAAACACACATCCAGAAAGTGGCCTTGCATGCCTGTGTACTAGTATCAAGATTGTTAAATGAAAAAGTGGCTAAATTCAAGTGTTTCCAAATGTAGTTGCAACAATCAATCAATTGCTACTTAATGAACACTTGGAAGAAAAACTTTTACCATCAAAAAGTAAAATGGAAGAGAGTTACATTTAATTTTTTAAAAAAGTGAAGAAAGCTATCAAGCCTATGTTTATGGTGATCACACTCCCATTTACTCTCCCCTGCAAACAGATACCCACCAGTGTTTTCATCACTAAGCCAAAGAGCCTCCTGGCTCAAATGCTAAACCTGTCACAAAACCCCTCACAAACTCTGCTAGATTCATCTTACCTGTAAATGTTTCAGTGCATGGATTGATTCCTGCCAGTCGTTTGGAAGTACCAAAATCTGATATCTTAACCACACCACTGTAGGTGTTCACCAGAACATTGTCCCCCTGTGGTTTGGATAGGAAAGGGAGGGAGGGGAGGGGGTGAGGGTGGAGGAGGAGAGAGGGAAGGAGGGAGGGAGGCAGCAAACAGGGAGGGGAGACAGATAAATACAGATTCTCAATCTCAACACTCCTTCAAGTTTGCATTTATCTTTGTAATACACCTTTCTACAAAGTAATATTCCAGGAACACCAGGAGAAGGAGTCGGTTCATGCTTTCTTTTTGTTTTCAGCTTCCAAGAAATCCTATTAAAAATTCTATTTCAGATAAGAGCAAAACTAACTGAACTAAATAAGATAAAAAGCAAATCAAACAAGACACACAAAAGGAAAAGTTACCTTTATATCTCTGTGTACAATCTGGTTCTCATGGAGATACTTAAGGCCTTCCAGAATCTGCTTGGTGTAAAATTTAATTGTAGGATCTTTCATTGGGCCCCACTTAGATCTTAGGAGAGCTGAGAGGCTGCCTACAGGAATTTAAGAAGAAGGTGTATCAAGATAGTGAAATCCCCAAATTGACATCAAACAGGTAAGCCTGGATGAAGCCTTTGCTCAACATCGTAATATAAAAGACAAGCAGTACCTATGATTAAGCCAAATTCTTGCTAGGTCACTTAAAGCAAATAATTTGCTGCTGCTCTGGACTGGTTATTTCTTACTTGCCAGGCCAGGTTCTACTCCCACAAGAAGAATAAATGTTCTGACAGAGCTGGATCCATCCCCCTCACTTCACTGTAGCAACTGCTGAGACTACAGCTACCACCCATGTAGCCCTTAATGAAACAAGGACTAAAGGTAACACTGCACCGTGTTGTACATTGTACTTCATGAACCACAAGTGTGGGCAAAAACAAACTGATTTTCTTGAGGCAGGGAGGGTAGAATCTAAAACAGAAAGAGCCTTCTCCTAACAAATATGGGATCAACTTCTGGCAATATTCAGAGACAGCAAAGAAAGCTCTTGGCAAAATAAAGAACAGTTTTGCTTAATGAGCACAACATAAATACTATTACAGTACTAATACTAATAATACTAATACTATTACAGTATTAATAAGTACTTAGGGCCAGAAAAATTCAGCTAAAGGAACTTTTAGTCCACACCAACAGCTTTCTAAAATAAAGTTTCCTCAAAAATCTCACATAATCACAGCTGGTTCCTTTTTAAGACTGACTACAGGGTTTAAAATATCTAAATTGGTTCAGTAATATCTTGCCATTAACAACTAATCATAGCACACTTTACTGTGCATACACAAACAGGAAATAACACCAGCTGACAGTGTGGGAAAACAAGTGGAAGTGTTGGTATAATTTCGTCACATCTGCATGCATCATGCAGGTCAAAGTGTCTCAGCTGTTAGGTGAGAAGGTCACAAGCATTCAAAAACTAAATAATTTCCCTACATCCCTAAATGCCCTGGATGTATTTAATTACACTTTGAATGTTCATCTGGACCTTTCTTAGAAATCCTGAACTTCCCCCCCATTTTTCTTATTTCTGTTTTAACTTTGCAAATTAAATTAATGCAAAATTTAACACTCGTTCTGACACATCCTTGACACTGAAGAATAAATAGCAAAATGGAGATGGAAACAATCTCCAGAGAGGTTACAAAGAGATTTCACATCCTCTTCTGCCAGTGGAGAACACTGGAGGAGTGAAACTGGAAAGTATGAACAAGGAACACATCTCACTTTTATCTCTAATCTACCTAGGGAATAGCAGTCCTTTGTACAAAGCAGTTAAAAACCAGTACTTAATTGTTCTATCAGTGTTACTGCTCAAAGAGAAACTTATACTGAAAGCTCCAGTCAGCATTCCGACACTTGAATTCAATGGACTATGCAACTCTAACTCCACTATTTTGTAACACATGAGTATTTGAAACCAAACACTTTTAATGACTTCTCTATAGGTTTAGAATTATTACAAAAAGGGGAGAGGGTACTGGGACCTATACTCTTCAAATTTACTCTTTCTATGAGAAAAGGGACTTACAGTTAACATCCCAACAGAAAAGCCTTAAAGAGTGCACAAACACATTAAGTGCTTATCTACTGACTTTCAGGCAGTTTGGAGTCCCAAATACTTCTCCTTTGGCAGACCAACCTCAGCATGATACAAACCTCCTGGCACCTGCTCCATAAAAATCTTAATGTAGCCATTTTCTGAAACAGATCCAAGATACTGGACAATGTTCCGATGCTTTAAATATTTGTGCAGTGCTATCTCTTCATGAAGAGGTTGAGAATACCTATTAAAAAAAAAAAAAAAAAAAAAAAGAACCAAGGACTGTTTCATCATGCAGGAAAAGGTTCTAGGCTATGCTCAAATGCTAGTTTAACAACAGAATGGATTTTAGGGATACCACTCCAATTCTCAGCAGACATCTTGTCCTTGACCTTAAAATGCAGCGTGATTTACTGCCTATTCTGAAAAAGTACAGAGACAGATCTCAGAGGGACCCTGGTGGAGAAACACGCCCTCCAAGAATTTATATGTGTGTCTTCTGTATCAATACATAGCACTGTCTTTGACTCCAGAGCTCCCCTCATGCTTTCCACCCTCCACAAAAAGAATACAAATGAGATGCAACTGCAAACTAAAACCAAATATATGTCTCCTAGAATGTAAGATATACATAGAGATTATTAAACTGTCATATTTATGATATATAACATCTATTTCATGTTATATACAAAAATACAAAGTCTTTATTCTCAAAAAGGTACTTTTGGATTGTAGGAGGAAATAGTAATTGAATTTCACTACATTGGGATTTTATAAACAAACCACACAGAAACACATATTAAGAGCAGCCAAATTTTAAAGAAACAACTGCACTTTTGTTCACAGTGTGTATGTAACAATGAATTAGGTCTTACCTGCTGTCTCTCTCAGGTATTTCTTTGATGGCTATTCGGACCTGGTTGCTAAGGTCTCTTCCAGCATAAACTATTCCGTAAGTACCTTTCCCTAGAACTACCCTGTCACCATTTTCATCATGATCATATTCATACTGCCAAGCAGAAAAGATAAACAAAGCAGCACAGAAATTGTTATCACTAACATTTGACATTACAGAGAGCATTAAGCCCAGTTTAGCACAGCACAGAGGGGTTGCTGCAGTGCAGCTGTAGGACAGCAGGTTACCCACCCACTTGGTGCTTTACACAACTTCTAAAATTTCCATCTTGCTTTGTAATACAATGTTCCTTAACCAACTTTGAGAAAGACGCATTCATCCAAACAAGGAACATACCAATAAACCAAATGCAATGAATCAATGCTGTCAAAAGAACTCATTCATGTGTCATCTCTAAGAACTGCTGACAGAGTCTTCAGAACATGTAAATGTATGGAACATAACCTAAAATTTTGAAACCAGTGGTTTAATTAATAGATAAAAGTAACTGGACCATACAGTCACCCCAGGACATCCCCTCTCACTATGAGATTTTTCCAAAGGGCAGAAAAAAATGTTCATCTTGTCAATGAATTATTAAATATAATGGTGGTTTCCACTGCTGCTGAAACATGCCGGGGCATATTTCCAACTGAATAACTCAGTGCTGGTTCACTGACTTCAGTAAAGCTACACTAATTTACACCACCTCATAGTGACCTTGTGACAGAACTCTCCCACTCTTAAAGGAGTGAATGATGCTTAATGAAAGTGTACCCCAGACATTTATATAAAACCAAATTTCTTATGAAAGTTGGGTTGAACAGCACACCCATGATTCAAATCAGGGAACTTATAAAGAATGAAAGGAACTGGACAATTTCATAGTCTCAGATACTGTCAGGAGTACACAGATCTCCCCTTGTATCTTCCCACATCCAAGAGGATGTCTCATATGGGAAAACTGCAGGCTATTCTCTGTGGCCTCATGTGATTTCCCTATTAAAAAAATAAACAACAAAACTTTGTGCAATGGCCATAACCACTGACTTTTCTGTCAATGACCACTTTTTCTGCATTGTCCAATGTGACTCTCTGACACAGAATGCAGCCTAGGAGAATTCCTTTGATGTGCCTTCCCAGTTCCCTGCTGCTGCAGTGTCCATGTGTCACTGACACTCCCTGCTTCACCTCGGCAGAGACGGCAAGTTTCATGCTGCTGTATGGAATGTGCTAAAGGAAACCCGTCTGTCGCTTATCCTAACAGCATATTCTGCTCAGTGGAATTAAACTGGAGCAAGCACAGCTTTAGCACAGCTCCATTTACCACATTTCAGCACTTCACAGTTCACAACATAATCTCATTACACGACAGGCATAACTGACCCAAAACGCCATATGCAAAACTTGTCAGGTTCTTTGGTAGGAGCATATCCAGCTTTCACAGCTATCATATGACATAAAACTGTGCAGAAAAAAGACAGCAGTCACATTGCAGAATTTAGGATTGACAGCAACCCCATCTGCAACACACTGGTCCTAAGCCAACCCTTTAATTACTGTGGAGAAATCTATGTTCTCCAGTCTGGGTCCCATGATACATGAAAATTGTCGAGATTTAGAGTTCAGTGCTCGTTAGCAGACAGCTTAATAGACTTGTATATATACTTGATGTCACTTTACATTTTCCTCTTCTTGTCTCAACAGCTACAAATATTAAATAAACCATCATTGGTTGCCAAAAATATGAATAAGCACTCCACTGGCTGTGAAATCTAACCAGTAGGTACAAGTAAACTAGTGTTCATATCTGACCTTCTGTAGGGTAGAGTGTTGTCTAGAATATCCTATCTGGGATACAGCAAGTACTCTTAAAGTGATAGGAACTTCTTCATATCAATATACAGAAGTGAATACCCCAAGCCTGAAGGAATTGCAACATTCACACTCCTTCAAAATACTTTGCTAGCTGTAAAATTAGACTGAAGTTTATGCATAAAATATACAACACTCTGTGACAACATTCTCATAAGGATTCTGACTGAAATCAGATTTTCTTCCCCCAGACTTCCCCAAATACAAAAGCTGTTTTATTAACAGTAAGAACTGTTTTCTCTGTACTAGTGGAGCCCATCAACACCACACAAAGCTGCATTTTCCTCCTTGTCACTTCTTAAATGCAAGATCTCAAGCTGCAGAAAGGCATTGTCTTTCTTCACTTATACACTGAACGAATTATTTCTCCCCTTCAGAAATCCTGATTTCTGTTTTAGTGTCCTAAGACAGTAAGTACAAGGTGACAACTGCGAAAACTTCAAGATATAGCTCAAAGATTTAAAATTAATTTCTGTAGTCACATCTCCACGTGTCATTCATTCATGCAGGACCACTTCCTGCTGTGCATTGTCAAGTGATTATTTCAGTTTAGTTTTTAAAGGCTCAAGCCACCATGAGCTCACATGCTCTGAGAGACTTATACAGCTGAACAGACTGTGCTGTGTGGAGATAGTCCTGCTATTAGCTGTGTACATAATTATGTAATATGGAGATCTGCAGCTATAGATAATACCTCGTCTGTACCAGGGCAGAGCCCTGAAGCTGTGTCAAGGCCACAGATGGATGTATTAAACTGGGCTTAACAGATGTGCACATTTGTCCTTTTCGCTTGGGGAAAGAATTCTGTGGCCAAACAAACTCCAGTGCAAAAACTCATTATTCCCACTATATGCAACTACATTTAACAGTACAGAAGAGAGTTCTATATTTTCTTTTGCCTCCCCTGAAGCCTCAAGTTCTACAAAAGCTCATTACCATGAAGAGCTGCTCTGAATCGTCAGCCTAAGAGAATTGCTGGAATGAGACACAATCAGAAAGATGCCCAGCTCCAACAAGGCATAGGAGGGTTTTCATGCCCATTAATTGGATTGATTAAATTTGCTTGTCCGCAAATAAAACTTACAACCCACCTTCTATGGTGGCTTTTCAGATTTCAAAGCAAATAAAAAGAAGATTAATAAATAGTATGTATTTAATTCTACAAATGTGGACATCTGCTATGAGTCACTTTCTCTTATGAAGACATGGATTCACCTATCACACCCTGAGGCCACATGAAATGTGAACAACCTTTTCCAAGCTGATTTTTTTTTCCTTTTTTCCCTCTCTGTACTAATTATAAAGAAAGCCTACAGCTACTGGATTCCTAACATGGATGTTACAGTGGTAAGAAAAAAACAGTGTATTAACCTGATCTTAAATACCTACAATATCTCTGGGACAGAAGCCTGTCAAATGAAATTACCTGGAGTAGTAATGGTATGAGGTACTAGATAGAAAAACTAAAGTACCTTTTTCTTAGCATTTATTTAATATTTTATCTTTTTTATCCAGTTGAACCAGCTGATAATGGTTGATTCTTATCTATACATTCTTTGCAAGAGAATACAAACACAGTGAAACATTTCATTAAGGATTTATACAGCTTACAGCAGTAACAGGCCCAGTTAATAAAAAATGTATGTTTTTTCAAATTAATGCAAATCTCATGTGCAAATAATTTTGAAAGAATTTAAATTTCATATACAGTTAATGAGTTTAAATGCTATTCATCTTTCTACTATACTGATATGAAAGTGCAGGGAAGACTAAGTTTCAGAGTTCTTAGATCTTTTATCCTTCACATACCTCCAAAGTGTCCCCATCTATTTCTCCTTCTAGTTCCAAAGTACTGCCAACTGCATCAGACAAAATTTCTTTCACCAAACCACAGAATCTAGAAAATAAATACATCGAATAAGATCAAATAAGAATAACCTTTTGGAAGCAGACTAAACAGATTCTTGCAAGCTGGGCATTGCTTTGAAGCTAATAAATGGACTAGTATGTTTACAGCTTTCTTTCATTACTGACTTTCTCCACATTTATCCCAGTTTAAATGATGAAGAACATCAAACACACACTGAAAAGCCTCATTATTTTAAAATTATTTTATTTGCTGTTGCAGGACCCAATAGTTACTGATTATTGCAACTGCATAGTAAAATCTTGACAGATCCAACTCAAAGACTTTTTCAGCACGTTTGGCTGCAAGTCTGATTACTCAGTATTTCAGGAAGTCAGATGTAGCTTTTTGTCAGGCATTCAGAAAGACAAAAGTATAAAAGTAGTATTGTGGCTAGAAGAACAAGGTTTTAACTAATTTCTGGTTCTCTGGGGTGGAGATACTTAGGTACAAGAACATTTTTTCCTGTAGTTCCCTGCCTGAGCCACTTGTTTTTCCCAAATTCTACAAGAAATGGTTAACAATTATTTAAAAACTTATAAAATATTCATCATTTCATTCTTTCATTACATCACAGAGACACATCTCTTGAACTGACTCCTGTAGTGCACTGAATTTGGCATGAAAAACCTGACCCTGTTTCACAACACACAAATTGCCAAATAAAGGCTGAAGAGACAGCATTAATTTTAGTGTTTCCCACTTTTTTGCAACGCACTCTGCAAAGCTAGTAATTTTCTTTAACCTGAGTTTATTCCATGTAATACATAAGTACTAATCATTGGAAGAAATAGTGAATATACCATTACACTCCAAAACCTAAGTGTATTAACAACTCCCTCCTACATCATTCAGCAGAAGGTGTGTTTGCAACTACCAGTTACAAGGCAGAATTTGCTCTGTAAAGATTTAGGCCTAAAATTCAGTCAGCCTGCTTACTTTTTAGAGACAACAGATCACCAGAAAATATTTAACTACAGGTACAGTCAGTGACACAATGTAAGTTGGAATTTCTCCTTACACTCAAGATACACTTATTTAAATCAAACTGAACAGACACATAAGGGAACATAAAACAATATAGCACCTTACATGGCATGGCTAAGGTAAAGAAAAGTAAGATAATAGCTGTAATTTAGATTAAACTGGTTAAGCCTTTTTCAGACATAATGATTTGTAGATAAACTAATCAGAATTTACAGGAAGTAAAATGGGTGCTGTAATCACTTTAAGCATCACCAAGTTTACATTGCTTCTTCATCAAGAAAAAATAAGTGAAGAAATAATCTGTTTCTCAAGCAAAAATATTGGTTTTCAGTCTTTATGAACTCAATTTTATTTAGGATATAGATGAGGCATGCAACACCCACACAAACTGAACTCACCTACTACATTGGTTTTCTGTAGAAAAGTAGATTTGAAAGTCATCATAGTTATCATGGACATAAAGAAAACAACATCGTTCATCAAACTTGGAAATGCTGTAAAATTCACATTAGGAAAATGTTATTTTGGATATAACTAAAGTAAGAAATAGGGCAATGAGGAGGCTTTTTTTAAATTATGAACACTTAAACATCTTTTTCACAACTGATTACCTCAGAGAAGCAGTATATAATTATATATATTTTCTTTCTAACTAGAGGGTTTAAGTTTATTTATATATCCTGTAATCCTATCTTCATTGTGATAAATAAGCTGCTGCTTACTTTGGTAAAATACTGATTTATCTGAGGTGAACTGAGGGTGGTTTGTTCACCTCCACTTCTACTTTTACACAATTCCATCAGACTCCTTGGTACTTCATGACACCTCAATGGAAAGTGAATTGCTCTGATACTAATTTAGCTATCCAGAAAACCTTTCCTTAAAGACTGAAAAGTACTTCAGGTTTTTAAAATTGCATTGCTCCTACAATAAAATGGAACTGGGAAATACCAACAGTGTAACAGATCCTTCTTGGTCTATACTTTTTATGGCCTTAAAACTGACAAACAAGTTTTGAGATGACCAATATTTACTCCAAATTGCAGAATAATTTTGAAAAAGGGATTATTCATTGTTTATCATATCTTGCCAGTGTCATATATATCCCATCTAAATGCACTGAAGCAAAAAGTGAAATGCCATAAAACACAGTTTCAGTATGAAAATAAATCTAAGAATTAACCACTTATTCCAACCAACTGCACTTCAGTATTTTGCTACATAATCCCAAGTTGCTAGGCTTCTTAAGGTATTTTTGTGCCTTAAGTCAATAAAATTTCTTAGCTTCTTGCCTGATCTGTTCAGTCAAACTCTTCTGTTTTGCTTATCTTCTGCTGAGCTAATTACCTAAAATACAGGACTACACTGTAGTGAAGTTGTCACATGTTACACCATCAATTGATGTTGCCTGTTGAAGCATCATTAAGGGCTACATGGAAAATGTTCAAAAAATCCAAATTTTGCCTGAAGACTTTTCTAGAAATACGTGAAAATAACACTATGCCATTCTTTCGTTTCATTTAGTATAGCATTTTCCACCCTAACAAGTCAAACAAGCACATATCTGACTTGAGAACTAAGAAACAGAGCAAGATGATTCTTCCAGGGGCAAATATAGGACAGACAAGACAGCATCTAAGTAACAATATTGCATTATAAACATTGTCAAACACAGGGCTATACAAGATGAACTGGTTAATATAAATACAGTTTAAGAGTTTTGACAGACTACTTTTAACCAAGACTACATTTTTTCAAACAAATGCAGTTTCAAAAGTATAGTAATTTAAAATCGTCACATACAAAGCAAGCATCAAACTCCACCAAATTTAAAAGATTGCCTCTTTGAGCTTTGTAATGCAGTGATTTTTTTAATCACTCAACGGTGATTAAAAATCAAAGCAAATGAAATTAATTGCTTGCTTCCTTTTGATTAAAGTTATCTTTCTCAAAGATTAATTTCCGTGCATTGTGTTGACTGAAGGTAATTAATGTGGTACAGAAACTTTATGCTGAATTATTCTCAATCAGTTCCACAGACTTCAGTAAGTCACATTGCATTGGAGTAATAGAAAAAAATACCATGTAAAATTAATTTAAACCAAAGCCTGCTTTTTTTTTTTCTAGAAGACTGAATTTATGATAGAATCTATATCCAAACCTACAGTTTTAGGTTTTCAACCATCACTCACATTAGTCAGAGAAACACTTCTTCGCTGAGCTTACTTACTTAAGCAAATTATACAAGTTCAGGGAAGGCAAACCTGGGACCTAAAACTTTAGGCACCCTGAGTCAAGGTCAAAGCCTAGAAGCCCTCTCCTTTCAGAACTACAGAACCCATTAGGTATTGAATTTCATTCTGTACTTGAATCAGAAGGTTTATCAAGCACTTAAGCTTATGCAGTCACACAAGTGGGCCCAGACAACAGTCACTAATGTCCCTGGAAAGGCCAGGTCCACCATGGAGAGATTCAGGAGCTCAGAGAGAAGGCAAAAGCCCACCTGGTGTTCCCTGTACTTACAGTTCTTCTGGTTCTTAGCTGCAGCCTGCATAATTCAGAGAGGAGATAGGTTCCATTTTTTTTTTTCTCTCCTGAGGTTCCGTCTCTCACCCTTCTGGCAGCAAAGCGGCCCAACTTAATATACATAATCTACCTTCTAAATGTAGTCATGCATTTTGGAATTATTAACATCAAATGTGACTATTTTCTATCCTTGCAGTTCTCAGAACAATCCTGTTCTCTCTGTGTAATATTCTGATCTTTTTTGGTACTAATATTTTGACCCATTTACTTGTGGCTAATGTTTTCATTAATCTAATCATCACGACATGGAACTGTCTTAACTATTTAAACGTTAGTCCTTGAGAAACTCCACTAGTAGTCTACTTCCAGCTTAAGAATTCTTTTCTGTCCATAGCAAAAACTAAATTTATGCCTCACTGACTACTTCTCTAATAATTCAAGTTTTAGTTAGCAGGTATTTAAACAAAGCTGTATCAGAAGCATTTCTGAATTCCAAACAGAAAATAGATACCATGTTTTCCTTTACTTTAAGGAAAACAAAGTCTTCTTTCATTTATAGAAGGAAGTAAGAAGCACTAAGGGCTGTTCTTTCCTTTTGCCCTCCACGTTTTTAAATGCAGAGGTGGCAATAATTTCAGTGAAACACTTAGAAAAATCTACAAAATTCAGTTACATAATGGAAAACCAAGAAGTCTACCAGAGAATACGGACACCCAATACCCCTCTCAGATCTGAGTGTTCCTATGAGAAATGTATAGCTCTGCCCGTGCATGGAAAGGCAAACTCTCCTGTGACATTTCAAGGCAGGTTGGACAAAACAAGCTTTTATAACAGGCCCTTGAAAGAGGGAGATGGAAGGTAGAATCCAGATTTCTCACTTAAAGGAAATATAAAACATACACAAAAAGACACTGAACTGTTTTACTGATATACCAACCTTATTCCCCTAATGGAAGAAGCTGTAAAATTCCATTCGTGAATTTGTTTCTGTAAAGAACAAAGGGATAAAATCAACCACAGTTTAACCTTGACTTAATATTGAAACCTAAGTCACAGCATGGTAAGCAAAAAAAAGGTTTCCAACATGTCTCTTTCTTACTTTCTTCCTCCCCCCATTTTGAAATAAGATTAATAAAGAACTTCTACATACATTGCTATTTTACTTGCTTGAGAAAAAATGAATATAAATGGCACAGGGTGGAAGCAAAGGCCACATTTCCTCATGTAAATTCAAGCTGAAGAATAAATTGTGCAGTACAATTTACCAAACATGATGTTTTGATGCAATACCTCTATATTTCACATTAAGCATGGAGAAGACTATGCCCTACTCTTATCTAGGCTCAAAGGGAAAGGCAAATTCACCCATCTCCCTAAGAGGTTTTGAGCCAACAGCTTTGGCCCAGGGAACACACTGGAGGCAAAACAGAGGAAAGACAGCCTGTGTCTAGGACTGCAGCCCTCCATAAATCTAACTATAGCTAACTGCTGGATTTTATGTAGCAATGTCAGATATGCACCAAAAATTTGTCATAAAGCAAAGTTGTGCCAGACACATTCACCTGAAACAGTGAAGTAGAACAATGTACTGGAAAAATTGGTCACAGATTCAGGTAATTATGAGGTCCTGTCTTGTTCCAACAATGCTTCTTTTCCACACTTTGTCTCTCTACAGTTTTAGTCTGTTTTCCCTCTGTGTTGTTCTAATACTAATAAAGTGTGGTAAAATACATTGCAGATTTCAAGTCTTTCATTGTGAAACTGAAATTATTTCTTATTTTTAAGAGCTGACACTGTCCATAACTGTGCCTACTCAGTTCTGAATTCCTTGTGCCTTACCCAGTAATCCAAGACATCAAACATTTTATTTCTTGATACTTAGTTGTCACAGGCTTCTGTGTTTTCTAATATTTCTTCTGTAGTTTCTAATATTACAATTGTAAAGGTTTAAAATACCTAAAACACTGAACGCAATACAGAGCTTTATCTTTACTTTTAATCTTTCACCTGCATCTTAACTCAAATCACAGAATTCTAATGAGAAATATTATGAGCACTTCAAATAACCCATGCACTTCTAAGAGACACAGTCAAGGTAAGTTAGATCTGAATGACACAAAACTGCTTGATTTCTAATCATAGTCACTCCTTTTACTTTCTCTGTAAGATGTCAACTTTTGTATCGGCACAAAAGCAGATACTGAGGCTTGGGCTTCAGAGAAATGTAGCAAATTTTAAATTACTGTAAAGAGTTCCAAAATCTACATGTAAAAAATTACTTTATGTACAATGAATCAGTACATTTAACACACTTGCTGACAGTTTTACCATTTCAGCGGGAGAGACATGCCACAAAGACAGAGAACTCTCATCTGCTTCACTGTTGATTGAAACATAAGCAGGCTGGTAGACTTTAGTTGGTTCTATCACCAAAACCTGAAGACAGAGAGCATTTTTCCTTAATAAAACACTACAGGATCTTCAGATGCTCAGATACAGACAAAAGGTAATTTTGAAGTAAGGCCTGAAAAATTTTCAAGGGAGACAGGAGGGCAAGACAAGGCAGGAAAAGTCTGTGTTCTTATGAACAACAGAATAGCATTATCACCATTTATTATAGGAGACTTACGTTCTTACAAAGAATGCTTTTAGGGTGGTGCATTAATTTTTTTTATTAGCATAAGGATTAAGAGAGTACAGGGGTTTCATTCATGCTGTGAAATAACAGGCAGTTAAGTTTTAAAGTATTATGTTTTGAGTCTTCCAATTCTTGTAATATCCTATCCAGAAACATAAAACACACAAAACTTGTTTGGTCATAACATCTTACTGGAAATCTCAGTCCATTAGTTGTTTCTTTCGTTGCCTCAAAAATTATATCTAGCCAGAAAGTCAATCTTTCTTGTTTAGGAGAATGTTCTATGGTGAGTTTCTTGAAACGCTGAATTAACATCAGATTCTGAACTAATGATTTCAAGTACCTAGAATGTATTGAATTAGTGAGTTAACAGAGAGAAAACAAAATTTGACCAGATTCTAAAATCACTTAAGTGACTTAGACATCCAAAATAAAATATGTTTTAGAAGTTACCACAGTGGAAATGGTAGTGTTGATTTTTACAGATTTCTGGAAAGAATAGCAAGTTTAGACAAAGTCTTAAGTCATAAGCTCACATGGATGTTCATGAACAATGGGTTTTTGCAAATGGGTATAGTTACACAACTAGTTACATGGGGATTAGACAGGATATGATGAGCTAGAAGATGGTGGGGGAGGCAAGCAGCAGCTAGCTGAACTCTGAAAACAATGGTTTCACAATCTTTTCATAACTGCTTTACAGAGAATCATTATTAATATCCAAATTCTTTCTTATAAAACATACGCTTCAATGGGATATAACCTGACAATGCTGGATAACTCAATTTCATACCTTCCTCCTTCCTTCTCATAATAAAAGAACAGAGCATAAAGTCAGAGCGAAAAATAATCTAAGATGGAAAAATCCACTTAAGTTATCCATGTGACTGCAAGATCTTTTAAGTTAGTGTATTTCCCCATAATTTAGTACTTGGGCAACAGCCTTCTACCACATACCACACTGGAGGCTTCAGCTGAAAAAGCTTCTCTGCTGCTTGTACTGCTTTACCAACATCATTTGCCAGCATGCTCACACTGAAGAACTGTCCCACATCCCAGTAATTGTTCATTTTTTCTAGGCTTCCTTTTCTTCCCAATAAACTGTTTAACCGTACACCTATAAAATTTCAATTAGAAACCACAATTTTCTATCAGTAAAACACTCTTTCATGTTTTTTACTGGTAAGTTGATCAGTAAAAGACAATTTAAGACTTGATTAAGCATTACTGATGAAAATAAAGAAGAGTAAGTTTTCCCCAGAAAACAAAACTGCACAATACAGAGGCAGGATCTGCAAATCATATACCCAGTACAGTCCAGAAAACCAGAACTCCCACTACACAGTGCTGAAAAACCTCTTTTCCTTCCTGTCTGGGCTATCTGCCTCCTGATTCTCAGTGTAAGACGCACAAACCTGTGTCCTCACCAGCATTTACTGCAAGAGACCCATGGCTAGAGATTCATACAAGTCCACCCCACAGCAGGGTCAGAGGAATGATTTAAAGCCACCTTTGCATTCTTAACTTTTAAGGCTCAAATATGCATTTCAGACAAGACCAGCTTCCAAATATAATGTTCAACCATGATTTCCCTAGGAAGACCTGCATATCTGTTTCTATTATGGGATTTCTTTGTAAATGTAAAGTGATGTGTTTTAGTTAGCACATACACAGAAGATGTGACTGACTCTAGGTAGACAGTAAGTAACTGTCCTGGTAGATCCTTCCAGGCAATACTTCTTGTGGATCTCTCAACTCAGTGACAACAGAAACCCTTTGGATCCTTTCCTGCCATTCCTGAGGAGAATTGGGCCACACTGTTTCTTCCTATCTCTGTGCCTTGTTGGCTCTGCAATGGGATAATCTCTGTGGTGCAGTAAAGGCAGTTTACAGATGGTGCTGAAGTTGGTCCTCTGTTGTTCTCCCATCTCTGGGGCCCTTTAGATGGGCAATGTTACCAGAAAGCTGCTTCAAGGCAGCCAGATAGAAAATGTGCCTTTAAGATCCCTGTGCTTTAGACTGCCATCCAGGATCCACCACAAAAAAACCCCAAACCACCTTTCTGTCTATGCAACTCATCACTGTAAGCATTTTGTTTTCCTCATAGGGAGAGAGGCAGAAAACCTGTGGCATTGTGTGTGGTATTTACCTATTTTTCTCAGTTCCATTGAGCTTTCAAACTGTTGTCCTGCAACAAGCAGCAAAACTGCAAGGTTAATTCCAGAATACAGAGTTGGCTGGAGTTCAAATCCTTTGCGATACCTGCAGAGAAGAGACATGAACTCACATCTCAGAGTTTAGGAGAACTGAAATATTGCAATGTTTTGGTACATATTTTAAGCTATTGATTTACTGTAAGGATTATATGGCTAGTTGGCAGCAATGGCCCCAAACCCTTTGTTTTAAAGCTTCATATTCACTAAAGGTAACTGAGACACAGCTGACACAGGCTGAATGCCTGCCACCAGCTGGTGCAGGATCAAGAGATCTACCTGAAGCTTGCAAGTTCACTGCTACTCATCCATATTGCATGGAGGTGGGAAAGAGAGGTGGTGGGGGAGAATATTTCACAATTCAGTCCAAATCCATATTGCTAAAATTATTGTACTCAGAAGTATGATTTTACAAACATACCTATATGAACAGTATGTCAGTGAGAGCCTGCATGCATATGCATGCCTTTCTTTATGTCTTAAGAAAATTTATAACACAGTTTATCATTATTTTTCCTTATATATAAGGAAAATAAAGATTTTCCTCGTATATAATCAGTAGATCATTGCATTTCCTGAGGATCCAGCATGGAAACCATCCTTGCGCAGAAGACAAACTTAATTCTAAAATCTCACTAGTATTTCATTTTGGCCTTGAGATACATTAATTATACATTTCCTCAACAAAGACACAGGTTAATCAACATCCCTCTCAATAATGTGCATCATTCAGTGTTCCCACGACTCCACAATTCAGTTTCCAGGAGAGTTTATAAAGAGAAGCAAGAAAATACACATACAAAGATCTGATGCTCAGTAAAGCACTTATTCAAATAGAACCCTGAGAAACGGAGGTAAGTAGAACAACTGATCTTCTAATTATTACAGCCCTGCTTTTAATATCCAGAAATAAAAAGTCTGAAAATGCTTTTAAACGGATTTTTTGGTGAGGTTTTCTTTCTGTTACCATTCAATGGAATGATCTCGACTATTAATATCTTTACAGTCAGAATCAAGAAACATATCCTTGTAGATCCTCCCACATAAGCAAAACATGTCTGGAGCAGGATGATCACATGTCTGCAGGACTTGAAGCATAACTTGCAGTGCCTTCTCTCTGTCACCTGCATTATTTCTTCTGAAATCAAATACAGAGAATAAAATAAATGAGTTCAGACCTGAAACAGTAATTGCAAGACGGGAGAAAAACAGTATCCCTCATCCATCCCACAATCCATCCATCACAACTATACGCACACTTGACTTTATTTAGACTGATGCATGATTGTTGGTTGACTGATAAAACCCAAATTCACTCTCCTATCATTGGTCTCTATGTGTAGCACATAAGAACTGATGCAGACCCAGAACTCCCCTGTGATAAAAATCTGCCATCTAACTTGATTCCTGCCTGTGTGCACAAACAAACTCTGCACATCCTGCAAGGAGAAAAAAGGTGCTTGTTTAGTGTTCATTCCTGACACTTAACAAAAATGGCCATTTTCAGCATTCAGTGTGACTGACAATTCAGTTATGTCCAAGATTTGTAATCTTGAATCCAGAGGATCCAGAAACAATACCAGAAAATACTGACTAATTGCAGGAGAGGCCAGGTCAATCCAATCTTACCCAAAAGAATGATAGCTCAATATGGAGCCTTTGAACTGCAACAAGAATAAAATGGCAAAATTGAATCTTCAGATTTAAAATTAATCTAATTAATTAATTTTAAATTAATCTTCAGATTAGAAAAACGATTTGGAAAACAATGTGATATGTGTGATAAGCTGTGATATGGCATCTTTTGGCAAATATTTAACAATTGTGATAATAAGAAAACAGTAATAAAACAGCATTTCCATTCCTTATTATTAAACAATCAGAATTTTTGCCTCCACGTATCTTGCTGTTTTTCAAAGTTTAGAACTCAATATTTACTGCAAAAAGTCACTTAGAACAAACAAAAATGTCTATTTGCAAGAGTAATGCAAACACAACTTAAGAGTTTAATAGCCTCTTCAACACTTTTTTTCATCACCACAGAGATTTGAAATATTTACCAACCCTTTTAGAATTGCTTACAATTTTCCAACCCCACCTAGGTATCCATGAACAGGCCTACAAGGACTATGAATACTTTGTCAGCAGTATCAGTAGCAGATAATGGTTTCTGGTAGATTTATTACTTGCATGCCCCAAAAGGATCAATATTTACTGTAAAGGGGCTCTGTCCTTTAGGTAACCAGCTGATGCAGTAAAACCAGTAACAACACATCTGTGGCAAAATTCAGGCTTCTGTGCATGTAAGGTGATGGAGAACATCTAATAAGATTAAATGGATTTGCAGCTGGTTGTGAAGGCTTTATCCTGCCTTTGATGTCACTGGCAGAGCATAAACTTTGACAGCAAGTACTTCAGTATTTTTGAAGCATTTTTTTCTTCAGATTAACTGCTCTGAAATAAATACTGGTCTTCTCTAATGACCACACAAGGAGAAAGTTGGTATCCTTTTTCAGCTTTACAAGAAATAAACAGGAGGTAAAAACCGTGGGGGTAAATCCACTGCATAGGTCAGCATGCTCTAACCAAACCTCTTCTGAATAAACCAGATTCTTTCACTAGGAGCACCCAAGTTTCACTGCTGTTAACACTAAAGCACAGAAGATTGAGTAAATGCAGCTTAGAACAAAATCAGGCCCTAAAAGTCCAGCAGTTCCCTGGTCTTGTGATCACAAAGGTTAGCATGTGTTCTGAGCTCTTCCTGAAAACAAGAAATGCACAACTAGAACCTACTGTAGAGCACTTTTGCATGGAAACAGAAAATCTAAAAATCACTGCTTTTCCAGACTTGACTCAAATCTGCCAGGTTATTTATTAATGTTAATATAAAGGGGTGTTAGATACTGATGGAAAAAAGTGTAACTGAAGAAAAAATACAATGAACAAAGCAAGACACTGCTTAAAATGGGACATTGTGCAGATTAACATTTCTGGTCATCAAAGAATGAACCTGTACACACCATATACAACACTAGGAGGGCATTACGAAGGACCAAGCCCTAAATAAACACTGTAGTAGAGCACTTGAAATGAAAGATATCTCTCTCTTATTATATAAGGAAAAAATTATTGTCAAACTAATTAAATTCAACAAAAATTAGCACGTGACAAGTACACACTCATCTAACAGAATACAATTAAACAATAATCAGTTTAGGTATCTTTATATTAGACCCTGTTTTTCACTGCAGCAGAATTCAATGCCCACTGGATAATACAAAACCCACACACCAATTATAATAATTCACAAATTTAGGAAGTTATCAGCTTCTAAATCCCAGAAAGAGAGGGCAAACAAAGAAAAAAAACCCAAACAACCTGAAAGATCACGTAAGATACAAGCAAGTTCTCTGAAGTCAGTATGAAAATATTCTGTGGGCTAATATGCAGAACCTCATGCTTGACCAAGACAGATTTTCATTTCTTATTTCAGACCCCACACTTTGTCAGGTCTGCATACCTGACAGCTCATAATTTGCTTCAAGGTGCCTTGAAAGAGATCTGTGGTGTTATCAAAAGAGGAGAAGAGATTACCTTAAACCCTTAAGGCTTAGCACTGACTTCTATTTTTTTTCAAACCAATCTCAACTATGTTACCTTCCCCATGCTCCCCAGCCCCCATTTAAAGCCACACTAGAACAAATCACAAAAAACATGTCATAAAGGGCTGCTGGAGGTCACCTAATAGAATCTCTCTCTCACAGCAGGTCCATAGCCTGGCAGTAGACCATGGCAGCCTTGGCTGAAGTTGAATATATTCAACTTCCAAGGATGGAGAAACCACAGCCTCTCTGAACAGGGAAAGCTGAAATGTTGCATTTGATGATGCACAGGCATGAGAAGGAAGGCAGAAAATGGTCTCTTTATGGATTAACTTGGTGCACCAGGTCACATTTGCAAACTTTATCCCCTGAATATGAAGTTTTATAAGCCAGAGCAGAATCCCAATAGGCTGCTACAGAAAGGACCCTACCAGGTCATTTTACTGCTCCTTGGTGGTTACAGGCCACCTTGCACTGAAATACAAATGTCCCTCATGGTATCACACAAACAAGTCAAGGAATGAAATAGAATTTTGAAATAGGCTTTTTCAAGGTGCTCTTCAACACACAATCTGTTAAACTCTCCACATCTGGGAGAAGATATGTCCTACCTGAAATAAGTGTGCATACACAACCAGTGAAAATATGAGCTACTCTTCATATTTTTTCTGGGTTTAGGGGTCACAGCTTTTAGAATCACTACTCATGATCTGAAAATTCTTTCGAAATACAGTTTTGATGGTCAATGAGGTAAGAAAAAAAGAGTACTACAACAATTTATTTAGAAACTATATTAAAAAACCCCACAGACCTTGGGAAGTGTTTCATAAAACTATTTTTTCTCCCTTACTGGTTTCTTTGTTAGCACATTTCAGTCCTCTTACTGCAAACCTTACCTTGTGAAAACCTGCAGAGAAACCAAACAGAGAAAATATACATTATCTGAACATGACAGCAGCAGAAACTGCTACCAGTTAAGAAAGATCTGCGAGTTACTTCCAAAAACTAGGGCAATTATGAAAATATTCTAGGGCTCAATAAAATACTGCCAAGTATCCCCAAGCACAATGCAAGGAATTAAAAGGAAATGAACAAGGAGTAAAAATTAAAAATCATTATGTCTTTTACAAATACCCAGCACATTAATCTTCATTACTGTGTCCAGTTTTAAGCTTTATTTACAAAGGAAACTAAACTATTAGGATTAGGGAAAAAAATTCAAATTAAGGGAATGATCAATGACATGGAATTGTTATTGTATGAAGAAATCTTCAATAAGCTAAGGTTTTTCAGACAGAAATGGCTACATAGAAACTCTTTTTCTTAAAACTAAAGTTGTCCTGCAGGGCACCCTCATAGCCTCTAACCACTTCCTCGAAATTCGTGCCAGTGTTCTGCTGCCAGTTTACTTTTGTCTGACAGCTTGTATCCTCCAGAAACTGCTGGCTGATTCACTTGCCAATTTGCTAGCTTGCTCACTGCAGTTTTGCCACGTGATTTATCTGTCTGCTGACTCCACCTTGTTTCTTCAATCACAGAAGCAGGCTTCTCACTTCCCTGGTCTACACAAGCCTCTTGCATCTGTCTCCCTGTCTTACCCAACTATCCGCTCCTCCTTTACTTATCTGAATTACTCTGTAGGGTAACAAACTCCTGTCACAGCATCTCACCTGGAATAACATCTGGAACACACAGTAAAACAAAATGTTTTGGTTTTTTTTTCCCTTTCTCTTTGATATCATAGCTCCTTTCTTGCTCTCCAAATCCATCCTCTTGATGGTGAATCCTTCTCTACAGTCCAGTCTTTATAAGGAGGCCTAGTTTTAAATATTCCTAAATCAAGAAAGTCTTCCTGCTTCACAGACTGGTTTTACTGAATTGGCATGGTTACAGAGCCAGAACCACACTCAGTGAGCCAGGTCTTTGCCCAAAAAAGTTAACAGGAACAGCATGTATTTCACTGTGACAAGAACTAGCTCACTCTGTATGTAATAGGTGGTGTAATCTTTTTTTTTCCTCTCAGCTTTTTGTTCACATCTTCCCCTGTATGACTTGTTTCCATCTAGGTAGATGGAGAAGACTATCTATATATGACAAAAAACGCTTGTATTAATGAAAACTATTTTCTCAAGAGAACCCACATTTGCTTTCCTTTTCATTTCATGTCTTAATGACTCCACAGCAGATGATCTGAACTACTACTAACTGTACAGAAACCTGCAGCAAAAACATTTTTAAAAATTCTTAATTATTAAGAATTACGAAAACTCATCTCGATTAGAGTTAGTACACTTGCATTCTCATTTAAAATCAGAAACTATTTTTTGACTTAAGATACATATCACTGAAAATGTAATTTGCTTCTAGAATCTTCAATATTTGAAACAGTGAGTGAGGAAAACAAGACTTTAAATTAGGCTTTGACAAGAAATAAATTTGCAAGCCTCCAGAAGGAAAAAACTTCGCTTTGTTCCCTCCCTTATACACACTTCAGGTACTTCATGAAAACTAGGCACATAAAATGAGGAGGTCCATAACATGGTTTTTTACTAAATTTGAGTAATCACAGAACAGAACATTTTAAATACTCCAGGGCTTATCAATGGGAACAATTTTCTGTGGCTACTATTATTCACAATTACTAGTATTACTCACAATTACTAATGATTTCCTACTTGCACTCTATTACACACTTCACTTGCTAATTGCCTTCTTTTATTATGGTACTGCAATATGTTGCTCGTTAAAACACAGCATGCTGAGTTAAATAATAGTGACTGCAGCTGTCCTCATCTTTAACATAAAGGAAGATAGCAGTGCCCAGAAAAGAGACTGAAATTTTTACAGTTCTGGCCTCAAGCCAGGACTGGGTTTGGTTTTAAAGTCTACTCTGTTTTGAAGAGAATTTGGCATACCCCTGGGCCTCTCTGCAAGCTTCCAGGACATTATAACTTCAGCCCTGGTAAATAAGACCAATTAGAAAATTGTCCTCACACAGTGCTTGCCTCCCAGACAAGGTGTGTACCCATGGACTGAAACAAACAGCCATCCACATCTGGAACACCCATCCCTCAACTGCACAGCATCTTACTTCATACCACAGCTGTGAATACAAATATTGAAAATACTCATGTTGCACATTTGGACTGAAATTATACCTAAAGATGTCTACATTAAGACACAATTATATCTCATCTATGAGGCAACAAGGAACAATGTCTTAAACCAGCCCGTGTCTGTACAGAAGAGAGCACTCTCTTCTCTGTTCCTATGTTACATCCAAATTACTTAGCTGAAGACACTGGAAAAGCAATGTCCTTTGCTCCCTTCTAAACAAGCATCTAGGATGGTGATGTATTCAGGTTGCCCAGGCTTGGAAACAAGAACAAGCCTATCACTGCAAACATGCATTGTTAACCTCTGATAGGAGAATGAGAGATGACAAATCCAAGATGCTCTCAATTCTGCTCTGAAATAGCAACTAGAGGGGAAAACAGCAATTCAGGAGAGGGGCTGTGCTTAAACACCTGCCATAGGAATCAGGGTTCCAGAAATCAGTGTCTGCCTGCCCTCCATCTGACAATAAGTGCCTTAGTACCTGTCTGCACAGTACCCTTCAGTGAGGCCCAGGCTTGCTCTGCTTATGATCCAAGCCAGGTCAGACCCAGGCTGGCTCTAAGGCAGAGGACATGCAGCTAGACTGAAACAGCTCAGAATCTAAAGTAAAACATTCCTGTCCCTTGCCTTAGCACTACTTGTTAACCTGGATCTACACACAGCTCTGCTTCAGACTGGGCTTGTGTCCACCTGCTGAACCAGCAGAGCCCTGAGGTGCCCAGAAACAGCCCTGCAGCCTTTCCTGCCATGGCACTGCAACATCTCTGACTGGACCATGCAAGCCAGACTAACAGGCAAGAGAACACAGTTACAGAGTCCAAAAGGAAATAAACTAATTACTCTCTCTGGATCACAGCTAGAGTATACTTCTTTATGAAATTAAGCACACATTAAGATTCTGCAGGGTCAGATATTCTTACAGCTGCTAATCTTGTTCTGCATATGATGTATGTTTTTCCTGGTGGGCTCAATCAGCTGTACCGAGCAACATTAATACTGTTCTGTATGTTGAAATAAATAGAATATGAACTGAAAATATAGTTATTTTTAAAGACAGGTTCTGATAGAAATCCCTAAAAATAATTTGGTTTTAAAACAGACAAAATTTGGGATTCAAAAATTTCATGGAAGCACAATGCTAAATGCAACATTTTAGGGATCATTTTGAACTAAGTGGACTTGCTCAAAAAATGTTTAAGTCTCGGCTTTTGTGTTTTGTCCGTCATTTTGTTTGAAGAATTAAAAAACATCAGCAGAAGCTAAATTCTGCATTCTTACCAATGAAAACCCAGCCATTTACTTCTGAAAAAACCTTTTCTGTAAAAAAGCTTAAATTTTTCCCAGAAGAAAACAAGGAGAGTCATGCTGGTTTGGGCTAATAATCAATTTAATGAAAGCTGTTGACAGGGAAAGCAAGTTCATGAGCAATTAATTTTATCTTGTCTTACCAGGGTGCTATTGGCATTGTCAAAACAGAAGATTTAATGGCATGGATTTCACATGCTGCTCAAAATAGAAAGAATTTGAAGACCAAGGCAGTAAAGGAGTTTGCCAATTTTGTTATGCACATCTAAATGAAAACGTTTTAAATACTGATTATATGAGGATATTACCTAAGGACAAGACATGATTCTAGCATTTTTCTTACTGGAAAATTTAAATATTTTGAGGCAAATTCCTGAAATAAATTTTTTAAAGTTCTGAAAAACAGAGCTAAATCCATATGCAGTATTTTTCTGAGCAATAGTTTAGTATTTACTCTTGTGCCTGATGAAACTGTCAGACAGGACCAGATTTACTTTCCAGAAAATGCCACAGGAATTGTGTTTCCAGATCTATTATTAAGTTCTTAAATGCCATCCTGATGCTGTCCAATACTAATTTTCGGTTAACTTGTAGGTCACAATCTTAAATAGTATGTGAATTACATCTAGCCAGTTATTTTTATTATTATGTGTGATTTCATTTGCTTAAGATCTATTTTCTCTAATAATCTTAATGTAAATTCTTTAGAAACTGAGAAAACTGAGGTACTACAAAAATCTGTACCTAATTAGAAGAGTTCAATAATACGTCCATGTTCCCCAAAGTAATCATGTGCCTGCAGGTCCTGATGACCATCCAGCCTTCCAAGGAAACTCTATCATGAATGGGTATTTATGGATCAAGCAGTGCTTGTTACCTATTACTTTAATAAATCACTCATAACTCTATCACACTAAACTTTTGAAGACATTCAGAATAATCAGTGACTCAGATTAAACAAACAAT
The DNA here is from genome assembly GCA_013398615.1 of Brachypodius melanocephalos. Lineage (NCBI taxonomy): Eukaryota > Metazoa > Chordata > Aves > Passeriformes > Pycnonotidae > Brachypodius > Brachypodius melanocephalos. The sequence goes on from VZSR01000920.1 coordinate 1,921,667, forward strand.
CTCAGACTGGCCAAGAACCCCTTGGTATCACTGGAGTCTTTTGCAGTTAGTCAGGTGGTCTTTGGAACAGATCCACCCTCTCCTGCTTGTTGACAAAATGATGGCTGTTGGAAAACAACAGTTTCAAAAGTTACAAACTGTCCTGGTGCACAGTAAGTATGGGATTAAGGAGAGATGACTGTGATGAATATCAGTATGTACAGAAAAGGAAGGGAATTTGACATTACCTGCACTATAAATTTATATATAAGCCCATATGGAACAGCAATAAAATGAAACAACTTCAATCAATCATCCTTACCGATTCAATGCAAAAGCATAATGAAACTTAATGTTGTGTTGATCAGCCAGGTCACAGGTAGGAAGCATTTCTAGTGTTTCTACCAGCTTCACCATAGCATCATAGTCCTGGTATGAAATTAAAATTTTTAAAAAAAAAAGTTTAAAGTGGAATAAAATGAAAGGAGGAAAGCATCATTAAGCTAAAATGTATCATGATCACTAGACAGTTTCTGGAGTGACTGTTCCTAAGAGTCAGGCTGTGTAGGAACACACAGGGATTTTGTCTATCCATGTCAGTGCTTGCCTCTACCTCACCACAATGCCCAAACTACTGAATCCCTGCAGCCAGTTTGATCAATTACACTCATAGCACCAGAAGAGATGACAAGTCTGGCTTTTTCAGGCCTTATTAAGATCTTCTGATGGATGACACCTCACCAGGTCACCGTGGACTGAACCACAGCTGCCTCTGAAGTACATCAGCCACTTGTATACACATTTTGGTTTCTCAGGGATAACCCACATCTACATTGCTGAAAAGGCAAGTTTACTGACATTTCAAAGGGCCTTGTGTTACTTAATCTTTTTGTTCAAAACATGTTTTGAGATGAGTACATTTCTCAAGGGAGACCTTTCATGATCACCAGAGCTGATCCAAATGAAGTTGGATAAAGTGCTGAAGGAAAATAAGCACTTCAGAATGGAAAGGTTGGTAATGAAGGATGATGTGATCACCCAATGCTCTCACAACCCATTTATACACAAGAAATAACCAACTTAGCTCCTGATGGAAAAAAAGTCTATAGAATGGTTGAAATTATATTTGAAAATTAATGTTAAACACACAGACTGTCAATCTGGAAAGACAGCACACAGGCTGTATTTTAGCAAAAGCAGGACTTATTTTAAAAAATTAAAACAAGTAAAAAAGGTGTAGTTATATTTTAAAAGCAAATTAATGTTTCACTGAATTATAGTTCTCAAACTGGGCATCTCAAGCCAATACAATGGTTATAACAAATGCATTTTCCTAATTTCTAAATATATTTAACTTTATGGGGGAGGGAGGAAAGGTAGGGGAGAGGAGGGCAAGGCAAGCATCTTGATTCAGTAGGGGTTTTTGCTTTTTTCCTTTTTAAAGAAAGTTAAAAATTACTAAAAACAAAGGGAGAGAGCTCTAGAAGTCACCTAATCAGAGTCTCTTGTTCACAGGCAAAATAAGTAAGAGTCTCTATCCCCTTAAACTACTCAACAGACAAGCCAAACTTAAACAGTGTAACAACGGCTCCCATTTAGCATCAGCTTTGAATCACTTCTTAACAAACAACGAAGCACAGGAGAACAAACAAGAGCCAAAATTGCAGGGCAAAATAATCCACCTTAGTCTTCAAGCACATACCTGAATATCTCTGTAAGAAAGAAGCAGGTTTATGACAATGTCAGAAGTCAGCACTTCAGTATTATCCATACGAAGCTTAATCCTGGCCAGCTCCTTAGCCAGTTCATCTCCTTGGTACTTCTCTCTAGCTTTTCGAATGTCATTTAGCAGTGTTTCTTTATAATAGGCACTAAAGAAATGTAAGTTAGACATAGGGGAAGAAGACTGTTAGACATTTCTTGTGAAACATGCTTTTAACAAAAAGTATAAATTCTAATAAAAAGTGTCATTTCCTCAGAGTGAGGACCACATCAAATGTTTCCATATATTTCAATAACTATTTACAAATATTCCACCTTGCCCCACCTCAGACTGTAGGGCTACGCATCAATATCCTTATAACCAGGATCATGAGGCAATTTTACCAACACAGGAAAACTGGAGCATTTCTTTGTCCCGTTATTGACCCTGACAGATACGGTACTTTGTCTCATAAAGAAGGCTGCATCTGGGTTAATAAACTGACACAGAGAAGAAACACCAGTGTGATGGGAAAATGAGGTATATACATTATTTTATCATGAAAGTTGGAAAGAGACTTTCAAACACAGAAACTACAACAAAAACAAGCCAACAAAAGCTGATTTAAATTTCTTTGACGAACATAGTACATAATGTCTGCAGGATCTCTGTAAAAGCCTCCAGTAAGTGCATCTTATTTACACCAACATCAGTGCACAATCCAACATCAGCACTTTTGTAAATTGAAAAATAATATATATATTGCCAGCATGACAAGTATGAATGGCCTGAACCATCTGCTTAGGGGGTAAATTTATCCTGCAGCAGGTTATGGAGTCTCTACTCTGGAACTTAGCAGGTGCCACCTGACAGATACTCCAGTGCATATAATCCCTTTCTTGTTTACAAATCAGTCTTTTCCAAGTATTAAACCTTTCTTGGCCTAAGCCCTACACATAGCAAAGAAAATTAAGTTCTCTGTCTCATACACATTATAATGAAAGCAGCAAGGTCACAGTAAGCACTACTGGCAAGCACAGCTTCATACAGCGCAAGCACAGAAATGAGGCTGAGAAGCAGGCATGAAGTGCCCAAAGATCTCAAACTCATTTTCAGAAAGGTCTACAAGAACAGACTGCACTGTAACTAATTTGCATACACAGTGAGAAACTGATCTCCAGGGTGGGGAAAAATTTATCTATAAAAAAGGTATCCTCAAAAACTCCAGGCTACTTGCTCTGCATATGCACCCCAGGACCATGGAAAACCCCAGCTGGATTCACACTGGAGCCAGGACAGGTGATCTCTCTTTCTTTCCTCCTCTCGGCCCCTCTTTAATTTATCTCTCTCTTTTCTTCTTCCCTTTCACCCTAGCCTTTATCCAAAACCCTCTGCTGTGCCTTACACTAGGAGGTCAGGGACTAAAACACCAATTTCAATGCCAAGTGTGTAGTTTACTAATAAAACTTTGCAAACTTTTGCAGACCCTCTGATTTTTGTTATTCCTTTCAACTATGAACATCTAGGAATCTTGGGTGGAAACTAGGAAACCCTTCCCCTTCAGGGTAGGATTCCAAAGGATGGTCCATGGAACTGCAAGGATGGGACCACAAAAGAAAAGTAGTTTTTTAGGCAAGCCTTTCACTTGGGTGGGATGGCAATGAGGAAACAAAGAAATCTGAGAGCCTTCAGTGCTACTTCATGCTTCAGACATTAGGAAAATTAAAACCCCGAAGTTCAGTCTCTCTGAGTGTTTTCCAGAAATACATACAAAACAGGAATAGCTGCAGAATACAGGGTGAGCAACTAAGAAAGACCTTCTTCTCCAGCCCCAATTCTCAAAAGTCCAAAGTCCCTTGTAGAAATGGCTAAGCAGTATCATGTTTATTAAGTGATACCAGAAGGTTAAAATTTAAAAATAAAAACAAATAATGAAAATTACAACTGAATGCCCATTGCTACCATGTGTCTGTTTTATCTGATAACAGAAAAGGACAGTTTTTGGCTTTGAACTCTATGAAGGAACTATGAGCTTAGCTCCTATTACAACCTTATGCACTGTAATTTAAACTTAAGCCGTTTATCTTACCCATGACTGGCCTTTGCTTTCTGGAAAGTAACTATAAATCAAATTCTAGGATAACACGGTTAGCTAACTGCAACAACTGCAGGCCAGGAATATGAAAAGCAGTAAAATTGGCAGCTTCTTTTAACACTGTATTAAGTGCAGTGAAAAATAAAAAATTAAAAATCAATGCTACTAAAAAGTCTACATCTCCTTTTTTCATAACATCAGAAAGAGACTAATCAAAGGTTCTGGAACTGTATGTGTTGTAACATTACCATGATGTAACATGGACATCCTTGAGAAGGCTGAGAAACTTGTCCACCAGTGGGACACAAAATGGCCCCAGGATATTGTCCCAGCTGGGCTGCATGTACTCAGAGGCTCTTCGTTGGGCATCACTTTCACAGCAAAAATAGTCAGCACAAGGTGTGACAATGTATGGAATAAAATAATAATTGCCACTTGAAGCCTAAAATAAAAACAGGCAGAGTTTAGAAAACAAACCAAAGTGGAAATATACTTGTGTATACACAGAATTTTTTGCTGACAGAAAAAACAGCTGGAGTACTGCTAGTGTGTAGAAGTTTTAGTGCACTGTTTAACACAAGATTTGCAAGCATTAAATTCAAGGAAATTTGTGTGGAAAAGTTACAAATATTAACAAAGCTAATGAATAAGGGTCCAAGTCTGTTAAGTGACAGTACAACAAAACTGTTCAATATTTCCTTTTATTGTAACACATGGACCATAGGAGGGTCTGACAGCTAATGTTCTGTTCCCAAATTTTTGGCGTCAGAGATGTATTTGCATCCTCTAAGCTCACCTTGTGCTAGGAAAAATATGATGCAGAGCTCTCCACAATGAGAGAAATAGAGAAACACAGACACTGGAAGGACTTTATAAAGATGTTTAATCCAGAGGAGCCTACAAAACATCTGCTGCATGCTACCATCATGAACCTAATCAACCAAATCCCAAAGCTTTGAAATGTTTTGCAATAGATGCAGGACTTGTAACATGTCTAGAAAAATTCTAGAAGTAAAACCCAAAAAAACTTAATATGCCACATAAACTGTGTAAATACAATCAAGGTGCTGAAATGGGTGAGGACACAAGAAATGCCCTTCAGAGCCCAGAACCAGGAAGTTCAGAGTTTTCAGTCCCTGAGCAAGACCCCAGGAATTAAACTACTCTGAAGGTTTCCACAGCTGGGAGAAGCACCTGTATCCCATTTGAGCTATGACAATTCCCTGGTGTTTAAAAGGAAGGTGAACTTTATATTAGAGAGTAACTAGGGAGCACTGAAGCTGTCCTGGTTTAGGGCGAATTTGGGAGGAAAAATGCATTGGCAATGTCAATGTCAAAGGCACAGATCAACATAGATCAACATCTGCCATGATGAACTACCACTACGTTGGAGACATCATGGCACTGAACATGTACAGCAAAATCATACCTGTCATTTTTTCATACCATCTAAGCATGTAGAAAAGCCATAGCCATTCAAAATCACCTTGAAGAATGGGAGAATGGGAGAATGCTGAGATGATGAAAATAATGGATACGAAGATGGCACATTTTCAATTGTATTAGTAAACTAGACAGGAGAAACAGATTGTTCGCAGGAAGTTAAAAATGCAGGGCATGCAGTTACGAAAACTAGATAAAAAACCTGTATCAGTACATCCTGTTGCTGATCTGAGTGAAGATTTAGAATTTTAAATTATTTCTAACAGATAAAGATCAAGTCATATTTCTTCCTTACAAACCCTAAGTTACATTATCCCTATTGTAACAATATAATTACCTGTTGGATCGTTATCCTTACTTCCCAACAAAAAACTCAGAAAAACTGCAACCCAAGCCACCAATATGGCAGCAGAGTTTTGCCTCAGGTTTATTCAAATAGACAGTAAGTTCACTGCAACACAAAAGCTGCTTGTCTATAAACTCTATTCTTAAACCTGTAACAGCAAATTAGCTCATCCTGCAATGAAAAAAGCCCATCCAATTTGAAAGGGTGATATATCCTGAGATGCAAAGAGCTGCAGTTATCTATGGAAGAAACTATGAAATTTTCAGATAAAATTAATTACCCACGTGAAATACTGTATTAATCTTCTCCTCAAACATTGTATTGTTTTCCAACCAATATACAATCTATTTGACTTAGATTTCTTATCTCCTTTTGCATAGTGAAATCTATGCAATTAAACCCTCTTGTCTTCTAGCTTCTTCTGCCAAATATTTACATATAAGAAATTATAAAACCCTTTCATATGGACTATGAGGCCTAAGAAAGTCTTTCCTATCTTCATTACGTAAAAGACCAGCCCATCTACTTTTTTTTATTCTAACAAGAATTATAGATGGCTTAAAATATCACTCTTGCTTCCTCTGATCTTCAATTCAGGATGCTGGTGTCTGATACCAAAAACTAATAAATTTGAAAATTACTGCCTTGTCATACACCAACTATTGCTTTTTAAAGATAATGAATAAATGGTATATTAGGTATATGTAAAGTAATGTATATAGCAACCCTGCCTGCATACATATAACATCTATAAACTATTACTTATTTAACTGTAATAGAATTATAACTTTATTTAATTGTAACAGAATTATAACTATAGCTTATCAAGACAATATGATGAGTTGGTTAATTTCAGGATTAGAAGCCAGGGTATTGTAGTTGTCTGATTTTGGGAAATTTTAGGTTAAAAATTAGCAGCCAAGCAGACCAAAAAAAAACCCCCAAAACACCAAATAGCTCATCTTCCAGCATATAACATATGCCAGCACTGAAACTTCTGTATTTAATCACAACATTTTAAAATCTACCACAGAACGAGCCACAAATTTAGGAACATTAAAAAAAACCCCAGAAAATAATTGCAAAGAGAGGGACTTGTTGTCTAGGTGAAGTAGTTAAAGGAATTAAGCAGAAAGGCATGCCTTTGCTGAGAGGTTGAAAGTGCGATGCCCAGAGGCATTTTAGGCTCTAAGCAAGGCAGGCCAAATGTAGAGTGTTTTTAGTGTTAAAATATTTTCGAAATACTTTTTTAATGCTGTTAAAAGTAAACTGTTGATCTTAATATAAACAGGTTTTTTAATTGTATTGCTGAAGTTATTCTGGTGCAACTGTCCCTTTGTGACTGAGATGCTACACTCAAATTAAAGGTAGGTTTTTTCCAAACAAGCAACACTGAGTAAAAATCTCTGCATTTTCACGGAGGGAGTTATGCCTGCCCAGGTAATAGCGCAATTATTTTACTTGAGCCATGCTATTAATTTTGCCACTCAAGTATCAGGAATGCTTAACCCATCTCACCAAGTAGTTAGAAGGAAAATACAGCAGGAAATAGAAAAGGAACTGCATTCACTCCAAGAGATCACAAACTCCTGAGTGTTCAGGGAGTTTAATTCACTGTTGTCTTAAGTATCAGGGTTTTCACTGTTGTTTTCTGTGACATCACATTCCTATCCATCTTGCCATATAGGCATGTACAGGATTTGCATGGCCAGGTTGTGCTAGAGGGAGGGCCTTGGAGGCTACAGGAGTGGCTTCTGTGAGAAGCTCCTGCAAACTTCCTCCATGTCCAGTAGACCCAATGGCAGCCAGCTCCAGGACAGATGTGCTGCTGGACATGGCTGGGCCAATTAGACATGATGGCAACTCCTCTGTGATAACAGATTTAAGAAGGAAAAAAAATATTGCACAGAGGTAACTTCAGTCACAGAAGAGTGGAGTGAGACTCATATGACAGGGACAATGCTGCAGACACCAAGGTCTGTGGAGAAGGAGGGGCAGGAGGTGCCCAGATACCAGAGCTGAGATTCCCCTGCAGCCCCTGGTGCAGACCATGGTGAAGCAGCTGTGCCTCTGCAGCCCATGGAGGACAAGAGGGATGCAGAGATCCACCTGCAGCCCATGGAGGACAAGAGGGATGCAGAGATCCACCTGCAGCCCATGGAGGACAAGAGGGATGCAGAGATCCACCTGCAGCCCATGGAGGAGCCCCACACCAGAGCAGGTGGATGTCCAAGAGGAGGCTGTGACTCCATTTGAATCCTATGCTGGTACGGGCTCTTGGCAGGGACTTGCAGACCCATAGAGAGAGGAGTTCAGACTGGAACAGGTTTCCTGGTAGGATTTGTGACCCCATGAGGGACTCATGCTAGAGCAGGCTGTGCCTGAAGGACTGCACCCCATGGAAAATGACACACGTTGCAGCAGTTTGTGAAGAACTGTTACTTGAGGGACAGACTCGCATTTGTGAAGCTTATGAACTATCTCCTGTGGGAGGGACCTCACACTGGAGCAGGGGAATGACTCCTCTCCCTGAGCAGTGGGAGAAACATCTTGTGATCAACTGACCATTTCCTGTCTCCCTTCATTGCTGGGATAGGAAGTAGAGCTTGGAAGGAGAGAGGGGTGGGAGTAAGGTGTTTTTAAAGTCTTATTTTACTTATTATCCTGCTCTGATTTTGTTACTAATAAATTCAATTAATATCTCTAATTCAAGCCTGTTTTGCCCATAATGATATTTGGTGAGTGATCTCTCCCAGTATTTAACTCATTAACCCTTTGTTATATTTTCTCTCCTGTCTGGTTGCAGAAGGGAGTGAGAGAGTGGCTCTGGTGGCTGCCTGAAATCCAGCCAGGCTCAACCCACTACAGTGACTAAGATAATATAAACTTCAAAAAAATACTTCCTCTTCTAAAGTTGAATAAATACAGTATTTTTATGTAAAGACTGCGAATAGACATTATCACAAGGTAAACACTTCCAGTTTCTGGGATCTAGCTTGCAAGAAGCAAGTACTGCAATCACCTTAAAGGAAAGACCTTGCCAAACCCTATTCTTAAATCATCCTTACTCATTTTTATATGTCTAGAAGCACAGTGAAACAATGGCATATCTATTCAACAGAAAGGAGATTTAAAGTGATACATACTTTGCCTATTAGACTACCACTGTGGTATTCAGGAGGTACTTGAACACGAAGAAAAGCTTTGAGGTTGGCAACCTACTCCAAATTGAAATAAAACAACAAAGAGGAAAACACCACCACAAAACACCATAAGAATCAGAAAGACACACATGACACATGAATAAAGAAATAATTAAAGAAAGAAGCAACAGAAAATGAATATAGCTATTTACACCAAGACTATATTTGCAATGCAAAGAAAACAGTTCAATACTTTGGCATTTCTCTTATCTATCTTATCTTTTGGATTTCTCTTATTTACATGATTTATATGTCTATATATCTCCTTGTATCATCATTAAGATGTTTTCATGTCTTATTTTTATGCATCTGTCAGATTCATCATCTGATTAGTTAACTACAATCCAACAACTACATATTGCTTGAGATGATAATATTTCCATAAAAACTAACTTCACACAAAAAATTTAAAGGCTTTGGTTTTCACTATCTAAAGTAACAGTAACATCTTTCATTATTAAAAGCAGCATTTACTATTACCCATTGCCTTTGTACTATTTTCCACCCACAAAGAAAAATTACTGAATTTAAGATGTTCCTGCTCTTTCATTCTGTGCCCTTTTACAATCTCTTTTGACACTTTTGCTACCTCAGGCCTTTTTAGAAATATATCATTAGAAGACCATATAATATAAACTTTTATACATTGTAAAAATAATCAAGATAAAAAAATGGAAAGCTACTCCACAATAAATACTTCTTTGGATTATTAAGTTCATATAATGTAATCATACTTCAGAGTCTTGGCTCTCATTTCAATCCACTGGGGCTACTTAACTGGAGAATATGAGTCCAAATGCCAAAATCTTTCTATTTAGTTTTCATAAATGTTCATTGGCTTGAAACATTATATACAGTCTAATTTATACAGCTACTGAAACCTCTGAAGAAAGTTTCTGCCAATTACAATAAAAACAAGATTTTTCAACATAAAAATTCCTTGTGGCAAGGATAAATTGCAATACATTTCCCTTAAAATCAAGGAGAATTTTTGCTAATGACTCCTCCATGGCCCAGCCATTATTCACTGCTTACTATAAGAGCTGCTACAGGATTTCATTAAAAATAACCATTTAAATCTCTAAAAATACTTCATCAGGCCCACAGGCCTACATATATGATGATAATAAACCTTTTGGTTTAATAGTCAGCCTACTTTCCTTTAAATACCTTCCCTGAATGCAATTAACAAGGTTATTAAAAATTCTTCAGGCATATTATAAACTAAAGAACAATTAACTAGTCTTTCTTCTTATGTCCTGTACTTGGTATAATAATTTTTCCATAGTGGAAAGTTCTGGTTTTTCAATGCCTCATTCAAACAAACTGAATGGACCAAATGATGCACTTTAAACTATGTGCAACCAACCCTAGAGCTATTGCCCAAAGGACTGCACATTTTGCTTCCTGATTCCAGCAGATTCCTATAGCCCCTTGTTCACTCTTTTCTTCACTCAATCTTGAACTTCATTTATTCATAATTTCTTAAGATCCTGTAGCAACAGATGAAATTTCCTTCCTTAAAAAAAAAAATCAAGGATGGCAAAAAAAAAAAAAAAAGAATCAAAATAGAAAAACTTCCAAATGGATTTTGTCTATTACATTGGTTTGGGGAAAGATTATTTTTAAACATTTTTTGCTTTTGAAAATCCTTGAAATTTCACTTCTCCAGTAAACTGATGTTTATCTGACATCTAAAGAAACTCCGAAGAACAAGCATTTTCTTTCCTCTGCCCTTTAGTCCATTTTTCCGTAACAGCTCCTGTTCTGCAAGACTGCAGATTTGCCATTTATTTTATTGATAATAATTTTGACAGAAACTAGAAAGCTGTGCAATCTTTATTAAAACTAACAGAAATGTCCTTAAAGCTCAGAGGAGCTCTACAGAAGGAAATCTAACTGAACAGACACAGAAACTTGATCTTGAATTTCATGCCAGGGCAATTCTTCCTTGGGAACTGAACTCCCATAGCCAATAATTCCTTCCTTTTTCATCCAAGTATCAATACAGAATTTTAACTGCTTGTTTGGGGAAGTCAAGTAGAACTGAATCACATTCCTCCATCTTATCTGTGAAAACTGCATTCCTGGATGGTGGAAGGAAGGAAGGCAGTTCTCCTACTCACACTCTTTTTTCAGACAGTAAGCTATTAAATCTCTCAGGCTTACACCACTGCATCCTGCTGCTGTATCATTTTCACTGTTAGTTATACTCAGGCCAACTCTCAGTTGAATTGCTGACTTTTTTTCCTCTGCATTGTTCTCAGCTTCATGTCCAATTTCCTTGCTCTTGCATCCTCCTCAATGCTGAATTAGAACAATGTTTTCTCTACAAGGAGAATATCCATTCTCCTCTCAGGGCTTTCTTGTGATACACAAAGCAAATCACTCCGGTGACACACTAAACATTCACCTTCTCTGCAATTTCAACATGGCTCCACATCTGTTCTATGCTAAGATTTTTTTGCACCTTTGTAGATGATATGAGATTTGTAGGATAAATAGGAAAGGTGAGGGCAGGGAAACCTCAGAGAAAGCTCTAAGCTACAGCAGCCAGCCCAGAAAGTTTCACTCTTGCTGCTGGAACAAAGACGGCCTGTGCCTGGCAACAATCTGAGTTGTTCCCGTTTCCTTACATACCCTGCAGATGCATGGATACAGACCCTGTAAAACATGGAGAGGACTTCTCCAGCAGTGACATTCCTGTGGCTACCACAGGGCTGGAGGAAGGCTGAGGAGATATCTATCCTCTTTCCATCATGCCTCCAGCCCTTGATAAAAAGTATATTTCAGCTCTGCTATTCCATGGTATGGCAGAGGCATATCCACATTTTTCACTCAGGACAAGTGAAAGGAAAACACAAAGCTCTACTACAGTGGAATTAACTATTGCATCAAATATCCAGCAATTGAACTGAAATGGTTATCTAACTATATATTTGATTGGACACAATAAATTCATGCCAATTATGTACCTACTTAAGAAGCACAGCAACCCTGATTAGCAATTCATTTAAAACAAGACATTGCCCATACAGCTGTAAAATATTTAACCAAGCAATGAAGCAGTGACACCATACTGTATCAGTGGTAAACTGCAAACCTCTTACCACAACTCACTGGATTTGAAAGAGGGGGAAGGCAATTGTCTATTTGAAGTCAAAAAATACTTTTTGACTTAAAAAACCACAGATTTATCCTATGAATTATTTAGCTTGCTCCTGAGTTTGTTCTAATTTCTGAATAAAAAACACTGATGAAAGATTGAAATATGGGAGCACAATTATCTAATAAAAGAAGATAGGAATTACTTCAAATAATATAAAGAAGTCAAGAATCCATATCTGGTATTTAAAGTCATTCATTTCTTACCTCACTGTATTTTATTCATTTTTTTTTTTTTTTTCTTAATTTCAGCTCTTGAAGAAAGTGGGTCGGACAACCCCTCCTTTTTAAAGGAGGAATCAGGATCCTAGCTTAGGGACATCTCCCTGCCCTTCCTGCTCACCACAAGGTGTTTACAGGTCCAATACCAGACCCTACCATAGAAACCATGTCACTAGAACCAAAGGTATGAAGCTTAGTCAGGAGAAGTTTAACTTGGATATTAGGGAAACGTTTTTCACCCATAGGGTAGTTGGGCACTGGAACAGACACCCCAGGAAAGTGGTCACAGCAACAGCCTAATGGAGTTCAAGAAGCATTTGAACAATGCTCTCAACACATGGCGTGACATAGGGATGTCCTGTGCAGGGTCAGGAATTGGACTCAATGTTCCTGGTGGGTCCCTTCCAACTCAGCATATTCTGTGATTCGATTTTGTCTTCTCTTCAGTGTGAAGGGAAATACTTCCCTTTCTGGAGAAAGAGTCTGCTCAAAGAAAGGACTGTAGGCTGCTAATTTGATTGCACTAGGTTGAACTTGCCACCCCTCCCCTTTGTTGTTTACTCTGTTTCTGGTATTACCACCAAATGGCTCGTTCACAATTCTCCCTCTTGCTCTGGAAGGGAGAACACATGCTCCTGAAATTTTGGTCACCCACCAGTTGACAGACAGTAGCATTCACTAGCAAATCTGCCACATTCTGAGTCCCCCTTCACAGAGCCACAGAGCAGTAAATGCAGTTCCCACCACAGAGGTCAAACTGGTTCAAAGACCCCTGGGCCAGCCAGGAAGGATGACCTGCATTTACATGTGCTAAACCTGATCTGTCTTTAGCCTATGTGGATCACTGTGGCCAAGTCAAAACAGCAGCTCAGAATAAATTGCTGTGACTAACACATTTTTTCTTCTAGTTCTCTTTAAAATTACTATTAAACTCTAAGACCACTTTATTATTTTAATCCTGTTCAATACTGTTTAGAAGAAAATAAAAGTATATGGTTAATGGGAAGAAAAAGAAAACTTAAATGAAGATGTAAGAGGTTTGTAAATTCAGTCATCCTCAAAAGAACAGTGTGGAGGATTTAATGAAAATAACCACTGACATGTGTGAACTATGGCAAACTAGACAACTATATAAGATATTGTGGGATATTTCAAAAAGCATTAATAACTCCTATATTTTATACTGTTTCAAACTTATTTGTTTGGCTTTACTTGTGTTAAGTATAAGAATATTTCTACTTTGGGAAATAGACTTTTCTAAGAAATAAGCATTTCCAAGTAAATCTGTGAATTTCTAAGTCAGACGAATATAGTTAGAAGTATATAGAAGCCAAAGCTGTTTGAGATACAAAAGTAAACCCCATCAAGGCATCACAAACATCTACATTTGCTCAAATGGGTGACAGGGGTAGAGGGAAAAATAGACTTTGAATTTCTGAGTTTATATTTGGATCTGTCAACCTACAAATAAAACTTATATTTATACTTTTCTACAACTGAGAAAGGAATTGGTAAGGAAAAGTAACTTTAAAATCTAGCATTACTTTGGAGTGTCAACAAGCTTTCCAAAAGTTTGAATTACAGACAGGTAAAACAACTGCCTTTAATTATATGGAGCATATGTATGCTTAGCAGCTTTGGTATTAGAGTTGCTTCAAATGTAGGATCTTCATTTTGTGTTTTAAAATGAATGTAGATTTAATACTTACTGTGTTTTTCTGAGATACCATATCCTGTGGGGTGGAAAAAGATAATAGAAATGTTTATTTGTTTTTAGTAGGAATTATTATTTCCAATAAAAATCACTACTATACATGTATTTTAATATGTGTGTATACACACACACACACACACACACAGAGATGTGTTCTTCACAGCATAATCCAGATTTCCTGCCACAGTAAATTGCCAGTAAAGGGATAGCACAATATCAAGAAGAATCCCAGTAGGTCAGGTGAGGCAAAAATAAATTCAGTGAAGAAACCTACCTAAAGAAATATTCAGAAAATACAGAAAGCTGTACTTAACAGTAACTGGAGTTTCTCAGATTGGTCACACCCAGTCACATTCTGAGCATTTGTGAGAGAAAAGCATTCAAAGCTGGAAGGTTTTTCTCTCAAAGAGCATCCTTCAGATACCTAACCCCCTTTTTTACCCAGATTGGCACACACCAACACATTCCTTCTACACCCTAATTCTTCTCACCTCAAAATCTAAGGAGATATATTGAAACAATGAAGCAGATGATAAACCAATGGGCATGTAAGCCAGACCTCAGAGACTTCCAGTTGCTGGTAAGTAACCTTCTCTTCCCTTGGTTGATGGATTACGTGTGCAATGAACACTGCTTGGTCAAACTAAAGAGGTCTCCAAGTAAGCCACACTACATACATTAGACATAGACCTGTTTCTAATCAAAGTCATCAATATAATTGAAATAAATGTGCTCTGACAATCTGAGATGATTCTGTTTGAGCAACTTCATATCTGACAGCCTCAAATTCACTTGGACAACCACTGCACAGAAATGATCATGCTCATATATCCATTTCCTCAATAACAGGCAAAAATATCAGGGGGCATTTAAGGGGTTTAGTTCTCTAAATAAGACTCTCTTGAAACCCAGATTACATATTCTTTTATATCCTCAGAACTAGGTTGTTTTGAAAGAACATTGGTGAAACTGAAGAGACAAGTCTTGGGACAATTTCAGGATGGCTCCTAAGAGATAAACTGTGTAAGTCAGGTTGCCACAACTTCACAGATCTTCAGTAGAAGTAATAGCAGTAACATCAGTACTGCCTTTACAACACTCAGGCTGTGCATCACTTTTAAGAGTGTGCACAGCAACCTAGGTGCAAGTAAAGTAACAGAATTCTGAATGGAAGTGAAAAAACCCTGACCAAATAACTCATAAACTTCAGAATAATGAAACATCATGAGAGAATCAAAAAGGTACTAAAACCTAAATGGAATTTCTAATTAGTCTAAACTCCTTAAGCCAAATAAAATACTTCATAACAAAAGTGATGGAAGGCTTAGACATCTGAAATATTACATATCTGAAAACTAATGTCTACCTTGCTAAGCAAGTATCTCTAAGAGAGCTTTATCTACTGCAGTTAAGTACCTTTCTCAATACAGAGGAATTAATTCTTCTGAAACCATCCAGCACCTATGATGGGAAATGTGTCATGAACTGCTCTTTGCTGAAATACCCCACAAAAAGGCCCCTGCCTACCTTCTGAAGTATTCCTTAGAAAGGTGTATTAGCATATTTGAATTCTATCCAAAACTGAACTGGGGCTTGATTGTTGAAGAGTTACCAAGGACAAGAGGAGGACTGAACCCTGTCTCAGTGCCCAGCTTAAACCATTTGATTCAGAGGATCTCTCCTAGCTGGTTCCAGCAACTTAAGTCTTATGATCCCATCTAACACATGCTATGGGCCTATTTAGGCCAAGGAGGTTACGCCAGCAACTGAGAGATAAGTAAGATATCGGTGCCACTGACAGAGTTCCTAGAAGAAGAAAGGTGAAGGCAAATAATATTTTCTAGCCTAAGTGACCTAGTCACATTCTGGAGTTCCCTAGTCCCTAGAGTTGAGCTTTACATTACCAGAAAAGAAGGCTTAGAACTGACAGTGCAAAGACTTGCAAGTTCTGGTAGCAATCAGTATGAACACGCAACCACAGACTGATGTAGTCCTGGAGATCCTTCAACACTCCAGTTATGGAGCAGGGGCTTGAGTATGTGCTTGACACAAAGTGCAGAAATCAAAGCAAATATCCTCATTGGGTAGCAACAAATAGAAAATAACTAGCCTGTGCTTCCCAGACTTGGGCACATCCTTGGGAGAACCAAGTAGATCAGAAAATCTGAGTGGAAGCATAAAGAAATATAAAAATGTGTTAATGAAAAATAAAAATGAAGCATTTCAAGGCAGTCAGGTATATTACCAGTAGTGGATGAAAGCTGTATGCCTGCCCACCCTGATTAGGTGGAGGAAAAGAGGACATGCCAGTAATAATCTCATGGAGCAAAGAGTGTGACAGGCTCCAGCTTTGAGTTCTTGGGACTCCAGGCCACATGGAATGTGAATGGGTATGTGGACCACCACATGAAGAAAGGAAGTATGGGTTATAGACACATGAGAGTAAAATCAAAGACATTGAGAGCAGAGAAGAGTAATGAGAAACCGTGACAGAACAGAGCTTTTTTGAGGAAAAAGGAGACTTAATATTCTTACAGGATCAAGAGAGGCTGG
Organism: Brachypodius melanocephalos; assembly: GCA_013398615.1. Classification (NCBI taxonomy): domain Eukaryota; kingdom Metazoa; phylum Chordata; class Aves; order Passeriformes; family Pycnonotidae; genus Brachypodius; species Brachypodius melanocephalos. The sequence goes on from VZSR01000920.1 coordinate 1,938,089, forward strand.
AGAACTCCAAAAAAAGGATTTTTGAACACTAATGGTGTGAAAAAAAGCAAAGTAGCAAGGGGCAATAACTCAAAATAAGGAAAGAACAACAAAACATCAACAATGCTTCTCCCAGTGAAGGTAGCAAGAAAATGCATGATATTAAGAGCAGCAATAGATTATACAGAGGACAAAAACATAAAAGTGATGTAAAATAAAGAGTACCTGCACTGAGAAAGGCAGAAACATCCACAATATATGACTTGCATCCAGAACAGCAATTTCAAGACTTAAGTGTATAGCACATACGATCCTACTATAAAACGAACAACAGCCCTATAGAAAGATTTGGTGAGGATGTCTTTCCCCATCTTCAAACAGTAATAAAAAGGAGATTCTAGTAGTCTGAGCTAGTCAGTACCTAGGGAATACAAACCTCATCTGACAGAAGTGCTTACATAGGAGTAGGCTACAATACAGCCCTTGTTCAAGTGTCCTTATATAGGCCATAACTTTTTCTTACATGTACTCTAATTAAAAGAGGAAAAGGAAGGAAAAAAATCAGACCTGCACTGTCAATTCCAAGTCTAACTACCTGAAGCAAAATCAGTACCACACTATGGATTTTTTCTTACAAGAAACATTTATTTATTCTATTATTATTGGTTTTGCTTTGCTTTATTCTATTATTATTGTTTTATAATAGTTGCTTTTTTCTTAGCAGGATTTAATTATGTAGATATCAGGAAATTACACTAAATGTAAGTTTCAGAAAAACAGAAACATCTCTAGGATCAGGTATTTAAAGATATTTCTGAAATGAAGCAAATTGTGAAGTGAGAACCTTACTTTTAGAGACTGAGCAGTGTCAGCATCAGTGTCATGGTAAAGAATTACATTATTGGCCATGTCAAAGCTTTCACGCACGCCAAGGTGGTAGAACAGTGATGGTTGCTTGGAAATATCACTCATGTCCACAACTGCAACATCTGAAATGAGAGAAGTGGAAAAGAAGAGAGAATGCTAAAAAAATAATCATCTTAAACCCAATTTTATTCTTACATGGGATTTAAAACAAATCCTGAAAGCACACACACACACTGGACAGACATAGTCAACATTTTCAAATAAGGATCATTTTCTCATGAGAGAAGTAAATTTTACCCTTCATATAAAAAATATGAAAGATATAAAAAATATATATAAAAGCCACTCATGAAATTATCACAATGTTACATTAACTGGGAGGCTGAGTTTACCAATCCTGCTTTAGGTTCTGAAATCACAGCATCAGAAATGCCTTGGGTAATAAAGCAAGGCATTTTGCCCTTGCTCCCTGAGGCCTGACAGCATGAATACCCATAGGACAGAAACTTCAAATATTCAGGATAGAACCTCTAAAAAATAATAATGTTAATTAGGGAAATAGGGAAAACTGTGAGACCAAGTTTATTTGAAGAGGCTGAGGTTTGAAGAATGGGAAATTCCTAAAGAGTAGAAAAATATATGACTCTGAAAATTTACTCTTAAAAGCTACAGGCAAGATCTTCAAGATGGGGGGCACAGCAATGAGGGAATTCAATCACAGGTAGCGAGAGCAAGACTTCCACTGCTCTTGTTTAATGTTCCAGTCAAAAATGAAAGTCAGAAATGCAATTAAAACATTTACATCCATGCAAGATGAGCTATACAGTGAGCTAAAGAGAAATATCCCATACAGCTGAGAGACAGACAAAAGATTCTCAGTTCACCATTTTGTTCTCATATAGGCCTAAACAGCAATGCAGGAAGAAGGGGTAACTGGAGAAGAGGACACTTAATGCTGAGTTTTTACTTCTTGATCCTTATATCCTATATATTCCTAAGGAAAATTTGCTTTAAAGCTTTTTAGAGGTCTCTATCTATATGTGTCTGCTTTCACCACTTTGGGATAGATGGATGAATTGAAATCTGAAGTATTCGTAGGAATAGAGCCTTGACATTGAAACCACAGGGAAGTCTGAGGTTCAAAATAGATTCCAGAGACTCAGTGCAGCTGGACAGTAAATTCTACATTGCTGAAGCGGTAACAGACCGTGTCTGGTACGTACAGGGAAAGACAGAAGGGTGAGCTACTTGTAAACAAGAAATCTAAAAGCACATCTGATGGCTGAGACCCAAAGGCAGCAGCCAGTTAACCTTGGTTGCACCAAGGTTACACATCACAAGAATCAATACTCTCTACTGAGAATGCAGTTTCTTGGAAAAACCTGCAACGAACATATGCGCCTGTACAATTCCATCAGCCTATTCTGACACACCACATGGAGGTCAGCCAGTCCCTCAGATTACTATGAGACTCTTGTTCAAGCCTAAGGAACATTTTGAGTCTGAAGGCCTGCTTTAAGACCAAAACATTACTGTTCAGGAGCAAAACCAAACAAACATAAAAAACCCCAAACCTCAAAATATCTCAAATCCCAACAAAACACACAGAAAATTCCAAATGCACTTCCCTCCCTCACCAAAGAAATAAAACCCCAGCACAAAGTCATGGCATAAGAAAATCCCCTTATTAATATAAAACTCAAATCCTGCACCATCTACAGATGATCATTTCAGTTCTAATGTTTAGCCAGCTGTCTGCAGCATGGATAAAATTCTTAGTGTATTGCACACTGTAGTCTCATGTAAACTGAGTCAGCTTGAAGAAGTAAACCTCAGCTTTATAAATTTAACAGAATTTAGACTACACCAATATTGCAAAATCCTTTTGGAAAACATAAATTATCTATAGAACAAATTAAAGAGAAACTAATAAGCAGACTGAGAATCAAATACTATCTAGGGGGAAAAAATAGGAGCTTGGATGGTTTTTAGTGCTTGCATAAAGTGTTTTTGGCAAATCAGAGTACTGCAAAATCAAATCATCATCCTGGTAAGACAATTCAGAAAAAGGATTCTTATAGTGTACAGATATTGCATTTTACAATACAATGTGAGCAATGACTTGTAACAGAGTTCATTGAAACAAGGCTATACACAGCTCATTGCCACATCTGGCCTACAAACAGAATTTTTCTTCTGTTGATTGCTGCTCCATAGCAATGGAGCTATGGAGCTCAAAACCACATGAAATGAGCATAAGAACAAAAGTAAGCATCTCCATCTAAAAGGACAGTTATTAATCTCTTAGATATTAATTCACACATGATAAAAAGATTTATGAGAACAGGTTTTCCTTGCCTACTCACACCTCACAAACATAGAATAAGATAAAATAAAAATCAAACAAAACAAAGAGTAGCAGAGATGAAGATGTATCACAAAAATACGCATGCAAGTTTAAAAAAAGCCCCAGGAAGACAATTGAGTGGATTCAGTTTTAGCATGGGAGTCAAGGAATTACAAGTGACAGCGGACAGAAGCAGAGCATCCAAAGTACTCCTGGCTGTGGGCTAGAGCAGACGTGAGATGCTGCATTCCTTTGGAGCTCTCCATGCCCTCCTCCAGGAGTAACAGCAGCAGGCTTGAAGCAGGGAGGAAAAAGATCTACTTACAAAGAAGCTTTACTAATGTGCTAGTGAAATGCAGCATGTGCACAGAGGGTCCAGGAAATTAATGCAAATTTGGGTGGAGAAAATATGACCAACAGTAAACCCTTATAAAAGTAGGAGATCCCTGAGATGCACCCAATGCATGGGATGCTGAGAGTGCAGAGCTCAGCGTTGCTTATGGCTGGGTCTGAGCACACTCCCCAGAACTGCTGTTTTCAGAGGTACATCTCTCTTCCCAGAGTAAGGCAGTTTTGTGAGTCACGTAAAGAACAAACCTAGTATGTGACACCACAAATACTTCTGTTTCAGTTATCTTATGTTTTTCTCATGATTTACACCAAAATTCTTCATTTACAGTTCTTTGAAAACAAGACATGGGGCCCTGCACTTCAACCATGCATTTAGAATGGCTGATAAGAGAGACAGGAATTTCCTTAAACTTCCAGAGCTACAGTAAAAGAAATAAGTTCAACACTAGTATGTTCTTTGCAAATCTTGATTTATGTATAGAAACATAAGTCAATCAGAGTTCATTCTCAACTCCCATCCTCCATAACAAAAGAGCCTGATCAGCCAAATGTACTTCTGAACTTTCCTTGACAAATTTAGGTTCAACCTCCATTACAGACAGGGGTGAAGCAAAAGCCAATGGCAATTTTTATCAAATCTTATCATGCATGAGAAATTTTATGTGATTACAAAACATTTCACACACGTCTAAATGACCAGTGGAGAGGGTTTTCTATGTTCAGAAGGAAAGAGAGCAGGGGAAGGCGCAGCCTCTCTAGAGACAGAAGGCTTCCACGTGAAAATCTGTACAATGCATCCACCAGAAGCAGTGGAGGGGTTGGGATGTGCTTAATGTTGCATATGACCAGTTTTGAATGATTCTGGAACAGAACATTTAAACTGATGGCTTCTTTTCTGCAGTAGAAACTCATGTTCGAAAGAGCATAAAAATGTGTTCTCCCTCATTTCTTCTTAACCATAGCATATATTTTAAACCATTTTGTTCTCTAGTAGTTGCCCATGAAACTATTTTCATCCTGAAAATAGTTCATTTTTGTCATGAACCCAAAAACTGATCTCAATTTATTATGTGATTGCAGTTCATTTGTCTGGGCTTTTGTTTCCACTGTAAAATGATTATGGCATGTGTGTATCTGTAGTGCATTAAGGTAATTCAGTACTATTGTTTATACAGTCTTGATTAGGTCTCTGCATTGTTGCAGCAGATGGCACATAATTCATTTCTTATACTACAGTTTACATATTTTAACACCAGTGTGTCTTACAAGAGCAGACAGAGAAGAGACAAATAACTGTGACAACTGAAATGAAGATTAGAGATCATTAACTGTGGTAAAATTGGATGGCTATGAAACTAACAAATAAATCAACATGAAAAACATTATTAAACAGGTTAAGGACTTATTTCTCTATCTGAAATGCACCTGAAGGCATCATGTAGTTTAATGATCTAAGTAAATGCCTTTTTTATTATTCATGGTATTGTTAACAAAACCAAAAAGACAATTTTGGCATCAGCTCTTTGGATCTGTAAGTTAAAAGATAATAAACAGAAGAAAATTAAGAAATAGCCTGAAATATGCTGGTAGTTAAATATAATCAAGGAGGCCTAACAGAAGAAAAAGGTCAAAAAAAGTCTGCACTGCTTTCAGCTTTTAATCTAAGAACTCACCTCCATCCAGCCTTATCTATGTGCAGAGCAAGAACCCTACTCCATTATTTTAGATGCATTATTTTTCAGCATCTGGAACCTTTCCATACATAACAGATTTCAAAAACACTCCCAAACTTAACATATTAGAAATCTTACTGGAGGAAAATGCAAACTCAGTCTTTTGCTATTCACTAGCACCCTGCAAATTATGAACTTTTGCATTAGTATTGCTTCAGCTGATTGGCTATTTGCATCATAGTCAGTAAGTAAAAAACCTTGTAATTCCTTGAAAATAACTGAAAACTGTCAAATTCTTCAGAAGAACAACAATAATTCCTAAAGAAAAAGAAATTAAAAATCCTTAACTTCAGGAAACACATTTTGATTTCTGCATAGCTCTTTAAAGAAAACAATACCAAAGTTTTTACAGGGAAAAAAATATGGTAAAACTTGGTGTATTTGAAAACCAGGAATTCTTTCCAGCTTTCACTTAAGTTAAAACAAAAGGCACAGCACTCTCAACTTTAATACACCCCATACTCCCAGAAACTGGGAAGCTCAAGGTAACAAAGCACATTTGTAGCAACTACCAATGGAATTGTTGAGGTGATTTTTCAGCACAGTTTGTTACATCAGCAAACTGTCAGCGTCCTCCATTAGATCCAACGTTAGTGTAAAAATACTCTCAACATTTGTGATGGTATTATGGCTCACATAATGAATCAAGTTTCATTTAAATCTTGCTGCTTTATAATCACGGTATCCAGTAAAAATCTCCTTACTTTTCTCAGAAAAAATATTGTTCCAATTACAATCTAAAGCACCAAATTAAGCCCAGATATTGCCTTAGAAGCTGAAAGACCCAGGAGACAAAAAATAAAGCTCTTTTTTTAAACTTATGCATTTTTGCTATTTCAATTCAACCTTTTCAGGTTTGCAATATTATAGCATGAACTTTGCTAACATCACTGGTTTGCTATAGGGCCAGAATTGGTAATAAAAATAAAAAGCAACTAATCATTAATGATTTGTCCTGCAATATAGTTTTTTATATGTTATCATCACATTAAATAGCATTTTAAAAATAATTCCATATATTTCAGACTACATTTCTTGTAGATTAAAACTACGTGCTGCACTTCTGTATAAATAATAAAATTAAAATTAACTGTAATAGTTCAGAAATTGCTTACAAAGCACCTTTAAGAAGAGGATTGTTTCATAAGCTGCAATCAACTTCTGCAAGAGAGTCCTGGAGTGGCTGGAGCCTTGACTACAAATTCCAGACTACTGCCTACCTCAGAAAAGGAAACACAAGCATGCACCCTGGATGTCTGAAACTTTCTGATGCATGGAGAGCACTTCCTTTGGAAAGGGCATTTAGTTCACAGGAAAGTGATTCAAAGGACAGGAAAAAGAAGAATTAAATTAGGTATGAATCCTCATATTAGTGTGGGAAAAATGGTTTATTTCTATTCACATATAGTAAGCACTGAAAAAAAGGTGACATTATCAGGTTTTATTTACGACACCAACTACAAATTGGAGAAAGAAGAAAACTTTATACTGGCCAAATATTTTTTAATTCACTAATTTAAAATTATTGCTATCTTGAGAAGACAACAATATGTACAATTCTAGTACATTATCCATACACACACTCTGACTACAAAATGAAGCAAAATCTGAACTTAGTCATATCTTGCTTTTGACAGCTCCAATGAATTTGTTAAGTGTTTTAGGAATTCTGAAAACCTGGGCATCAATTGGCAAAAATTCTGAAAGGTGCTTTTCCATGATTTGTCTGTTTGCTACGGAAAACAAAAGGACTGTTGTAAAGCGGTAATTTCAGACTTATGCTGTTTCATAAAAACAGAGCAACACTTCTAATCTTTGTTCTCAGACTGAGCTTGCTATTTGCCTTTTACTTAGCTGTGGCATTATATCTGCCACAGGTTTTATGTTATAAAGTGATTTACTAAAGAGAAAGGCCACCACACCCCAAAATGTGTCACTTCTCCTTCCACCAAGGAAAATGGAAGGCAACCACATAGTGTCTAACAATTATAAAAACCCACATTCTTAGAACCACAAACAAAATGGGTAAAGCTAGACCTTTCTTTTGCATTTCCTCCTTTCTGTGAGTCAAATCTTGCTCTAGAAACCAGTTTCACATCCTTCCCTGTGAAACCACTCTGCTCAGTGAATGCAGCGAGTGCTGAAGACGGACTATGTATTAGTTGAGCAGCAGCAGCATTCTTGACTAAGGAAAGTTTGCCATTAAATAACTTTCCTGAAAGGACTGGGCAAATCCTGAGCTCTGCTACTACTAGGAAACCAAAAAACTTGTAATTTTTCAGATGAGCCTTTCCATCACCCAGAAGCATTACTAACTGTAGCGATTCAAATGATTGCTTTGCTCCACTTAACACACAACACATCAACACTGGCAATGTCCCACCTCCAGAAACAATTCTGGGAACAGCTGTGTTAAGTGAAGTGGGCCAGCTGGTCTTTGTGTGAAAAGCAGACACATCCATGTAAAGGAGGAGGAAGAGGAGGAGGAGGAACAGCTGACAAGTGAATGTGTTTCTAACCATAGCATTTGGGTGATGTTAGAAAGTCCTTTCATGTGGCCCAGCAAGGCAGCTCCTCCTTCCTACGCACAGGAAAGTTTGGAACACTCCAACTCAATCCTCTTAGCTCCCAGGGCAAAAAGCTGAAATAATGCAGGTTTTAAACTACCAGAATGGTTAAAACTTACCAAGAAAAGCTGTAATGCTTATAGTCTGAAAGTGGAGGTAAGAAAGCTGGAACACTTATTTTTCATGTATAGATAACAGAAGTGCTTCATAGACCTTCCACTGAAAGCCCTGGGAGAATGCCCAGCAGCCTGAAATAGAGCAGGAATGAGCACTTTTTGGACAGCCATGCTGCAGGTGATGAAATGTGAAATGCAAAGAAACAGACAACAGAATAATCCAGTGTATCAAAAACAGAGGCACATGTTTCTGGAATGAAACTAGAGATGAATGCAACCAGCACAGCACCATGTACACAGAGCCTGACAGCATTTTAATGAAAGTAAAGAATACAAACCCTGTACTTATTTTAAATATTTAGTTTAGCCATAACTAGAGAGAAACTTCTTGTTTTCAAGATCAATTCTCACCTGTAATCTTTTGTCCTTTTAATGTCAAATACTAGCTTTGGCAACATTCAGAAATTTTAGTCTTAGGCTATATTAGCAATGTATGACATTATAAGATTCACTGGCAATTCCTATCCAGCAAAATCAACCCTCAGATGATACTGTGAAAATCAAGACAATCATCCAAAACAACGGAACAGACAAGACTGAGGGGCCAATGCTCATCTCTGGCTTTTGTCATTCCATACAAAATCCCCCTTTCATACAAACAACTCCACAACAGGGTTACATTCAGACCTGAACATTACAGCCAGTAATCATGTTAGTGCCGTGGCATTACTTTACAGGTACTACATCTTTCATCTGTCCTCTGGTACATGGAACACACACTAAAAATAGAATTAGAACAGTATTTTTCATGCTTCAGTGGCATTTATTGCAACTCAGGAGAAACCAGTATCCAAAATGACTCATTTTTCTAAACCACAACAAAGTATTTGTGCCATATTTATAATTAATATCCATTTCTTAATATCTAAATGTCTGTTCCAAAAATTACATCACCCAAGAAACTGCTTTAGTTGAAAGGAACAGAACAAATTGCAGCAGGTGAGCAACACTGCTGGTGCTAGGAGTTGATGTATAACCTGAGTTCTCATTTATTTTTATGTTTTGGTGTTTTCTTATTCATTAGATACATCACCAGAAGCTTTTCAATTCTTTGACCTGAAACTGCATATTAGGAACTATTTTGTTAAATGGAAGCAAGGACTCTTCCAAAAACCTTTGACAGCAAAAGCTTTAAGAAACATTTTAGATACTTCTTAAATACAATTAAATTCACAGCAAAACTAAGATTCAAATAGGGCAAGACACTGTATTAAAATAACATCGTAATTCTACTGATGTAGAAAAGCAAAAATTGTGCCAAGAGCATACCTATGCTTACTATTTTTTAACTGATCTTCAGAGAGAGTCTTTCAGACTCTGCCAAATCAGAATACAATCAGCACCCACAAGAACTGGCACAGGAAGTAATGCAGTTAATGTAACACAGAGGGCATCGAAGCTCAAAATGTGTTTTAATGCTTTTGCACAAGTATGAAGAAGAAAAATACTGTATGACTGGAAACACCCGAAAATAACTTCTCGCAGAAGATAGCATAATTTGTGACTTTCTTGGTCTTTTTTTTTTTTTTTTTTACACTTGGCAGTTTAGGGAAAGAAGGAAACAAAGAACTAATCTTCAAAGAACTCTTCTTGAAATACTGAATTGCAGAAGTTAGGAAACACATAATTCACTGTAAACAGTGCATGCCTAGGCTTGGAAATTGCTTAATATTTTCCATGACAAAGCTTTGCTTTTAGTTGTTTTTAACTTTGCCGGTCTTTGCTTCAGGTGGTTGGGGTTTGTTGTTTCTTTTTTTCTATTTAAGAGATTTAATTAAAACAAACTCAAGTCATTTTGAGACTGTATTGGAGAACTTATTTTTCTGGCCACTGTTAAACATACTCTCATGCCAAATTAAGACGATTTAGTGCTTTCGACACCAAACCAGAAATTTGTCAGATGGGTGAGGCTATCGGGAAGTAACTCCTCTTAGCCTCCTGACATGCTGCTCGATCCAAAGCAAAGTCATGAGCAGTGAGCTGGTCAGAGTCACAAGGAAGATGTTTGATCTCAGATGAACCTGTTGTCACCGCTGTCATTGTCAATGCAGAGAGAGGAAAAGCACTTTCAGAGAGAGCCCCATTCCTCTGCGCTGCTAGAAGCCTCCTTCAGGAGGTGAATTGCAGCCCAGAAGCGCCTGTTTCTCTCCACTACCTGTGAGGTGAGCCCACAAAACTGCAGACACCCACACTGAAGGTGTTCAGTGCTACAACAACCCTTCCACAGAGCCCCTTCCACAGAGCCTCACAGCTCTGCTTTCAAGAATTTCATTAACCAATGAGGCATTTCAGTCAAGAATTACATAATCTCAGCAGATGTTTCCCAACAAAATGGCCAATGGAGAAGGACTATAGATCTTTCTCATCAGTACTTTACTCACATTCTCTCTACCTGTGAGAAAGGAAGGACTGTCACAATTCAAACCCTCACCCAGATTTCCAGGGATCTCTCAAATACCTAACTCTTGCTTGAGTTTTCCATAAATTGGGAGTTCATTTGTGAGTCCCAGTCTACAATGTTGTTTGTTTTGGCATTCAGTATTATACAACTGTGAGGATGACTGCTTTTTAAGAGATGTTTTTGCATGTACTATCTCAGCCAGAGCCTTTTCTCTTACTCATATAATCTGACTGCTTAATTACATTGAAGCATTGACTATAACCTCCCAGCCTATGGATGAAATTTATACGTAAGTTAAATTTTCAGCAAAAAATACCTTCAAGCCGAACATAAGCATTACATTTCCCTGCAAGACAAAGTCATTAATATAAAAGCTAGTAAAAGACTTTACCTTCTATTTTATTTTTTTCCTTTCACACCATAGCTTGTGAGATCCCAGGAATAACACAACCTCAAGTCTGAGGGAGTTAACTCACAGTAGTGTGAGAGGTTGAAGTCAGAAAGACAATGTCCACTGACATGGTCCCTGGAAACTCACACAGCCTTTTACACAGACTCCCTTTCTTGAGGAAGGATTGTAAAAATTTATCCATTCTGGGACCACAGTCACAGGTCTTTAGTTACCAATCACAATCATATCAAATGGATCCTGCCAAGATCTACACATTAGTAATAAATGAATTATACATGCTGTGACATGCACAAGAGATTAGTATTTTTGCCATTTCTCTGTAAAATTACACTGCTCAAGCTCCCAGGCTAGGAACTGAGAGAGATCTCATTGCTTGCATCTTAGCCTTTTCAGTGGTTTCAAGGCTCAGACAGATGAATGCTTATGGCTGCCTGCAACTCTTACCTCTTTCACATGATCCACTGTGTCTGAGAGTCTCTCTCATCATCCTGTTCTCCCCTTATCACTCAACCTATATTTAACTTTGCGATTTCTGGCTAACTCAGTGCTAGCACAGTAGCAGACAGCAGCTTTGTCACTGTAGCTAATCAGTCCTGTGAGTGGTATCAGCCACCAGCTCCACACTATTGTCCTGGAAAAGTACTTTAAGAAACTGTTAAACTTTACAAGAATTGAAAGAAATAAAGGTTAAAAACTTCATTTCAGGAAAGCTCCCTTTTTACATATCGTATAACGAATGTCTTTACATTTGCATCTGTAACAAGAAAATCAAATTCTGTAAGTAGTAAAAAACTCTAGGTACTTTGAGATGGTACACGCCTCTTATAATCATTCACACTGAATTATAATCGTATTTAATGAGTGCCAAAACAAAGTAATTACCTTTAAAATTACTGTTATTTAAACCTTGTAAACATGCACCTATCAGAAGTAAAATGGGGGGAAAAGACAAATTAAAGCGATTTGCTATTTCAGGTTGACATCAATCACTTGACCATGTACAGTGTAAAAAGCAAAAACTATTAATCACCAGAAGTTTCAGGATAAACAACCCTTCCTTTACATATACTGTGAAATCTCTATCACAGACTGACAGACAGGCAGTGATACCGGCTACCTATTTTTAAAATACAATGAAGAATATCAGTCTAATAAGCTTTTTTCCACGCAGCTGTGTTGGTTTTGGCTGAGATAGAGTAAATTTTCTTTTTCTTTCTATTTTTTTCCGTTGTCCTTTTAAACCCTATGGTCTGGTCCAAAGGGAGCAGGGGTTCAGATTTGAATAAATACATCTTTACATGGTTACAACCACGATTTGAGTTGCATGTCATAAAAACTGCTTGTAGCAGGAACCACTGGAGGAGAAGCCTTATACAAGAAGCTGTTCAAGTGCTGCAGTGACCCAACCTGAGTTGGCCTTGGTGCCAAATAACACAACACAAGCAGCTTTTGCCTTACATTAAACTGTCCTTTTCTCAACCCATGAGTTATTTCACTTTTACTCTTCCAGTAAGAAGAGTGAGGTACGTGGGGAACAGAGCAGCTCCCAGCAGCCTCAGAGGCTGCTGAGTTAAGCAATGACACCATGACAGAGGCTGACAACATTGCAGGAATAAAAAGGGCATTACCATGGCTTAAGCAGCTGAATGCTTGCCTGTGAAACTAAATTCCATACCTGCTTCTTCCACAGTACCCCACAGCTACTGTGTGATGCTAGCCTAGCCACATAAACTGGGATTCCGGAGGTAGGCTTGTTGACCATGCAGTTATTAAGATTCTGAGTTTCAGAAGGAAAAAAAAATACCCCACTAAAACAGAAATAGTGACTTTGAAAAACAGAGCCCTCATTTTAAAGCTACTTTGTAATAAACCCAATGCCTTCAGAGAGAAGAAAATTCCTAATATTTTACCTAAGCAATTCACTTCTATCATCCTATTGTACCCTGGCACAAATTAGAACTTGAATAGTCTCTGATTCAGCATCTGCAGTCTTCCATCTGCAAAATAGCTAAGCATCTACAGAACACTCAGTATGCCTGATTCTTACCTCAAAAAGACAGGTTTTTCCATTTTTCATTTAACCTTTATACCCAAATCAATATTAAAGAAGCAGCATTTTAAACTTCTCAAAGAGTATTTAAATAATCCACATTTGCCTCCTTTTTTCATTCACAGATGTTAGACAAATGAAGATTCCAGAAGTTGCTCATTTCTTGCTTTATATCTAAGTATTCAGAAACCACTTATCAGTCACAGATGATATGAGGACACCTGTTCAATAATTTTCTCTGCTTATGTCCTCTCAGCATATTAAAAATTTTGATACAGATGCTAGACAGACATAATGAGTAACTGTCTCACATCATACATACTTTTCAGTATGCCAAGTCATTAACTGTTTCCTAAATTTTTTTCTGCGAGCCAAAGAACCTATTAATTTTACAAGACCTTTTTCTGCCCTTTTTAGTATCAGAGAAGAACAGAAGCAGCAGAGTAAGCTAAAAGCAGGTGGTTCACACTTTCCTGCTGCACTAGCAGTGTGCCAAGGCTCACACAAGACCATTTCCACCGCAGTGCACTAGAGCGGAGCCAGCCGGTTGAGAGCATGCAGAAGAACACTCCCAAGCCTGAAGCTAATTTGAACCTTGCCTGTAATTGGAGGGGGGTGGGTGCATGGAATGAGAAAGGTGAACTTTATTTAACTTTTTCTGCACCTCTGCACTTCTTACACTGGGTCATCAAAGGCAATCAAAGGGAATGAAGTACAGAAAAAAAAGTTACATAACTGGATAACCTGGCCTAAGTGAAGTTAAAGAGAGTATGAAATTCAACACGGAAAGTTGTCCCTTTCTCCCCAGCTGCAGTCAAATAAATTTTTAGGCCAAGGAGGTTAGATAAGCTTCAACCTTTTAGACATTTAGCCAAGCTGAACCATTTGAGAATCACTCATCATTTAATGTTGAATACCTTGGCTGGGGAACATAAAAAACCTGCTAAATCTGCACATCTCCCACAGGTCACACACTGGCCAACAACATAAATTAAAAAAAAATTAGAAAAGTAAAATTATGCTGATCTTTATCTCCTTATCAAAGAAATGTAATAATAAGAAAAGTAATCAAAATACAAATAACCAAAATAGAAAAAATATTTCAGTACACTAAAGCTCATAAATCTGAGGTAAACTAAGACCTTTACTCCTTTCTATCTTGGGTTGAGAGACTTTCTTTATTTAAAAATATAGCATGTTAAAAAATGAGACTTTCTTAGTCTGAATCTCTTATTTTTTATCAAATGTGTTTCTTAAAAACAAATATCAAGAGACATTCCAGCCTCAGCACTGGGAATTTTTATGTACCAAACTGCAGTATCCCACCTCATAACTATATTATAGATTTCCTTTTTATGTTGATGGACTCACATATGCGTGTCATTTAGGACGCACATAAAGCACAGTGAGTTATGCACATAAAAAATGTTAATTTTTTTAAATTAAAAGGAAAGGCAGTATTATTAAAGTGTAACTGCAGATAAAGTGTACATAAAGCCAGGGCATCATCTGTGAGCCAAGAGATTTGCACTCACATACAGATAGGGAGTCCTTGATATAACATTCCGGATGCTGGGCAGATGTGGATTCACTCTGCTATTTTTATCTTTCCTGTAAACAGTACAAGCTTTACGTGCCAGTCTAAAAGACTACATGTGCTACTGAAAAAAATCCTTATGTACCACTCAACGCTGTAATTCAAAAAATTGAGAGCTTGCAGTAAAAAATGAGGGAAATCTATTTCAAGACACTATGTAGACATCAATAAAATCTAGAATTTTAGTAGAAGTTGGTCTTTCTAGAGTCATAGCCATTAACTACTTAGTCTTTAACTACTCTATAAATACAGAACACTTCAAGCTGTAGTAGACAGAGAATATTATGTATTGTATTATGTATGTATAATACACAGACAGAGAATATTAAACATGAACACAGACTGTTATCACAGGGGAACCTATTCCCTAAGATCTCTGTAGAGTCAGAGGAATATTAGTACTTCCAAATGGTGATTCAGACAAAATTAATCACGTGAAATTGTGACTTTACAACAACCCTCTAAACGTTGTCTCCAGCATTTAGCAGGATGCGTCACCTCAAAAACATGGAAAGGTTTAGATTGGAAGGGACCTAAAGATCATCCAGTTTCAACCCCTCTGACATGGGCAGAGACACCTTCCACTAATCCAGCTTTCTCAAGGCCCCATCCAACCTGGCCCTGAACACTTCCAGGGATGGGACTCTGGGCAGCCGGTGCCAGTGTCTCACCACCCCCACAGTAAAGAATTTCTACCTTGTATCAAATGTAACCCTGCCCGGTTTTAGTGTTACGTCATTCCCTCTCGGCCTGTCTACAAGCCTTTGTAAAAGGTCCCTCTTCCAGCTCTCTTCCAGTCCTCTTTAGGTACTGCAAGTTGCTGTAAGGCCTCCCCAGAGCCTGCTCTTCTCCAAGCTAAACAGCCCCAACCCTCTCAGTCTGTCTTCATGGGAGAGGTGCTCCAGCCCTCTTACCATCTTCATATCACAGCCTCCTCTGGGCTCACTTCAACAGGTCCACATCCCTCCTGTGTCGGGGCCCCAGAGCTGCAGGTGGGGTCTCATCATAGCAGAGGGAGTGAATCTCCTCCCTCTCCCTGCTGGCCACACTGCTTTGGATGCAGCCCAGGGTGCAGTTGGCTCTCTGGGGTGCTGGGCCATGTCAAGCTTCTCATCCACCAACATCCCCAGGCTAATCTGTACCTTATCATGGTAAGAGTATGCAAGAAAGTTTAGATTTAAGATGCTGAATTCTGAATATTCATCTTTTAAATTGTCCGAAATACCCAAACTTATGGAAGTCAACTTGTTATTCTGGAAATTACTTGGAAATTAATTTGTGCCATCACAGAGGCACTATTGAAAAACCAGGAATCTGAAGAGGCATTACAGGGCAAAAAAACCCCTCCAAACTAACCAAGCATCCTTTTCTGACTTGATCATAAGCCAGAAAGTCAAGGCAGTTTCTGGTTTTCCCAAAACAATAGGAAGACTTACCTAGTTTTGTTATCATAATAAGCAAGAAGCTTAGTTTATCAGTTCCACAACTTAATTCTCATGAAAACAATAAATCCATCTCAACCATTTTCAGACTTCACTCTGATTTGAATACTTTCCCCAGCTGACAACAACCCATAACCTGTCAGTTATCTTAAGCCCCATGAACAGCAGTAGTAAAAACAAGCACAGTGCCTGGCTTTGAGCTTGGTAATCATGTCCTCTTTTCAAACTGGGTTTTAAAAGACTGAAGCATACCAAACCTCCATTGGCAAAGAAAATACCTGAAACAAGTATGTCAGTTCCACAGCAAGCAAAGCTGATGCTGATAAAAGCTGACAGTTACTGTGTGAAACAGGGTTGTGCACATAGAAGCCCTGCTAAGTAACGCAGCCCAGTGCCAAACAGTAACACCATTGTAAACATTAGCTTTTCTCCTGCACATTTTTATTATCTACTGAGATTAGCACAACAGCAATTACTGGTCTAGTACTATTAGAAAGCAACACACAGACAGAATACAGCCTTGTACTGTTTTCATCTACCAGTTCTCAACCCCAGTTTCACCTTGTCACTCTCCAAGCAAAGGCAAAACTAACAACGAATGTCTCCCTCAATACACGAATTAGCAGAAAGAAATTTCTTTCTTCAGCTTCTGTGAGTGAAAGGCAGCAACAGTAGAGTTAGTTAGTCTAGTCTTCAACTGAGTGAAATTATTATGGGCAGATATTTTTCGGGAATAGAAAAAACCTGCAGCTTTTCTGTGACTAAGGCAAAGACACTTGATTCAGCACGATTTCTTGCGGCTGATGTAGCTACTAAACAGTTGTAACAAATTTAAAGGGAAGGAGGGAGAAAGGACAGCAATCAAGTGGCAAATAATTCACTACCCCAAGTTGAAAAAAGTAACTTCCCTGTTATCTTCCCCACAATCATTTTCATAGAATCTACCATTGGTTTTGACTTGCCTGGAGGCATCAAAGTACCACTATTCATGGAAAGCACTGCCAACACCAGTAGGAAAGTGAAGAATTTTACAGAAAGTTCATTATCATGCTAATTTACATGGAAGTTTGTTTGTTTGTTTTCCAGAACTAATGCCTTTTTGGCATACACTTCAAAAGCTTTAGAAATCATGTGATAAACACTTTTCAAATTGTTGAGAGGCCCTTGACCACCCAAGGTTGAGCTACAGTTCTGTGCATGAAGATTTATGTTCCTGAACAGAAAAAAGCCCACAAAACGCAAAGAATCCAGGCACATTTTCCTCCATAATATGACACAAATTAAAAAAAAAAACTATACTGAAACAGGATTTAAAAAGCCTTTCAAGATTATTCTCTTTGTGTTCTGCTTTCAGGAGCTATTGAAAACTTTTAAAACATAATTTAAGCATAAAAGCAGCATAGACTAGAACAGACACAGCTGTATGTGCCCAAGTTCTGCTGTGCTAAACTAGAGTACTTCCCTTACTGCTGGATTTAGCTGCACCATTCCACATCAGCAGAAGGCATGGGATGTAGTGCTAAGAGTGTCATTACGGTTTCACTACATTTCAGATTTCTGCTTGTCATCAGAGCCCACTGCAGTTAAAGAAAGACTATGCTAACCAAGGCTGGGACTTTCAATGTAATAAAGGCTGGGGTACATGTTTTAAAGTTGTGAATCCCATTGGGCTTTGCACTCCAAGACATA
Organism: Brachypodius melanocephalos; assembly: GCA_013398615.1. Classification (NCBI taxonomy): domain Eukaryota; kingdom Metazoa; phylum Chordata; class Aves; order Passeriformes; family Pycnonotidae; genus Brachypodius; species Brachypodius melanocephalos. The sequence goes on from VZSR01000920.1 coordinate 1,955,700, forward strand.
GCAGCTGTTGAACTACTTACTGACTTAGACAAAAATTTAAATGCTCCAAAGCATTACCAAAGAATATCTGAGAAGTTTCAATTCTTGAACACAGCCGAATCACTGACCTCATCAGGCTGAGTACTACGAAGGATAAAAAAAGCATGAGTGGTTTCCCATGACACAGCAATCCAGTACTTGTGTCAGAATTCATGTCTCCTACCTGCAGACTACAGTGATGCAGTTTTTGCTCCTGGCATGTTTCTATAACCAGCCCAACTTCCCAGGAAAAAGTGAAGGTATTTCCAGCACTTGTGAGAGAAATCAGGTCGGGTGAAATTATACTGAGAGACACGTTTGACCCATTGGCTGCCTGTTGAATCCCCCCGACCTTGGCTGAGGCTGGAGCTACGCTGTTTATATCCAGCCTGTGCCAGGGAGCAGGATAAAGCAACAGCTGCAAGCCCTCTCTTGGCTCAGCCTCAGGCACCCATGTTCAAAGGTAGCCTGAGGCTAAAGCAATTCACAGCCCTCCTGAAGAGCATGGCAACCAGAGCCTACTGTGGTCACAGATTTCACCTGCAAGTGGCAAACCACAATAAGGCTCTCCTAAGAAAGACCCTACATCAATCTCAGCTGCCAAATTTTAGCCACATAACACCCTGGCAGCTGCTCGCCCACATGCATGGAAGTAGCAGCATACTCTGAGTATCTCCAGAGCATAGGTTTGCAGTCAGAGTTTGAATCTGAGGCTTGTGATGCTGACAAAAGATAGTGGGGTCATTGCATGTGACCTCCACACACAGCCCCACAGCCTCCCCCTTTCTGCACTAGTTGATGGAAATGGGGCTTGTCCCTAGGACTGGAACACCAGGTGAGTATTGCGGGAGGAGCTGTCTGAATGCATAATTAATGCACTTTAGAGAGGGGGGAGCCGAGATATTCAGGATTGGCTTTGGTGCATGTTGGCCTGCATAAGGGCATAAAATGATGGCACAGACTGGGCCAACTGGTCTCCTGGTGCTGCAAGCAGCTTTCACATGGAGACCCCTCCTGGCATGGAAGCCTGAAGCCTAAAGTTGGGAAACATTGACTTTTTGACAGTGAGTGAAAAATACTAAGATCTGGTCAAATATGGAGATAAAATCCAAAAACAGCTACAGTAGGTGCTTTGCTGCTTTGGAATGGTGAACTCTCCAAAGCTAAAGACCTATACTTTTCTAGCCAAACTTGTTTATATTATAAGCCTTTAGACATCAACTGTTGACCAAATCTGAGACTAAGTGGACCTAGCCACACCTAAACTTCTCTGAGTTTAGAAAGCAAGAGGGTCCCACTGAAGCTCATAACTGGAGAGACCATGACCCTAATTGCACTATTATCTGTTTTAATAGATCATAGAGTTATTTACATACTGCATTACAGCAGTATTTAGACATTGAATTAGCAATAAATCAAATAATCATGCACATAATCACGGTATCCTACTTCTTGTTCCTGGCCAAGAGCCTTCTCTTGACTACTCTGACACAAGACCATCTTGAGAAAACCAAAACATCTTGAGTTCTCAAACAGGATTTGCATAAGTCCTTACAAGTCAGAACTTTACCTCAAGGCAAACCAGGAACACTAGTTACTTTTTAACTAGCATGTGCAAGTGTAATTTGACAATTAAAAAAGCAATGTATGAGTACACTGATAAAAGAAGAACATGACTGCAGAACATAATTTGAGCTACCACATATCTACCACAATTTGCCCATTTTATAGAAGGATGGAAATTAAAGCAAACCACATAAGCAAACACTTCCTTTATTTTTCTTTAACCTAATTTTGTGACTTCAATTCTTAAACCTATGAAGAATATGCTACCCACAGCACAGCAAGACTGAGCAAGCATGCAATCACTGCAAGAGAGATGAGTGGCTAGGAGTCACTGAAAGCCAACTTGAAGTGCAAAAAGGCACAACCAGAGATCTGCTTGCCAGCATCTCACAGTCAAATGGCGCAGGAGATTCCTTTAGAGCAACTTAGGAATGATATGAAAAATATGTTTTCATATAATTTAAAAGATAAAGTGGCCTTTAGAATTTGCAGACTGTTATGCATAACCAGCAGAGTTCTTTCCTCCTATCAAAGGAAAAAAAACCAAAACTGTATCAGAACAACATTCACTGTTATGAAGAATTCCAGAAAATGCTGCAAGTTTTTTTTTAAAAAATAAATCAAGCAATATTTAAAAACAAACAACCAAAACCCACTTTAACCGCCGTATTTTCAAGGGCCATGTGACAATAATTGGTCTTCAGAACTAAGGCAGTTCAATAGACACAGTTGTTCCTCTCTTTGGAATAATCTTACATGTTCAAAATTTTCGAGTAATTTGTAATGGTTGTAGTGGGTGTAAAAGCTTCTAAGTCTATTTAGTGAGACTCAATAAGACTTATAATCACACAGTGAAAAATATTACTTGCAGAGTAAGTTAAAGCAAAACAGAAACACACCATTTATATTGTATTCAGGGAGATAATTCCTTGTTAGCTGATTCAACACCTAGAAATCATCTGAAATGCTTCTGGCTACAAAACCCAGTCACACAGAGCTCACAGTCAAATTCTGAGAAGGCTTCTCAGATTTTGTATTTAAGCCCATGAGGAAAGAAAGACGAGAAGAGAAAATGGACAGCTGTAGGCTGGTGTCCTAAGGTGACTTTATGATGCCTGTATCCCCAGTCATCTGTTCTGTTTATGCTGGGTGTTCAATTCTGCACCTTTCAGACTGGTTCTGAGAGTGAAGGGGGGAGAAGAAGTGTGTGATTTGTTTGCACAAACTGCGCTTGCTGCCCTGCGTTCTCTCTCCTGGACTGTGTTATCTGCAGCATGGACAGTGGGAGAGAGCTCTTTGCTATTAGTTTTTTTTTAGCTAGCAGAGGCAGAGAAGTTCCCCAGGCTGTGGCTTTTCTTATCTTGGAGCTGTTCAGCCCTGCTCTGGTGCAGAAAAGCACCTGGAGCTCACACCTGTGGCCCACCGGGGCCCAGGACAGCATTTTCCAGTGCAGGAGGGACTGGTAAGAGACTGAGAGAGCTGAGCTACACCTCACAGCAAGGACTGTCTGAATTTGCCATCTCTTCAGAACAGCGAGAGATTTCACTGTTTAACGGTATTCGTTTCTTTATACTTGTGAATACTTTGCTTGTTCTCCAAGGAAATCTTTTCCCAAACCAGTAGGGGGAGGGGCCTCTTGAATCTGCTTTCTAGAGGGACCCCTTTGGAAGTTTCCTCTCAAATTTGCCCTAAACCAGGACAGCTGGGTTGTTATATCGTTTTGTTGGAGCTTTCTCATGCAAAGAAGTTTCATGCAGAGGAAACCTGCAAAAAAAACCCTTCATTCTTTTTACTTTTTCATTTATCCAAAAGTCATGGCACAGAAATGAGTCACTTCACATACACAGTACCTGTGTCTATTCATAAACTCACCTTGGAACAATGGAAGAAGCCCAAATTTGCAGGCTAGCATCAGATTTTTAGAAATGCAAACAACTTCATTCAAAGCTTCATTAAAAGTTAGGACTCATACTTTGGGTTTGGATTGTTGGTATGTCTTTCCACATGACCCATCACAGCTAAAAAGAGATGTTCCAAAAGGAGAAGTAATAAAACAATCTCTAGCCATCAGAGAGAGATTCTCTGTTTCTTCTTTTTGTTATTAGTATCTTCCTCTGAATACAGAGCTCTGATCTTGCATTTGGCCCATGGCAATATACCACAGAAAAGTTAATGAATTCCACCTAACCTACTCATGGTTATTTATTTGCAGGTTTCTAAGCCTGTTCAGCTGACATTGAAGGAGCTACTTCACAGAACATATGCAAGATGAATTTCAGGTTACACACAGGAAAAGCAAAAGGGTTGACTCAAAGGCATTTTTCACAGCTGACAGAATTGGGATATGCCAACTGCAATGGACAGGACAAGGGGCAATGTTTTTAAACTGAAAAGGGGCAGGTTTAAGTTAAAGGTTACAAAGAAATTCTTTTCTTGGAAGGTGGTGAGGTACTGGAATAGGTTGTCCAGAGAAGTTGTGGATACTCCACCCCTAAAGTGTTCAGAGACAGGCTGGACAGGGCCTTGAACAACCTGATCCCACAAATGACATCTCTGCACATGGCAGGGCAGGGTGGAACAAGATGAACTTTAAGGTCTCACCAGCCCTAACCTTTCTATGATTCTGATTATGAAAATAATTGTCTCCACTGTTAAACAAAAACCTGCAAACCTCTGAATGCAAACAAGTATTTCTGAAATAAATGTTGGAAATAGACCCCAGCTAATATAAAAGCAAAATACACCTCTTCACCTCTTGAATGCATCGCATGTCACAGCACCTTAGACGTGTCACAACACAAAAACAAAGCCTACAGAGGGTGGAGCAGGGACAGGTAGCCTGGGAGGAATACAGAGAAACTGACCAAGCAGTCAGGGATCAGGTCAGGAAAGCTAAAGCCCTGTCAGAATTAAATCTAGCCAGGGACATCAAAGGCAACAAGAAAAGCTTCTATAGGTATGTTGGTGGTAAAAGGAAGACACAGGAAAACATAGGCCCTCTCCAGAAGGAAACAGGACACCTGGCTACCCAGGACATGGGAAACACTGAAATACTCAGTAACGTTTTTGCCTTGGTCTTCCCTGGCAGGTGTTCCAGCCCCACCACCGGTGTCACAGAAGGCAGAGACACAGACTGGGAGAATGAGGTTTGGAACCATCTAAGGAAGATGAAGGTGCATGAATCACAGAATCAACCAATCAATCAATCAATCAATCAATCACAGAATTGATTAATTAGGTTGGAAAAGGCCTCTGAGATCATCAATCCAACTGTGTCCTGTACTTCGTCAGAAGCAGCATGGCTGGCAGGTCAAGGGAAGGGATTCTCTCCATCTGCTCTGCTTTTGTGAGACCCCACTTGGAGTGCTGCATCCAGCTCTGAGGTTTCCAGCATAAGAAGGGTGGGGACCTGTTTGAGAGGTTCAAGAGGACTATGGAGATGATTTGAGGGCTGGAATACCTCTCCCAGGAAGATGGGCTAAGAGGGTTGGGGCTATTTAGCCTGGAGAAGAAAAGGCTCTGGTGAGACCTTACAGCACCTTGCAGTACCTAAAGGGGGCTAACAAGAAAGCTGGAGAGGGACCTTCTACAAAGGCTTGTAGTGATAGGGCAAAGTAGAATGTCTTTAAGATGAAAAAAGGCTGATTTAGATGACTGTAAGACAATGAAAGAGGTTACACAGAGAGGTTGTGGATATCCCATCCCTGGAAGTGTTCAAAGCCAGTATGGACAGGGCTTTGAGCAATCTGGTTTAGTGGGAGGTGTCTCAGCCCATGTCAGAGGGGCTGAAACTGGATGATCTTTAAGGTATCTGCCAACCTAAACTGTTTTATGACAGTAGCATATAGACTTGATGGATTGCATCCGGCTTGTTATTGTCATTTAAAACCGGGCTCACACATTTGGATATAAAAGGACTACAATACTGGTATATTAAAGGGTTTTGTTATCAGAATATTTGGTCTGATTGCACAATGCAGAGCTTTGCTGGAGACACCTGAAGTGGCTCTAGATGTGCAGCACCAGAGAGAAATAAAATATCAGGTCCCCACAGCTCTGCTGTTTTACTAAAGCAGCACAATATCTAGCCCAGCCTCTTACCACCACCTTCCTGTTCTGAAGGTGGTTGGTTTGCTTCTCTTTGTACTTTTGTATTCTGTGGTAAATATATCTCTTGAGATTTAAAGCAAATACACCCTTAGCCATTGCATGGGAAAAGAAAGGTAACAAAAGATTTTAAGTATTCCTCAGAAAAACAGCAAACCCTGCCCGCTGAAGTAAACATCAGAGCACTATCCCTTAACTCCACCATTGCTCGCTGTCACACCCAGGGGCAAAGATAAACTGCAGCAGGAAGGTATGATGGAGTTTGTTTAAGAAGTTATTGCCCTCAACTGTCATTGGTGTCAGAGAGTGCACTCCCTGCAGCAGAGTCAGCAAGGGAAGCTGTGCCTCCAGCTAAGCTACACTAGTTACCATGCTGTATATTATCCTCAACAGTGACAGGTGTTTACTGCACCTGATATCCTCAGCCTTCAGGCTGAAGAAGTTGAAGCATCCCTGCCAATTCTGAAGTGGGGACACTGGTCTTCTGAGGGCAGAGGGTGTCAGAGCGGGCAGCTGGGGGACAGGCAACAACCCAGCAGATGTCAGAGCCTAAAAATTAGGATCCAGCAAATGTATTTCCTCCTTCCCCTTTCACACTGTAACATGAAGACAAAGTTTCAGGGACAAGAAATAAGGGGTAAGAGTGGATCAGCTACGGTACAGAAGGAAGGAGGACCCATGTTTCAGTCTCTATTTGAGCTCATTCCCAAGTCTTGGCTCTGGATGAAGACAAGTCTGCAGAGCCAGGTATCAGACCATGCATTTTGGGGCTGCCTTGTCACATAGGATATTGATTAGAGAAGTTCATATACAGCAAAATAGCAGAAACAAGACTTCAAAATATTCCCCAAATTATCTGACAGCTTCCTGGATTGTCAAAGAAATACTCATTTATCTCAGGCCAGCATTTAGCTCTATTTCTCAATATACCACTCTCTCTCTAGCTTGTCTTCCTTTCACCTGATTTTCATTCTGCTGACTGTATAATTTCTAAATACCGTGGTCAAATGGTCAAAGAAATATTCCAAGCCTCAAAACAGATTGCTGCACATCCCTCATGAAGGAAAACTATGACCAGCAAGAGAGACAGGACTTCATAAACCAAAATGGGAACACCCAAAACCTGTATAACTGTAATTGGTACACTCCTTCACTTAACACTGTAGCCAAACCCTATTGCCTGGTAGTTCAGGCACCAAGATTTAATAAAGTTTTGAGCAGACAAGGAAAAGCTACATTCTTTCTATCTAACATCACCCTTCCAGAAGTACAGGTCAGACAACTGACTCTGATGTCATGTGTGCTTTCTTTGCATTCAGAACAGAAAGATCCTTTGCAGCTATGAATGTAACATCACTATATCTGTAACACCACTATAACCAAGTAACACTCACCTTTTCACTGTGTTTCTCAAGCTGTTTATGAATGCACTACAGTGTCTATAGTTTGATTTTCTTCATGGGATAATTCTGAAGAATTCTAAAAATTCTCCCTTAGCTCCCAGGCTCACTGTTCCTAGGGAAAACTGCTTTTATTTTCTGCAAAAAACCACTTCACACTACTGCCCTGTGCCCAGTTTTAGTCTAAAAATATTAACTTTCTTCCCAGAGATACAGTCAGTGTATGCAAGCATCCTTGTTGCTCCTCTATTAGGTAGATATCATTGCCCATTTTTGAAAAACATAAATTACTTTGCTGACAGATTCTTTCTAGCACACACTGAGCAAAGAAATCTTATTTTTTCTTTTACCAAGTTCTTATTTCGCAACTTCTAAGTTTGCTCTCAGAAGCGCTGTAGTTCTTCAGCAAAGCAAAACCTTAGAAAGCTGAGTGATTTCTTAAGATCTGGGTAATCCTGCATTACCTGCAGGTCTGCAATATCTAACTAAAGGCAGAAGCCATGCTTCCCTTCACGATAGGATTTCAAATGATGGGAAATCAGTAATGACTATACTCAAGGAAAAATACACATACACTGTGATTATGAGATTTAAGTGGGTTTGCAGTACTTTTCTGTGTTCTGCTGGAAATCCATCTACCAGAAAACCTGCCTGCAGACAGGAAAGAGGTTTCTGTTGATGTTTTTCATTTCGTTCTGTCCTTAAAGTTTGCTGATTTTGTCACAGAAGGTACTTATGGATCCATACTGACAAAGGTAAATAAACTTGCTTTGGAGGGGGTTGTCTAATGGCTGAGTAGCAGCCACAATTTCAGGCACAGTCAGGGAAAAAGGCTAATGGACAACATTTTTAACAAAGAGCCATCAATACTACTCACAATGAGATGGTCTTTTGGTCTTTGCTGCTAAGTCATTAAGCATTAGTAGATGGTTAAGGTTCCACTAGTAATTCAAGAGATGGAAACAGGCAAGCATCTCTTAGAGACAACACCACTTGCTACAAAGCAAGAAGAATTGCTTTTCAAGGTTCTGCCCCTCAGCTACAGAAAGTAAACATACACTGTAAGAGCTATCTTCAGTATGGGAAACACCTGCTTAATATCTTACCCAGGCAGCAATAAAACTTTAGATTTTTTTCTTTTTAAAGTAAACACATGGGAACTTCCTAACACAAAGTTCATCATGAGCCATAGGAGTGTTCACATTAAAACTTATTAATGGTGTTTCTAAGAACTGAATAGATGCCAGAAATCCCAGGCATACATTACACAAACTAAGAAGTTGTCCCTGTGGCTGATCTCAAATTGTTGGTACTAGAAAGAAATCCACAAAAAGTGTGTTTTCAATGGTTTCCTTTGGAATAACTCTAGTTAAAAAAACTAACTATTCAATGTTTTTCTAATGGGAAAAAAAAACCCAAAAAAACCCAAAAAAAACCCTGGATATAAGCGCGTTGAAGGTTTATCCAGTAAAAAGGCACTTTACTATTACAAAGTGGTATTAATTAGTGATAAAATTATCTTGGTCCAACAAGATGACTTGAATCAAAAGTCTGCAAAGTTAGGGCACATTCCTAGAAAAGATGCACTCACCTCAGAATGCAGTAATTGAAGAAGAGCTTTTAAATAGCTGTTTCAGACTCTCAGTACAATGCACAGCAGGTGCATGTCTAACACATTAATAGCACTATTAGTAGAAATGGAGGAATAATTTTGTGTTGATGAGTACATTATTATGCTTACCTTCAGAAGGGCTATAAAATAAATTGTTAGGTCGTGTTTGTGTACTAAGACAAACAAAGAATATATTACATACTTATCAACCTTGCTAGCAGAGACATAACAAAAACCCCTGACTGGGAAAAAAACAGACAAAAAAAGGATGCGAGGTTCCTCAATATTTGGGTGACTTACTGGGATGAAATGGACTCATAATCACATGAGAATTGAAAATAAGACTAAAGTTTTAGGAAATATTCTTTAACACATCTCAAGAGCAAAACAAAGTTCTTGTGAAAGATGACCATCAACATGGACTTAAAGAGTACTTTCCATCTTTGGAGCCTGTGAACTTCCGGCATTTCTTCATGCCGGCTCATAAGATAGGAGAAAAAAGTATGGCTGCATGCCAGCAAAATATCCACATACCCTGATTAGTTTAAAATACCTATTGGCTCAGAGGCTTCCAATGTGCGCTCGAAAAGGCCGCAGCCACAGTGCCAAACCAGCCAGGTGGCTTTGAGTGGAGAAGGGACAGCAGCTTTCCTTTGAACCATTAGACACCTGTCACTAGCTGGAACCTGAACAGGAAGGGCAATACCCACAAGTCTGCCTCAGGGTCGTTGTTCAGAGCAATACAGGATCACTTTGCTCACATACAAGCCAATTCCACTGTCCAGTTTGGAGTGAGAGTGGTGAACATGAAGCCTCTGGCCAAGCCAGATCAGAGGCAGGTGTGTCTTCCTGCTGTGTCTCGCTCTAAGCTTCCCAACAGGCTGGGAGCTGGTAGAGGCTTCTTAGCAAACCACTCGAGGATGAGCTCTGCTACTCCTTAAGACTCGGTTGGTACTGCAGGATCACAGTTCTGCTGAGGCAACGCACCGTGGCGCCTCAATGAGCTGCTGCAAGAGCCTCAACTTTTTCTCTCACCTTCTCCTGCTCCCTATGCTGGACGCATTACATGAGGATCCCTTCGCACCCATCTCCCCGTCCCCACACCCCTTGCCAAGAGCCCCGCTCCCCCTCTTCTCCGGCACCACCGTCACGGAGCGCTCCCGGTCCCTGCCGGCAGTGTCCCGGCACGACCCGTGAAAGCGGTGCAGGGCAGGCCCGAGCCTGAGCCCCCGCCCCGCGTCCCGCCTCAGCCCAGCCCGCTCACCCGCGTCGTAGAAGGCGTCCAGCACCGCCGTCTCGCCGAAGTCCAGCTCGCCGAAGTTGACGGTGCTGAGCTGGGCTCCCTCGGCCTCGCAGGCCCGCAGCAGGCACTGCCGCGCCCCGGCCTCGGGGCTTCGCGCCCGGGCGCCCGCCTTGGGCGGGTCGTTCAGCACGTACACGGCTCGCAGGCAGCGCGGCCGCGGGGCTGTCGAGCCCGGGGCTGCCGAGCTCGCCTCCGCCGCCTCCGCCTCCGCCGGACCCCCGGCCGCCAGCTCCGGCTCCGCGCCGGGGGGCGCCGGCTCCGCGGCCGCGCTGCCGCCCGCGGGGCTCTCCATAGAGGCGTCGAAGGATGAGGGGAGCGGGGCGCTGCCGGCAGGTGCTCAGGCAGGACCGCGTCCCATCGCGAACAGCCGCGCAAACCCCGGCGAAGCGGCTCCGTCTCTCCTCCTGCCGGCCCTTCTGCCCGCGCTTCTCTCCGTTCTCGGGACGAAGCGAGTTGAAGGCGGCCGGCACGGAGCGGGGCTCGGCTCAGCCGGGCACCGCCCTCCCCGAACGAGCCAGCCCGGGGAGCCCCGCGCGGAGTCCGGCTCCACCCCGCCGAGCCTTGCGGGGACAATGCGCCCGCTCCCGTCCGCGACCTCGGCGGCTCTGAGCGAGAGCGGCGCCGTCGGGGCGATCGCGCCCCGTTTATCGCTTGCCCTGCCCGCCCCTCGCCGGGAGCAGCGCCCCCGCGCACCGCCCGCGGCTCCGCTCCCGGGGAGCGAAGGCAGCTGCTGCCCGTTTGTCTTTCCTCTGCTCCATCGCAGCTTCTCCCCTACTGAGTCCCCTGACCAGTTGTTTGCACGACTTTGACCACATTTAGACTGTGTCAGAAGTTTGGGTAATAGTTCATTCTTAAATTCCTTCTCTTTTCTTAATTATCTCCCACGATCATGACAAAATCAGCTTCTAGTAACTCTGTGGCAATTCTTGACTTCTTTATAAAAACAAAATAATTTTTTCATTTTCTAACACATTTTTCTTATTAGCTACACTGGCGATGGCAGCCTGCGGTTTGGCACTGCTGCATGTGCCTGGATAACTTGGTATCTCAGACTTGTACTCCAGCTGTCAAAAGTCACCCTATAAGACCACAACCAACTAGCGATCAAGGGAACAGTGGAAAAGCACAGTCCTCCTGCAAAATTGTGTCTGAAGTAGTAAACCTATCTATAAGGATTTTTCATTTTATTTTCCACTCACGGTGACAGATGAGGTTTTAAACCAAGAGTGTCTTCACCTTTTGCTGCACTGTGAAGACTATGTGGCTATCAGAGACAATGGTTTTACCCCACGCTGTAATCATAGAGAACTGTTGATGTTGGAAAAGACCTCTAAAGTCATTGAGCCCAACTGTTAACCCAGCACCGCGACGTTCAGCACTAAAATAAATCCCCAAGTGCCACACTCACACATGAACACCCCCAGGGATGGGGACTCAACCACTACCCTGGGCAGCCTATTACAATGCCTCCCCATCCTTTCAGTACAGTAATACAACAAAAGCAACAATCAAATTCTTAACAGCATGGTATTTTCCTCTCTAGGTGTCTGTCTGTTTGGGATTAAAATAAATTTACTTACAAAATATGAGAAATGCTAAGGCTTAAGTTTAATTGTCACTTGCTTACAACTAAGCATGAATAGGCATTGCACAAAACACTGTAGGTGAACTTGAGCTCTCTTTGTCAGCATGGCTGGCTCAGCAGGGGAGGAAACAGATGAAAAGACAGGATACTTTCAGATAAGGGCTGAGATCTTGGTACCCAGTAACACAAAAGAGGGTCCCATGGCTGCACCATGCCAGAAGATAAGAGCAGTTAATGGCCTGTCCATGTGGACATGGATAAAGAATCCAATGAGGTGTTGGAAGATCCCAGACCATAAATTTCTGTTGGATCAAGAGGCACACGCAGGGCATGTGAAGATCGTGTGCACAGACTGTGAGGGTATGAAGGCACGGGGATTTCTTTCTTCAGAGCCTGTCCAGTGTCATGCAGCTCAAGCTAAAATAAACCGAGTCTGCATCAAACCCAGGGTCTGATCTCTGTGACACCAGGGATTGTTAGTAAGAATTGCAGTAGCCAGTATTTCCAAGAAACACCCCAGCATGAGGGTAGCACAGTGCTGTGCAGTATTCATGTGGCTTGTAAGTGGCTCATAAGAATTTTAGAGAGAATGTGGATAAATAATTTAACAGGCAAACCTATTTCTCATTTTGGAAAGTTTAGGGCAAATAAACCTTTGGACTTGGTCCACAGCTTGGGGATGTGTATGTGCTTTTTTGACAGAAGCACTAGAATATGAGACTTTGGAGGACTGACATGGCCACCAGAGATCCCCCCCATTCCTGGCAGCTTTCCTCTTTAGGCAAGAGTAAGATATTGTATGACACACCATGTCTGTTAGCCTTGATCCAGTAGTGCACCAATTGCCTGATATAAGAGGAGAAAAATCGAAGTCTGCATTTAGAAAATAGTGTGCACATTGAGCCTTCCATCAATAAAAAGCACTAGCACATAAGTTTCTGATCCTCCCCAATACCAATCCTACTTTGTACTTTTTGAATTATAAAAAAAGGTTGTTGAACAGCTGTTACTAAAACTGAAAAGTACAGTGCTGTCAAAGTTAAGGGATTATTTGCAAAAAAAAGCTTTTCTCTTATTCAGAAACATTCTCAGGCTTTTAGCAACTAACATGCAAGAACCCCAAATTGCAATTCAATGTGTTTAGAACAATATATGCATGGTGTGGTGCTTTTTGTAATCTTGAAAATTGTTTTAGTGTCAATTTCCAACAAATAAAAGGCTGGGATTGCTTAGTGGGATGCTACTGAGACACAGTAAATAAGCCTTTTGTGCCTTCCAGAGATTAAAAAAAAGTAAGTTTTGTAGGTCTAAGACATGTCTTCAGGCTTCATTTTGCAGTTTTTATCATTTGTTACTTTTTATAATTACTTGTTTAGAGGTCTATCTCTTGGTCTTGAAACAGAGTGATAGTCACTTAGTAGATATTTTATATGATGATAAATAAGAAAAGGATATTTCCCTCTTTTCTTAATTTATTTGTCTTTCAGACAGTATCCTTACTATTCCTTGGACATTTTTCCTTACAATCTCTCATTGATTTTCAGTAGTTTAAGCTGGTGCAACTTGTTCAGTGTGTGTATGCTTTCTTTCAAGCTAGAAACAAGGACCATTTTTAAATGAAGAAGCTTAATTTTATAGATTGTGACTGTCTTCAGAAACTGTGGCTCAGTGCTGGCATTCCTGACATTTCCACTGAGCAGCAGTTATCTTCAGATCCTACAAGTCACCTGAGTGAGAATAAATAGGAGATTCAGACTTTGGGGTATTTGAACTGTTTCTGTGCTAACTAAAAAGTGTTAAATGTAGAAGAAAAAACGGTGAGTCATGCAACACTTTCCTCTTTTTAGAAAAGTGGTCCAAGAATGAGGTTATAAAAAGAGCCACTCTGCCCCTAGGGTTGCCCATTTAAAAGTCCAGGCCAGAAGTGAATATTCAGCTTCTATATCACTTTATGCCTTTATATAGAACCCAGCCTAACAAAACCAAGCACAATTTGTGAAGTCAACATTTGCTTTTGTACAGAACTGTAAAGATGATTTTCTCAGTGGCACAATTTTCTCAGTCAGCACTCTGCACCTGTCAAATCCACTTAGTGCAGAATATTAATTACCACTTCTGCAAAGAAAATAGATGTCCTTGAAACCACCTTTCCCCCCCTCCCCATTTTGTAAATCCCTGAGCAGCATAACTGGGCTAAGGGAAGTGAGTCCTTCCTTTTTTTTCCCAGGGCTAAAAATTTTCAGTTCAGACTGTAAAGGTATATAAATTTCAAACTTTAAAGTTTGATAAAGTTTGACTCCACAGGCAAATGTGCCACCCTTTCCCCTAACACATATACCACTAGAGCATCCCTTTTATCAAAAAAAAAATGAAAACACAGACTAGATCTATCATAAAGGTCAGTCTGCAATTTCATTGCTCTCTGATATTTTCACCTATAAAGATTCTCCTCCCATTTTATGCAGTGTCAGGGAGCTCTCTTAGCTTAGGTAACTAGCCGATAAACCAGAAGACATTTGGGTCCATGGGGAACCTGCAGATTTGAGCTGTTCCATTGAGGTGCAAATCCATCTGGCCATGCCCTGGAAGTATTTGCTGAAGGATGCCCATCAGCAGTGTCCAGGGCATGCATCTTACCTGCTGCAGAGGTGCCTAGGAGTGCATCCACAGGCCCTTGGCACTGACCACCTCAGTTATGAGCACATCCCTTAGCCATGGCTACATATCCCCTGCCCTTGTGTCTCAGGCAGAGAGCCACAGTTCAGGCAAGCAGCAGCATCCTGGACAAACTTCCCCAAGGAGCTCCATCAGGGTGACAGCTGCCTTGCATGAACATGCATCCAAAAAGCCTGAATTCTATACCCTAGATGTGAGATTTTTTTTTTTCTGTATTGTGAATATTAGGCATTAGGGAAAATATTTGGATGCCCAGATTTTTTCCTGGCAAGCCACTGCACTTAACACAAGATAATGCAATATCTTAAAGACACTTAACTTTCCACAGGGTAATGCAATTTGTGGTATTTAAACTATTCCAAGCAAACATTTTGTTAATGGATCTTTTGGTGTCACTGCTACTAGTGTGCTACCCCATTTATTTCCATTCACATTGAGCAGATATCCAGGTAACCCTACAAATACTGCTATCACATGATGACAAGGAAAAGAGTTCATTTCTTTACTGAAAAGGAAAATTTTTTTTTTTCGGAATTATGAATCCAGACAAAAGACATTTTAATTTTCAAAGCCATTATGTAAAAATTTCACTAGCTTTTAAATAAAATTCTGTGAATTCTCCCTAATAAACCCCTTGAATTTTTTCAAAAGTCAGATTAAAATTACTAGCTCTGTATGAATGGAATCTAAGCAACAGGGATAATTCTTGAAGAAAAACTTCATGAAGATGACTTAAAAATAGTGTAATGCTTTAAAAGTTTACTTGCAGCACAGCAAAGCTCTTTTGCAAGGGGGAAACTTAGATGTCTCAGAGTCATGTGAAGTCAAAACACCTTGGCCACCAGATCATCACTGGAACTGGCTTCAAATATCTCAGGGATTCCTCTTGATTTTACTTCAATGGGCAGTGTGAGACCTCACAGGCTCATTTGGCCTGATAAAGAATGAAGGGAAAGAAAGTGACTGCTGGATCCAAGAATATAATCCCTGGCACAGCTTTTTGTTCAGACCCACTGTTTTGCACAGAGAAGCACATTGCACACAGCGTCTGCTCCTCACCAGCCCTTGCAAATGAAGGACAGAGTCACACCCTGTGTGACAGTTAAGGTTAGTCAAAGGGGGATTGTTCTCTTTCTTTGCTCTCCACCTGCCTTGGAGAATAATAACTTTATAGATATATATGTAGAGAGATATACCTTGTGCACTTACATGCACACAGAGCAAAGTGTGATCAATTCAAAATTGGTTTTGACTCCAAATTCCTAATCTTCTTTCGTTTTCGGTACATCTGGCATCCTAATCAAAAGTTCTTGCCTTTGGATCTTGAGTAGTTTTATGTCAAGACTTTAGGAGGGAAGCAAGGTAGCAGTGAAAAAAGTATGCAGGTATTCTCAATAGCTTCCATAAAACTAGAATTTCACTTAGAGAGGAATACCTGCCTTTGAAATAGTAAAATAAACCAAACCAACAGACCACCAGTAAATAACATAACAGAGTGAAGGAATAAAAACCCACTCAACCTTTCCTGAATCTCTGTCAAAGCAGAACTCACATTTTCTGTATGTCTGATAGTTGGCATTTCTTTCTATCAGACAGTGAGATCATATCAGTGACACAAGACTTGGACATGTGCATTTATAAAATCTGGTTAAAAACTTTATTCTGATTTAGGTACCTGTGGCTCTCTGGACTTTCTCTGTTCATCAGCTGAGGAGAAAACAGTCAGCTCAGAGCCAGAAGTTGACCCAAGTTCTCTAAAATACAGTTTTTAATCAATAATCAAACAGAAAACTACTTATCTCCAGTTTTCAACATATTACAAATAACTTCTTGTTTATATTTCAGATGGGAAAAAAGCAAACCAGGCCCCCATTCAGAAAGACCTCCCTTGGACCCTGAAATTTCTGAACTCTTACTAAGATGACTAATGTTAGAGAAAACCACAAGAAAACCTGGGGGAAAAGTAAATTTTCAGCTTAGGATGATGGAGTTTTCATCTGACCATCTATAAAATTCTCAGTATTTGTATTCAAGTACTAGGTATTAATAAATAACAATATAAGCCCTAGATGTCTCCACTCATACAGCATCTTGGCCTGATGAATGTTTTCTCCTCTGCAGTCCTCTCCAATTGAGCAAGTCCTAAGGGTGAGAAATACACATTTCCCTAGGGAATAAGAACCAGCTGCTTACAAGCAGCACCTTCAAGAGGTCTGGTTTCAAATGTTTGCATGGGCAGAAGATTAAATATTCTTACCAGGACTGAAAAATTTTCCTGTTTTCAGCTTGATTAAAGTATCTTGACTTCTTTATGTGCCATGGCTCAGTGTTTTTCATACCATTTTAAGAACATTTTTGTCATTTTTAGCCATTCTCAAGTTGTTTCTCAATGAAGAAACATTCATGGTAAAGACTACCTGGCTATTAATTTTTATTCCAGCCAAGCAGTTCTGTCTACTGATTAATGAAAGCCCAGCAAAATCGTGTCTGTGGCAGGGAAGACAACCTGGTTACACTCCTATTGTAAAAACAAGGGAGAGGACTAGAATATGTGGTTCATTTTTATTAACATTGACATGAGGATTCATGGGCCTTAGAAGCCTGGCAAAAGCAAAGCTGTCAGTGCTGTTTGAAAACATTTTAAATATTTGTAATCACAATGGTTTTGCTGTCACCGGTTGGAACTGTGAACAGCAAAGGAGTCCTGAGGAGGCAAGAACTGCTTTAAAGTGGCAAATAAAAAAACGTATCTGTTATGTCGATACCCACTTTTGTAATAGATACTAATGAAAGTTTCATATATTTAAGCAAGTATGGAAATTTAGTAGAACTAAAGTAGAACTTCACTTTTAAGAATTTAAGAATTCTTCAGTTCCACCTGCATTTCTCCTTGTTAAGGCAGTCAAGAAATTGCAATATTATTAAATATGAGCTTGATATTTGAAGAGAAAAATTTACCAAGGTCCAAAATAGAGGCTTTTTTTTGTTTATTTTTTAAAAAGTACTGTTAAGTAATTCACCTTCATGAAGTAGCAGTGTGAAAAGTCATGGGAGAAGCAGGAAGTAATACATAGGAGCACAGCTAAGGCACCTAGCAAGACAGAGAGCAACATTAGCCTGTCTTGAAATTTCTGGCAACTACTTTCTCAGCTTGTGTGATGCTCATGATCTGAAGGTGTGAAGTCATTAGCATTGGGTCTAACTTTAATATTTGGGCTTGGCTAGGTGGAGTTCTCAATTCTTTTAATGGGGGAATACAAATACGTGTAACACTCAGCAATCTGGGCCTGAAGCTCTCCTGGTTACACAGCGAGACCTATGTGTCATGCCAGACACTTTGCCTTCTCTGCTTTGTCAACTTGTATTACATTTATTCTTTGCTAGAGCAGTGTCACATGCTCGAGACTATTAAAGTTGCTGCCAAATAACACATCACTCCTGTACAGTTAGAAAATTTAATGGCCAGACACATTGTCACTCAAATGCAGTCCCTTTTCAGACATCTATCTGCCAGAAGGATAGGAATCATTCCAGGAAAGTTTTATAATGCCATAAGCGAGACCTTCAGCCCATCACTGTGTCAAATCACATTTCTGTCAAAATGCCAAAGAGTTTCTTCCTGCACTTCACAGTAAAAAGCAAGTTAAATAATAACCTGCTTCCTGTTCTAATCCAACACACCTAGAAAGCACTGAACATTCCTGACCTTTTTGTAGGAACCAGTACAGTCTTTGCTAATAACCTTGTGGTTGTTAATGGAAACACCCACCCTTTCTTTTTATTTGGAAAATTCCAAGTAACAGTCTTCTATTTGAGGAAAAGGGTTGAGTGAGTGATAGCAGAAAGATTTCCAGAAGCAGTAGTAAAAGGTATTCTCTTTGTTACCTGATAGCCTTGTTTCCTCTCGAAGTTTAAATGCAATTGTAAAACTGTGAACTATTTCAGTATTGCTCTGGAGAGTTCTCAGCTATTCACACAGCAACAAAGAAGCAGAAAATCAGTTTAATACTTTGGCACACACAGGCATGTAGGACAAATATCAGATACGCTTTCTTATGTCCCCAAATGGAAAGAACAACAGGTTGCAGATCTCCATATGACACACACATGCTGCTGCAGCATGAAACCAGCCTGAGGAGAGAGTCCCCTTTGCTGTTTAACAGAGGCACAGCAAAATCTTGGTCCAGCCTACAAAATTATGCCAGCCAGAGCCTGATGAAGGCAGCCAGCTTACCTGAGCAGCATCAGCACCTTCATTTAGGCAGAGGTTGGGGGCTGTGTCTTCAGGTGGGCAGTTCCTCTTCTCTGTGTCATGGGGTACTGGGACATACATTTCTAGAGCAAGAAGGGGTCAGATTTGGGACAAGAGGAAATTTAGAGTCTGAGATTGTTGCTTTTTATAATTATGCAGGGAAAGGCTGAGGAAGCATGAGACCTGAGTCAGGGCACACAGAAGGTGAGTGCAAATGGGGATAGGAGAATTCATGCTTACCCCAGACTTGCACCCAGCTGGAGAGAGCACACTGGTGACATCTGAATCAGCATTTAGACTCAATCAGCCTTATTGACTTTAATATATCTCAATTAGATCAAGTCCAATATTGGAGCCTGTAGTTATTGCAGTAATGTGACATCCTTCTTGTGTTAAGAGCTCCCCAAGCACAGGTTACGGAGCTCATTTCTGAGGTGAGCAGGTTCCTCGGGTTAGAGCATCTGTTTTCCATTCCCCTGAGATCAGTGACACACCAGGCACAACTGTGCCTAACCATGGCACAAACAACCTGCACCTCCCACAAAAAACATGCCAAACATTGAAGAGGTAGCTTTCTCCAGCCAGCACTGGTTTCCTGGTGTCTCAAAATTTACATCATGCGTCCCCTTACCTAGTAGGTCTATTTGCTAAATAGCTGCACCTGTGTTTCCAACAGTAAATTTGGCTGAGCTCAGTAGATTTGAATCCTTTTGAATCCAGAGCAGCCAAATTATCTAGCAGTAGCAATTTCCATGCAGGTGCACCTTCTTTTCTTTTTATACCCCATTAGCTGTTGTTCTCTATTTGATGCTCTGTGCTGGGAAAAAGAGCATGGTGCACAGATTGTATGATTGAGTTTTCCTCTTTACTTGGTGTGCCCTTTGCAATGAAAACCATCCCCAGAAGGGGGTAAACCTAGGTAATGGGTCATCCTGTGGCAGGGACAGCTGCCCAGCTTAATTTTTACTAGCTCTAAGATAGGCCCAAGAAGTGCTTTCACAAAATCCCAAACTCTTCATTGCTGTTACCCAAGGAGGTGAAGAGCAGCCTGATGTGCCCCTTTGCTAAGAGGATATTTGCTGTTCAGTAGCTGGGATGAAGGACATAGGGGAGGGCTGCTTTTACTGAGGAATATGATCTCCCATACCAAATGAAAATGCTGGGTCTGGGCTCAGGAAAGTGAAGGGGTTTTACCAGAGACAGTTTTGAGAACAGATGTTTCTTTAATGTCCTAACACTCAAAATTGGTTTTGAAGTCTGCTCATTTTTATATAATTTGTTTTGTTATTCTAATTTCCAAGTTTTCTCCTCCAAGAAACAGCCTATTAAATGTTTTAAGGACATACTGATAAATGCCAGTTTTGTTTTCCTGTGATTATCATCAGCTATATCCTCCAATTGCTTTTCCTACACAAAAAAAGAAAGAGAACAGAGTTCAAAACCTACTTATCTGAGGGGGCTGAGAGAGATTGTTAGGCCCTGCCTCTCTCTTGTAACCTTTACAATGTGTCAGGACAATTATTCTCATGAATCTAGTGATTTGTCTAGAATTGTAGTTAATTATCATGCTAGAATATACTAATCACTCCAGTTTGTAGGGTAACAAGTCAATAAAATTAATTTGCATCTTAAATTTTTCACCCTACAGTGGTAACACATTTAAAAATATGATTTAATTTCTAATACTTTAAATAAAAGTTCGCAGTAGCATTAAGCAATTTTGTTCGTTCAGCAGTTTGTACTCCAGCCCCTCACACTGTTCAACAGTGGAAGTGTGAGCACCTCAAGGGGCAACTCAGGGGCATCATTGGCTCAAGAAAAGCCTGACTGAGGCAGCATAAAGAAAGTCTCTCAAGCTCTGTTCCTGAGGCTGCCTGTGGTTTATACTCACTACCTCTAAGAGTTTGTGGCTGCGTTGGATTGGAACTCATCTTCATTAAAAGAGAGAGCCCCAAACAGCCACGCGTGGAGTGGGTGCAGCAACCTTTGCTCCCTTGCGAAGCAGAGGCGGGGACGGCCCAGCGCCACTTCCCGGCTGGCACCGGGGCTGCTCATCCCCTGGCACCCACACGGCACCGCAGCTTCCCGACGGCATTTAAATGGTGTCTTTTGCTTCCTCAGTTGCCCTTTTACAGGCTGGCACCTTCTCACCTTCAGGTGTGGTGACCTAAAGGAGCTGGTTATTTTCCAAAGGCTGGGAATGGCTGGAGTGGAGACTACAGCTCAGGAGGAGGGAAGCAGCTGCAGGAAGCTGGGAGTGAATGGGCCGGGTCACACAATCAGCTGCTAATTCCCAGGCCAGCTGAGGCAAAAGGTGCCAAGCAAAATCTAAGTTCTGCCTGAAGGGTATTAATAACCATGGATACAATTACCCCATGTTTTGGGTGGGGAATTCAGCTCCACCTCTTCTGGGTCTTTTTAAGGCTTGCCATGAACAGAGGTCAAAGCCTATGGGAATTGCTGGTGCCCAGCAGCACTGCCACCCCCACACAGTTGAAAAGCCTCCTCAGTGCCAAGGTGTAAAGTAGCTGTTTCTGCTTTAAACAAAATTCCTGCCTGCTTTCGAACCACAGCTCTCCTGTACGAAAGGTATCATCTTTCTCACCAGCCTTCACACTTTTCTCATCAATGTGCCTCTGTCCAGTTTCCAGCCCCAGGGCCCTTACTCAGAGAAGCAGACATTGGAGTCCTCACACCTCTTCCTGGCCCTGCAGACTGCTGATCATTTCTGCAAGCAGGAGCACTGCCCATCACCCCCACCCAGCCATGCTCTCTCCTTGGCTAGTGGGGCTTGATATTTGTGGGACCCACGAACCGCAGAACCTCCAACCACAGCCCCCTGCTCCCAAGGCAGTCCCCTGGAGCATAAACGCCCCAGACAGAGGCTGAAAGCGTCAGCACGGGTGTGATGTGGCCAAGGAAAGCACAGGACACCAGACACCTTCAGCCACACCAGCCCTGCAGCAGCAAACCCAGGTGCCATAGGCTCCAGGCATGGGGATGTGCAGGGAAGCAGCTGCCCCTGCATCTGGACAGCCTGGTGGGAGGGGAGCAAGGGGGAGTGGGGCCTGCTCACACCCCAGTCAGCTCCACAAGAAGAGAACAGAAAGGATTCTGTAACTTCGCAGAGCAAGAACTTCTGAGGGTGTTTTATGGCGCTGTCTCACCTTGTTTCATATTTGCAAATTTCAGTCCTGAGCGTGGCACTCATGGACATTTCATACACAAATCTGCCCACAAAAATTACAGCATAGAGTTGTGTTCAGTCCTTTGACCTTTGTTAGCATAACAAGAAATTCATCTGAACCTTTTGCTCATTCACAAAGGAATAAATAAGAAAATCACAGAAGATAAATTTAAAATACACTTTCAAGTATTTGCCATCTTACTTCCATGTAAAACTTTTAAAAAGTTCTAAATGCTACGATCTCACATTAAGAAATACTTGCTCCTTTTAGAATTGAAAGAAGAACAAAAAGAGAACATAAAACTGTTTTCTTAATAAACCAAAATTTACCAAATCAAGAATTTGGATATTATCATCCAAAGGTATGAGCTTGATATTTCACACCTGACTTCTACACATAAACAGAAATCTGCTATGTGCAGGACTGGTATGTGCATATTAATGAAAAGTCATTTTACACAACTCTTCAAACAAAAATATTTATCATTTTCACCACAAAATCACTTTGTACCTCACCAGTGTTTTCTGATTTTCTTTAAATATAAAATCAAACACTTCTAAAAGGAGCAGTTTATATGAACACATTTAATGCATTTTTGATATTCTTTAGAAAGGGAAAATCCATGTCATATGTAAAATACTTTGTATTATTATAATGAAATGCAGCAAGAAGAGCTTGTATTTCTACAGTGGCCTCTCCCAGAAAAAAACAACTTGCAAAGCAAAGCATTTTCACAAAAACTTATTTAACCATCTCCTACGAAGCATGGTTTGTTGGACTTCTATCTTAGATTTATAAAATGACAAGTTATCACCTCAATAGGAGAAAAAAAAAGAACTTTTTTTTTTTCTTTTGGAATTAGTTCCAAATTCAGACTTTCATTTTCAAAAGATGGAACACTTCTGAGATGTCTGATATATTTCTGAGGCACAGCTCAAGAATCAATACTTTATTTACTACAGCTACAGAAGTTTATCTCTTTCCAGGGAATTGGGAATCCAGAGCAGTTAATTTCTGGATAAATAAGGCAAATGTATACTACAAACCCAAACAGAATTCTTATTCCTTATTCCTTAATTTCCTTCTGTTCTCCTAACTCTGCTACTAACTTTACAAAAATCATGGAAGTAATGTAGAAATCCTTACTGCTGGAAAGCTATGGCAGGACTCTCATTCTTTGTACAAAAATATTTTAATGTAGATATTTAGAAATGTTACATAAGAGCATTTCAGTGATAAAATATTTTATTAGTGTTTCTTTTTGAGTACATTGAGCAATGTATTGTGACTTAAAAAAAAATTCTCAAGTTTCACTACCCAATCTTTGAATCTCAGACATCACTGTTACAATAGAAGCAGATGCTGTGGAAGAAAAAAATCATGCCAACAGTCAGGTTCTGTACTGCCAGTTGAGACCCACAAAGCCGGAATCAGGTGTGGTGGAGTGGGTATTTTATGTATTTGTGCATATCAAAAAGTTTATGGGAACTCTGCCAACCGTATGTGAATGTGACCAGCCAACTGCATACTACATCTCACTCAGCTCCTGGCAGGCAGGGCAGTTGATGTTGATATAGGGTGTGCTGCTGGAGCCAGCTCTAGCATTTGATGGGATGATAAATAGATCCTTTGTGTGGGGGGTTTTGTTACTTGGAAGTATCACCAACATCACTTACTCACTCACTCCATGCTATGCAAAAATATCTGTTATTTAAACATTTTATAAACTTAACAGAGATTGCTGACAAGATATGAGATACTCTGTGGTTGCTTAAGAACACAGGAAACCACAACCAGGAAAATGTGAAATTTTGAAAGAATAAAAGCAAACAGAGAAACTGAAGTAAGCATCAGGTTCAACAACACGTTGAGAAGAAAAGTCCTGCTGCAAAAGCAGGACTATGAAGTGTATGAGTCTGTAAGTGTACAATATTGTATAGCAAACTATACCATGTCAACAGCAAATGAAACACTGTCACACCATAGAGAACCTTGTGCATGAAATAATACAACTTTTTATTCATGTTTTATAGATTAATTTTATTTATTTTTGCTTTAATAATGCATATTCTGTTCACTCTGTGCAAAATTGGGGACAGAGGTGGGTGTTTAAATCATCTAATGAAAATCAAGCGGAGATGAACATTCAGGTTGAGGGAGAGGCCTATCCAAACCAGGAAAGCTAAAAAGCCACAGCTGCTCAGGACAGAGCTGCTCTCAGTTGTGCCCTTTTGTCCTGCCACCTGGCACAAACATGCTCTCCTCACCGAGCAGCTGAGCATGGGAAGGTGACCTCCGCCAGACACCGGGGACAGGAGTCGTCGCGGTAGCTACATAGGGAGACCTGGCCTCAACCGGCTCCAGTCAGTGTGTGGCAAAGAAAGGCACAAATCATTGCAAAGACCAGACTTCTGTTGGTTTGTTTCCTTCTTGTAAATACATTACTGTACACAATGCAAGTTTAAGTTGTAGGGGATTTGGGGACATAAAATTGCATATTTAACAGAACTTAAAACCATAATGAAAAGTAGGCGGTTCAATCTCGAAGCAAAAATAATCCCTCCAGCCCCAACATTAACATTCATTCCTGGCTATATGAAGTACAAACATTTTAAAATCTGTGACAAAAGACAATTAAAAACCAAAAGTCAAAATCATAAAGCTTGTAAACAGATAATCTGAAATACACTTTATTTATGGAAAAATATCATCAAAATAGTACCACTATGGACTAAACTGCCTGAGTTTTCATTTCACCTAGGATCTTGAAGTAGAGAGCCTTTAGCACAAGAAGATCAATTTCAGTCACAACTAGTGCCGCACAGCACGGCTTTGGGTAGAAATTTTGTTCTCGTTGGTATTTTTGTTGTGCTATCAAAAACTGTTGTGCTAATCCTTCAAATAAAGGGATGTTGAGGCAATTCTTAAATCATTTGGCACAAAGTTATTTTGGCTGGGGCATAAATTTGAGTCTCAGTCATGAAGAATAATGCAACATTCCATCTATCAAGTATTCACTTTGATTGAAGAGCTTTCTTTATGTCATTAACTTCCATCTAAAAACACAGAAGAAAAAGTATTTGATTACATTAGATGCTTTAGCAAGCTGAGGCACAGTTGGTGCCACTTGGAAAGCATGTTTCCTCTTGTCCAAAGGTGTCAGCTACAGGTTTTATACCACTCTTACTTCCACAGATTTCACAAATTGAGGTGCTTCTTAACTGTGTAAGATGACCATGCACAGCTTCCTCCCTCAGACCATGACAAGTATAGTCATTGAATGTACTGCAAGACCTTTCAATCTCTTTAAATTACAACTTTTACAAGCCACACAGCTCACTGCCTGGCATTAGTGCAGAATGAGCACTGTGTCCATGTATCATCAGCTGCACTTACAGCTAGCATAATAAACTGCACTGCTGGCAACGCGGACAGATTGCTGAGAGACAAAACCCATTGTCTCTCTCCTGCAGGGAGGGTTCTTGCTGTAGGAAAGGTGGTTGCCTTCTACAAGCATCAAGCCTGTGCCCAGGTACATTAGAGGCTCTGAAGGAATGACAGCCATGCTTAAAAGGATGTGTCTGAAACCATCAGCAGCCCCAGTTGTACACCTGGTCCCTCTGGCAGACACTGAAAACCCTAAGGCAGGGGTCCTAGATTTATTCAAACCCACCTGTTTCAACCTGTGTTCAACTGCACCATCATGAAGGCAGTCTTCTTTAATAAGTGGACTGAGAGCTGTGCTACTTCATGTCTATCAGAGCACTCTGAAACTAAAGCTGCTTTATTTTGTTAGCTCTCATCTTCATGTAAAGCTAATAATGCCATCTTGGCTAGCATCTGAATATTTAGCAGTATAAGCAACATTTGAACTGGAGTACAAGCATTCAGCTGTAAGATCATAATTTTAAATCCGTCAGTGCAGGTCTCTGCATAGAGATGTTATCTCTGGAGTTATCTCTGGGTAATTCTGAATAGTCTGGCCTGTTAGACTAAATCAACAATGGCTATTAAAAATGTTCACTGTCTTATCTGAATAAATTTCAGTTTTAGCTGAACAAGAATTGTGTATTATTAGAAGCCATGTTGCTATGCGGTTGGACACAAAGTTCTTTAGGCAGCCCTGGACATAGACATTGAGGATTCCCAGTTCTGCCACCATATGTACATGTTCACAAATGCTTTACAGAGGGAACAGTCCAGTGAAATTACGATTTGACTTGCTATCCCTAGTTCAAAGTACAGTTGCCCTATACCATAACAATATATATAATCAATACCAAACCACTTACCAAGTACATGGAATAGAAGAGCATAGCATAGATTAGAATAGAATAATTCTGGTTTGAAGGGGCCTGTAATGACCCTTTAGTATATCTGCCTGACCAAGTTAAAGCAGGTTGTTAAGGGCATTGTTTAAATCCAAACCCCCCAAAAAGCAGTTTCAATCTTGTTCCACATCAAAGCAGCATTGGTAATGAGTCCAGCAAAGGCCAAGCTCCATGAATCCCACAAGCAGGCCAGCAGGGATACCTGGCAAATGACTAAGCCAGGACAACAACATCTAGAGCTAAGTTACTTTAAAAACTATGGAACTTAATCAAAGCCCCTTCTTTTATATTGCTCAGGATGCTTTAGTAAAGACACCCTGAGTCAGTCTGTAAAGCAGACTTTAAAATATTACTATATGAAATAATATTCCAAGCATATTAACACTGAAACAATCCTACTACAAAATATAAAGCTTTGGCAGAAAGTAAGTAACTTAAAAAGGCATGATTTCATTTGTCAAAATCAAACAATTAAAACTGAGATAAAAAAAATCATAGTTTGAATCTTGTATTGTGTTTAATTTTTTAAAATTTGTCTACTTGTGCTAATAATTTTTTGATAATTATCAGGCTTTTCACTAAAAGTCCACTATTGCTATATATATGAAACAAACTTGCAATGCTATGAAGGGAAGAGGTATATCCCTTTCAGAAATATTGGCAGTTTTGATTCACTGGAATCTAAGTATCTTAGCAGAGTTTTATGATAATTTTTTGATAATTATCAGGCTTTTCAGTAAAACTCCACTATTTCCATATAAATGACACAAACATGCAATGCAATGATGGGAAGAGGTATATCCCCTTCAGAAATATTGGCAGCTTTTGATTCGCTGGAATCTAAGTATCTTTGCAGAGTTTTATGTCCCATGTCAGGCTAAATTAAACCTGCCAACACATCCCCAACATTAAAAATAATTGAAGTACCTGCAATCGTAGACGGATCTTCTTCTCTTCATCCAACTCAGAGAGCAACTGTTTAATCTCTTTTCTGTTAAAAGAATGCAAAAGAAGCTTGGGATGGAAAGGACCACACTAGTAAAATACAAAAGATTATTTTTTGAGACATATTTACCCCACTTCATTAGTTGGTTTTTTTTCCCTCTGAACATCTAATTGAAGTCAGCATACTCTTGTATACTCTAGGCTATAGTAGAGAGATGTAAAACTCACTATGGGACAGTACCCCGCCCCATCCCACATGGCTAATGACTAATGCCTCCTACCAGCCCTGCATCCACAGGCTTTGCTCTGGCCTGGCTGTATCAACACTGTGTCAGCACCCAGTTGCCTTTTTCCATACAAAATGTAGATGTATTGACTGTTGGTGGGCTATAGGAACTGGTAGCACAAATCCTGCCCATCCTATCACATACTTAAGCCACTTAAAAGCTGTTTATGCCAGCAATACAATGTATGTAACCTTCAACTTCATTTATAAGACTTAACAAATCCCAAATATGGATTTTCTGTCATTCTTCTTTGTGGGGAAAGGGAACATAGCTATAAGGAGCAGACATGTTCTCATGTTCCCACTGAGCAATCTCACCTTAGGACAGATACCAGTAGGTGGAAGCTGCCCTTGCAAGAAGGGCCGGGGAGAGCAGAGGAGCAGGGTCAGCCTAAGAGGCGAGGCCGGGGCTTGCTGGCTACATCCAGCTTGAACCACGCCCTCCTGCATCTTCTCCCAAACTCCGCACACCTCTGTTCCGCCACAGGCTCTGCACGCTGCTTGCCCTTTTCTTTTTCCTGCCTGGGCTACACACAACTGACAATGTAAGTGAAGGTTTAGCTTCCGAAGCATGAAATATTCTCAGGAACATCCAAAGTTACATGCCAGCCCCACTTTCTCCTAAGAAATGAGCAATTTAAAGAAAACAAAGATGCCAAAAACTAAAATAGTAAGATTCAGGGCCATAAACACAAAGGCCTTCAGATGACCTAGTCACAATTCAATCACTGCTTTTGTAACATAAGCTTCTTGGGAAAATATGCTAAGAGTCAAATAACAAATTAATTTAATAACTTCAGGAGCTTGAAGCAATTTGTACTACAACTATATCAAATACATCCCTTTTATTTTGATCAATGCACGTGAGTTCCTATATAGTGATTGACAAATAAAACAACACTCACAGCTTACAGCTTGCAACTTAACTTTTTTAACACCCTGTAGACATCTGCTTGTGTCATAACACAGGAAAAAAAGCTGGTGGACAGTGCAGGTCTTTTTTGTGGAGGTTCTCACCCCTGAATATGTTCTGCCACATGAAAATCACTCACAAACACATAGGCCAGCTGTGCAGAGTAACATCCCTGAAGGCAAACTCAATCAGAAGCTGCCACCACTATGCACGAATGGATCCATTCCACCTACAGCTGTGATTTGCAATACTTACTTTTGCTGGTCTTTCATTGTTTCAATGATGGTTCTTAGCTCCCTAATTTGTGTTCTCAGCTCTTCCAGGGCAGTCTGACCTTGGCTCAAGTGCTCAGTCTTTGGCTTTCCTTCAGTACCAAACAGGGATGGGGAATTTGACCTGTGGCCTGTTGTTCCCATAGCAATTGAGTGAAATCCAGGTGACAGTGAAGGGGACAGTGATGGTTGTACATTACTGCCACTAGCCAGACCTCCTGGCTTTGGAGGCAACGAAGTTTTGTTATCAGACACCTGCAACAAAAAGAATAACATTTAATGTCTGCAGAAAGCTTTATGAAAATCAAACCTATAACCAATGCTAAGTATTTAGCCGCTCTTCAGTAGTGCTGAAATTCCAACAGTCAAACATGGCAAAAGCATGATAAATATTAGTCATCAATTAGTCATTAGTCATCATTAGTCAGCAATTAGTCATCATCTTTGTAAGGGTACATCAGAGGGGGTTGAAAAAGAAAAAAAAAAAGCAACAGCATCTCCAAGATCTCAGACCTAGCAGTGAATTAAACCAAGGAGAGATGCTCAGTGTTTCTCTCAGATGTTTGTGAGAACATATCTACATCCATGCATGTCTCCCAAAGAGCACAAAACTACACGGCCAAGAATAAAAGTTGTAAATTTTTCTGTAAATTAAATTTATAATTTCCCACCATCTATTGAAGGAATCTTCCAAGTTTCTTCAAAAATTAAAAAATGTATTACACCTTCCCCCTAGCATTATGAAAATAGAAAAATACTCATTAGGCTCACTTGTTGGTATGATATATATAGAAAAAAAAAATCACATGGCTTCCAAATGGTAATATATTAAGAATAAACAAACGTAGTGTACTGTCCTCTGTTAATCAAGCTTCCATAAATCCCCATAACTACCAATAGCTCTTTATTCCTCCAGGAACTTGACAGAAAAACACACCATTAACCTGTGTTAATCATGTGGTTAGCTAAAAAGGATTCCATGCTTAACTGCAATCCAGTGCTCTACTTATTAGACAAGCCTCTATTCATATGTGCTACATAATGTAATATATGTATATAATGTAATAGAATGTAATATAGCATTTTATACTTATTAGACAATTAGAAAATCTGAAGTTTGCCAGCCATACATACATGACCATATCTATTTCAATGCATACAGAGAACAGTGTACATGTACAACTATCACAATGGTGAGGGGGATCTTCACACTGTTATTTGGCAGTGCTATGTGTGCATTACATGACAGCTACTAGGCATGTTTGAAAATGTGATTTGGACAAGAGTAAGAAAAAGCACTAGGCACCCTTCCAACTCTCTTTGGAAAAGAGATATTGAAGTTGACCGGCAAATAAGGCAAAATACTGAGAATAAATGGTATGGAAATGGAAGGAGACACTGTAAGTGAGGACTTGGAGACTGGCAGGGTGGCATTAGCTGAACAAACTAACTGAGAGAAAAGTTAGTGATGAGATTAAAATCAGGAAAACTTATGATAGGGAGACAAGAGGAGGATCCACCAAGCTCTGCAAAAAACAGTCTTCCCTCCTATACAACTATGATTGAGCACAGAACCTGATCTGGGAAAACACTGAATTCAAGAAGTGTTCTGCACAAAAAAAAAAAGCTGACCCTAAATATAAATAAAAATGGCATTATAATCAAAAGAAAGCTGAATCACTGTAGTGCCTTGAAAATGACTCAATGACCTGAATAATATTCTTTTAACATTTTATCAATTAGTTTGTGTATCTGGGTTGGAAAGGACCTTAAAGGTCACCTAGTTCCAAACTCTCTGCCATGGGAAGTGGCACCTTTCACTAAACCAGGCTGCTCCATGCCCTGTCCAGTCAGGTCTTAAACGTTTCCAGGGATGGGGCATACACAACTTCTCTGTTTTGGCACCTGTTCCAGTGCCTTGCTAGCCTCACAGTAAAGATTTTTTTTCCCTAATTTCTAATCTAAACCTACTCTCTTTCAGTTTGAAACCATTCCATCATCCTCTCCTATCACTCCATGCTCTTGTAAAATGGTCTTTCTCCATCTTCATTGTCAGCTCACTTCAGGCACTGGAAGGCCACAACTGCATCACCTCAAAACCTTCCCTTTTCCAGGCTGAACAAACCCAATTCTCTCAGCCTTTCCTCATAGGAGAGGTGCTGCATCCTTCTGATCATCTCAGTGGCCTCCTTTGGACTTGTTCCAACGAGTCCATGTCCTTCCTGTGCAGGAGACCCCAGAGCTGGATGTAGCACTCCAGGTGGGGTCTCAGCAGAGCAGAGTGGGGTCTGAGTAATGTGTACCTAATAAACAGATCTTTCATGGATAATGACCCCATCGATCAGTTTCCTTCGGCCTCAAAAGAGATTTCAGGCTGAGTTCAAATCTGGAGCAGGCAAGCAAGGCACAAGTGGAGTCATTGATCTGAGCATCTTAATCCAGAGCTTAAATGGCTATCAGCATTAAAACCTCAGGCAGCTGCTTTCTAATAGCAGCCATCTCATTTTACAGGAACAACATCTATGGTTTTGTCGTATAACTTAGAAATGTTGGCCCAGCAGAATTCCTTGGTGCAAGTGCTCCCAGAAGAGGGAGCTACATAGCAAAACATTATCCTTATAACTTGATCACAGAAGTGCCTAACTTCATCTTTCAAATACCTGTTAAACTATTAGAATGTAGTATTTTTATTATTAAAGGTATCCTTATGTACTAAAAAATAGTTCCAACATTTAAAGCCTGACCTACACACTCCTTTTGTAATATTTGATTCCTCTATAGTAGTCTACCAATATACAGTAAAAATGGCACAAGCCTATAAAATGAATACAATTATACCAG
Organism: Brachypodius melanocephalos; assembly: GCA_013398615.1. Classification (NCBI taxonomy): domain Eukaryota; kingdom Metazoa; phylum Chordata; class Aves; order Passeriformes; family Pycnonotidae; genus Brachypodius; species Brachypodius melanocephalos. The sequence continues at coordinate 1,986,995 of VZSR01000920.1, forward strand.
TACAAAAAGTGCTAAATAAATAGCACAAATGAAATCAATGATTTGATTATATTTGCAAATTTAAATTCACATACTATTACAGTGTGTCAAAGAGTTGTATTTACTCTGCTCACAGACTGTTCTAATGTAAACTCAACTTAAAGTTGCAAAAAGACAGGGTCTTTGTTTCTAAAATTTATTTCCAGCCTCTCTGATTCTGTGAAATGCAGAAGAATTTTTTCACAGTATGGTTATTTGAGACATTTTAACTGTGCAATTCACTTTAGGCTTTCCTTTCAAGCACAGAACAATCTTTAGTAAACTTTATAATTTTAAGCTTCTTTAAGTGGGCAGTTACTAGGTGACTGTTGAATTAAACTTTAAATATTTCAGTACTGCTTTAAAAAAAGAAGATGCATGTGATAAGGTTAGGCAGAGGCATTCCAATTAACTTACTTGTGATATTGTAACAGTTCTTGATTTCCTTGACACTTCAAGAGTTTTGTGAGTAATGGAAGCATGTTCTTCCTTCTCATCTTCAGGACTTGGTGAGTCAAAGAAATCAGGGCTTGAAAGAGATGACTGTGTAGACAAACATGCACCATAAAAGAAGAAGAAAAGAACAGATATTTTCATTGTACAATGACTCTTTTGGCTATCATTTTCAAAGTAACAATGCTTAAAATCAGGACTTTTTGTCCCCCTACTCCCCATTTTTTGCAACTTATTTTCAAAGTTTGACTGCTTTCAAAGCATTAAAGAAATAAGATATGTTAAAGAGTTGAATTAAATTAATTGAGTTGAATTTAATTAATTTACAGCTTTGCAGTGCATGATATCACAAGATGAAAGCAGCCTCCAGTCCTGCAGGATGCTGAGAGCTTTGCCATGGGGATCCCAGCCCTGTCCCTGGGTGGCTCTGCCTTGGCTCTGCTCCTCAGAGACCCCAGCCATTGCCACTGCATTGTGCTGGCACTGCAGGGCTGCTCTGTGCACAGCCTTGTGCCTTGGCCTCTTGGTAAAGGCTGGAAAGGGAAGGCTCTTTCCACCCCTTGATGCTTTCCTCACAGATGTGACAGAGGAAGGAAAACCTCTGCACTGCTCTTTTATATTTCTACACTAATGACAGCAGTCAATTTTGAAAGCATTCTCTTTTTTTTGATTTCAATTAGTTTCGCAAAAATCCTTTTTTGCTTCCTTCCACTTTGTTTTCCTTCAGCAACACAGACCCAGGTAACCATCAACAGTTCTCTCATTCTGATATTCCAGAACACAAAAAGCATGGAAAAAACCAAACCCCAAACCCCAAAGAAGACATTAAAAAACGAAGCAGTGGTTTCCAAAGTATTGTTTATGAGACCAACTTGTCTAAAGATAGATATTAGAGTGAAATTTAAATCACCCCTGTATTTACAACTGTGACCTTAAAGAGAAGAAACACATGATAGCTCAATGAGGGCTGTTGAAGACTGAATGGTCTATTTGTCCTCAAAATCTGGTAAATGTCTGCAAGAAACCAAGAAAATTGCTTCTTTTGGGAAACCCTTTCAAAATCCTCAACGCTTTGCACAAATTAGCCTATTCCAAAGATTTTTATAAGGGATTCTTCTGGGCTCAGTCATGGCTGGCAAGGAACACTTGGCAGCACCCAAATAAGGGGGTATAAACCTTAGATGGGAGGCAATGTTTTAAACATCAGCATTCAAAACACTGGCAGCCTTTTGACAGTAATTTTCCTGATCTGCATCTCTCTGCCTCATTGTACGTGTGAAGGAATGGCTGGGTAAAAGTAGTAAAAACACCAAGGAACACAAGTAGGAACTGGTGGCGGGGGGTGGGGGGTGGAATTCAGAAAAAATATTTTTTAAAATAGTTTTTAAAGAAAAGGAAAATTAACTTACAGATGTTAGAGACTGGGAGGGTGGTCGCCTGCCAGTAGCTTTTGGTCTGGTTGTAGTTGGATGATTAAGCTTCTCAGCAATTGGTATTACAGAATCAAAACCTTCCAAGTCTTAAAAATAAAATAGAATTGATTTGGTTTTCTGGCAATTGTCTTCAAAGGGAAAGAATCACATTTTTTTTCTAATTTCAAAGAAATGAAATCCCATTTTCCCCAATGTGTCACAGTGTTCTGCATGTATTTAGCCACCACGATGGCACTAAAAAAACCTGGAAGTCAAAGGCAGCTGTAATCCAGTAACCCTTGCCAAGAACAATTACCCTTCCATCTCAAACACAATAAAGCAGAGGGGGAACGTGTAGAGGAGCCTTGGCTTTGTTTTCAGCATAGTGAAAGCTAAAGGACATCATGGGTTCTACGGCATGGAATAAACAGTTTCAAAATTTCCATCTGGCTACTGAAGGGGTTAGTAATTTTTTTTTTTTTCCTGGAATAACTGGAGACGTAAGACTGTGCACGCATTGTCTCAGGAACTGTACTGCCAGCTCTGCATTGCAGTAATTGCTCAGGAGAGTGCAGAATGAGAAGGATCAAGCTGGAAGTGATCTGCATGTTCCTGGACACCTGCAGCTGGAGGCACCATGGTTTCCAGTAACTGCAGGTGAGAGCACTATCTCCCTCCAGTAGTCCAGAGGCTATGGTAAGTAAGAGCTCCAAGAGGCTCCTGCAGCTGTACAGAATCCAGGGAAAGCAGGTCTGCTTGAATGCTGTACCAACCATCTCTATGGCCAGTGAAAAGCTCTGGGGAAGTGTTTACTGAATCCAGCCACAGGGTAACATGTTTACGTGAAAGAACGATGTGGAGGCTCAAGGAATACCGCAGCTCATGATTACACGGATAAATCAAATGGCTTAATACCATTCATCTATTTTTATGGGTTGTATCAGTTTCACTCACCTTCATTTCAAAATGCCCTACAGCATATGTTGAGCAGGAAGGAGTCAGAAAACACACAAGAGGTACTTTAGACAAGATAAATCATAGTTCTTCAAAATTACTTTCAGATATCAATCAAATACAGGAATCATATTCATTATTCAGAGACTATTTTTTTGTTGCACACATGTAGGGGAAAAAAAAGCTTTTAAGTTAATAGTTCTATATACAAGGCACTTAATTTTCCAAACTATTACAGAACAATGAATCTCTGAAGATCCAGTTTTGTTGCCATATTACAACCAACCATCATACAAAATTGCAAATTAATTAATGGGCCTGTGCAATAAACTATATGCACTGAAGGACGTTTAAATTGATTTCAAGTATTCATGATTTGTCAGCTAGAAAGTAAATGGGATTGGAGATTCCTTATTCAGCAATGCCTTTCCATCTCCAAGAGATAAAAAAAAGGAAGGAAAAAAAAAAAAGAGCTATTCAATAGCCCTGAAATAGTCTAAGGTTATTCACCTCCAAATACTGCTCTATTTTTGGAGTGACTCTTCCTATATATAACCAGTGACCCCACTGTCCTCTACCACGTATTTTTGTCATTGCTCTTTTTATTGACTGCAGCCTCTGTGCAAAGGTAGGTCACCCACCCACCCACTCTGTCAGTGGGAATTTGGCAATCTGAAGCCTCAGTTGTACCCAACATGTCAGGTGAGGCCACAGTGCTTTGAAAGTGAAAATGAGCTAATTTTAGCAGATTGCACAAAACCTATATGGAGTCCTACAGAACTTCAGGGTTTCAGGAGAGGAGAAATAGAAGGACAACATTATTTTCTGGGGGAAAAAAAAAGCAAGCAAGCATAAGAGCTGGTTTCCATTAAGATCCAGTTTGAAGCTGGCCCATAAAATAGCTAAATGACTTAAGATCACAAAGCAAATCAGTAATCAATATATTAACATATTGTCTAATTTTAATTTTCACTACTGAGATACTCTGCTAAATTGCACAGCAAAAATGTAATACCATCAAAAATATACACACCCCTCTAAATGGGTGATACTCATGCACAAGAGCAGAAATGGAGGCTGACACCCCAGTCACTCTTTCCCACTTTACTGTTTTTACTGTGGTTTTTTTTTTTTTTTTTTGTTTGGTTTTTTTTTTTTTTTTTTTTTTTTTTTTTTTTTTTTTTTTGCTGAGCAAACTTTAATCCAGCTCATTTTCCACTGAAGGCAGAATCAGTACCACAGGACTAATTCAAGCTGCTAAAACTGAGGGGAAGAGCAGACTTCTGCTCTGGAGGGGCAGGAAATGGCTGAAGTTATTTTGCATCCTAGGAAAGCTGCAGTGAGTGACTTTCCTCTCTGCATTTTCCATTTCTGTGGTCTACACAGGAGTATGAAAGGAGGTTGAGTGAGGTGGGAGTCAGCCTCTTATCCCAGGTAACAAGTGACAGGAGAGGAGGAAACAGCCTCAAGTTGTGCCTTGAAGCTTAGTTAGGGAAGGTTTAGATTGGATACTAAAAAAAAATTTCTTTATTGAAAGTGTGGTCAAGCATTGGAAAAGGTTGCCCTGGGGAGTGGTAGAGCCACTGCTCCTCAAGGTATTCAAAAATGTGTAAATGTGGTGCTTAGAGAGATGGTTTAGCAGTGGACTTGGCACTGCTGGGTGGACTCAATGGTCTTAGAGGTATTTTCCAACTTTAAAGATTCTATGATTCTGTGAGTGCCACTGTCTCTTTCTCTGCTGTTACAAAAGGTATCTACACTCACATGGAAAACAATCAATGAAAAAATAGTGAAGTCAATTAATTCAATATGTTTCTTTGCCTTAAATAAACTAGTAAATACCTAGCGTTCTATATTTGATCAGAACAATAGAATACTCAGGTTTAAGTTGTAAAATGTAGTGATGAACAGAAACTGTACAAATTTGCATCCTTGAGACCCATAAGCATCTGCAGACATAATTTGCTCCATGCATTTTATAAATATCATGAAAGATGAACATTTATGGTCAAAGCTTCTATTATCAAGAAATATTGGGAATTCTACTTTTTTCCACTTCTGAATGCATTTTTGATAGCTAGAAAAATAAACTAAAGCAGCCTATACCTGCAGTGAATTTTAAAGAGAGCAGAACAGAGGCTATAAAGGCTCCACAGGTAGTATCTGCTGCCAAACTGGTGAAATCACAGCCATTCAGTTGATACTCTAAATGCAATTCTATTAAAGTGTAATGGACAACACTTGGTACAACAATAAAATAGTAAATCCACTTCCAGCACTCTTATGTGCTCTTTTCTCTCCATTAGTCCTCCTCATTTAGTTGTTGTTCCTCCTCCCAAATCCGCTCTGCACCTAAGGCTATCACCACCTCTCACAATCATCACCTGTGGAGATATTCATTCAAGAAAATTCCCACCCAGTGAACTGGTAACTAGCAGAATGAGCAACAGAGGCACCCACAAAGCTTCTGCCACGCTGTCATATACACTGTGGATTCAGTAACTCACTCGTGCTGGTTATTTGATTCTTTTTTTGCTGGTGGCAAGCAAGGCTATATGGCTCTGACTATATTAAACTCACCGAGGTCATTAAATCTAGAGATTTAATTATAGTTTGTATTTCTGCAGTTATCAGAAATTGGGAACTTAAATTTACATACTAAGCAAAACGTATAGCCTTCCTGACAGGGCCCAAATGAAATGTCATTCAAGAAAAAGTCCAGTCTGCTCTATTCACAGCCACATCAACTGCCAGTACTGCAACATCAGCATCCAGCAGACCTGGATTCTGCACTGGTCCAGCTTTTTCTTTGTCTGGTTATAACAAACAGTAAGGAAGATTCTATTAAACACATATAACATAGAGATGGCACCCATCAATTAACTAACTAATTAATTAACTCCCTAATTAAAAATAGTTTATACTGGTTCTACAATTAAACCAATGCATTCATGATTATTACTGTCTCACTGATCAAGCTGGTAATCCATGAAGTAATTCATGATACGGGGAGAAAGGCATCAGAATAATTTTAATGTATCAGTGTAGTACATACAGTCTGGCTTACTGAGCAACCATATTTCATGAATATGAAAATGTTAGCTGTGCAAGAATTATTCCCTGGTATCCTTCCAAGCCACTTAAGAATAAAATATTTCTCCCCATTGCTATGTTCATTTGGAAACATGGTTATTTAAAGGATGATGATGGTATTTTTAAAAAAATGCCCAGATCCAGGAAAGCAATTATTTAGAGAAAAAGTTCTAAACTCATTAGACTTGTACCTTCCTAGAAAACAACCTTCAGTCCCTGCCCCACAAAAGACCCCAGAAATAAAAAGTTAAGTGGTTATGCTTCCTTCCTTACCCCTTTTTCCCCCTGCATTTACTATTCTGGCATAAAACATGGCTAGGCTTTATCTTCCATTTAGGTTTTATAGTATTTGGGCAAAGTCATTTATACATAATGATGACAGAAAGTTTTTTTAATTAGTAGAGAGATTTCACCTCGAAAAAACTGAAATGGAAAGTGGTATGTAAGAGAATCAACACTTTCAGAATGCTAATGGTGAGGTTTCACAGAACAGAAATACAGCAGGGCAGGAAAATGAGGAAGGAAATGAGGCAAAGTTGGCATTCATTTCATTTGAAGAAGGTTATGTCACAAAAACCAGAGTTGGATTTCATTTCATAATCATCTTCAATACATTTAACAGGTTGACAACAGGCATATGAAATAGTATATATACCATCTTTAAATGCAATAATCCTTAAAGCTGTCAAATGAGACACACACTGCAGACAAAATCTCCTGCATTAGTGCCCATTCAATATATAGTAGAAATCAAAAAAGAACTCAACAATCTGAATGTTACTGGGAATTTTCAGAAGACTACAATTATTTTAACTACTTCAAGCACCCAGATTCTGCTACTCCCTCCATGCTGAACAGCATCATAACCCTTTGGGGAACACAGCCATACTCCCAGCCAGGGTTCAGGCAGCAAATCTCACCCATAATGAATCACAGACTGTTTGTTAAGATTTAGGTAATGCAGTTTTAGGAGGAGAGCTCCCTGGCTGCAAGGTTCCTTTGCTCAGGAGTGCAAGGGTGATGTGCCAGGGAGGTCTGCCCACACAGTTCTGTGCCTTGGAGTGAGACAGCACAGCTCACCTGGCTCCTCAGGACAGTCACTGCACAGCTGTGACTTTAAACAACCTTTCCTAAAGCACTCAATCATCTTCTCCCCCAATTATCTTCTCTCATGACTTTTATCGCTTTAATACTGAATGTAGAAAGCCGCCATAATGAGCTTTGCTAACCCCTTGCCAGTGCCCTCATAAGGATTTTATTTTTAACAATTTGGAACATGCCAAGAAAGAACTGAAAGGTCAAGAAAACTGAGGAGCTAGAAGAAATGGATATGCTGTTTTCAGGCACCTCAACTTGATACGCATGGTGACCAATTTAAATTTCTAGTTTACTGCTTTTTTCTGGACCTCTCAAGGCAAGAGCCCTACTTAATTTATATAATGAATCATTACCATATTCCTGATTACAATATTTACAGTCCAGAACCATGTTTATGGGGGATTTTGACTCACTGATGTAAATATTACAACTTAAACCAGTTGGGCAATTCTGTTCCTTTGCTTTGCCCTATTAAAATGAGCATGAATAGCAGCATAGAAAGAGGTTTAGGCAGATTTTGATCTTCATTATATGAGTCACATTTTGTCCTCCAACCCTTATATTTACTAGTATTTTCTGATTTTCCATCTTTTACTCTGTGTTTTCAGGCAAAACAATTTTAATATCTCACAGTAAAACAGCCTATGATTTCAAGACAAACCTGCTCCATTCTGCAACTTTTTACTGGAAATATTCTCCATCTCTTTCCCTAGTGTAGGCCAAATCTTATTAGATCACTTTTCCTTGCAGTTAGATGGACAGCAGTCACCTCTCCTGACAAATACAGCTCTAGAACAACTGCAAATACAGTCCAAGGAAACTTGATATACTGAAGAAGTTTTTTTTGTTTGTTTATTAGATATTTTCACAAGGGTATTTTTAACTACCCTTTCAGGCAAGCTAGTGCTAGTCTTGCAGGGAGGGACAGAAAAACCAGAACAGGTAATCACATGGCTTTTGCCAGTACTCCATGATCCACCAGCAAATACTCTGCAGATTAAAGTCTGAGGAAATGCTAAAAAACAGACTTGCACTAACCAGTTTCCAGGGAAGCTCTTATGATATTTCATCTAACATTCATTAGATGTTTCAGCAGGAATCAATGAAGGCATATGTGCCTTATGTTAGCACTGGGGAAGATTATTAACTGCTTTCATAAATACTAAGTAAAATGTGTAAAGAGCCAGGAAAAATATTGGAAAGATATGTCCACTTGGCTCTGTGCAATTCAGTCCTTCTGCAAAGCACAGAAGCTGCTTCTTCTGGGGATTAACTAATCATTTTCACAGTAGATACATTATTTTTAATTCTTTGTGGCTTATTCCTTAAATCACTTAGCTTAAATCCATTTGGTTTTAAGTATTAGACAGATAGATGCTTTGGATAGACAAGATTTGTTTCAGGATTCCAGGTGTTGTGTGTGTGTACAGTTAGGAGACTTAGGATTGATCCTGACATGCAGATGTAACTCAATAGCATTTTTGGAAAGCATTAGTGTTTGATCCATTGTTTTGGTGGGTACACTGGGGTTTGGCAAGCACTCAATCCACTGCATCCACTAAGCCATTGTATGTGCTAGATGTTTGTGTCATCACACTGGCCCTCTTATACAAAATTCTTTATGAAATTAAAAAGAAACACGCCACCTAAAGAAAAGGTCAAGTTATACTATAAAGCATGAATTGAAGCTGTTGAAATCAATGTAGTTCTGTGTAGGAACAGCAGTTTGTGGAACAGAGTTTATTTTATTCTAAGTAAAACTTATGTTGCTTTAGAAGCATTTTAAAAGCTCAAAAAGTCTCTGCCAATCCAGACCAGTTGTTGGTAGAGATGAACCAACAGATGTAAGTAACCACTGTGATTTAACCACAGCCCTGGGTACATGATCACGCATTTTCCACTGAGTGCCCCTGAACATTCTTCAAATTTTTACTGTATGTTGTGATTTTTTCCTCTTTCAGACTGCAATACCATACTAATATGTCTCTAAATGCTTTTGCACAATGAAATATATGCATTACACTTTGTGATGACAAAATCTGTCTGCAAGAACAGGTTAATGAATCCAGAGCATTGACAAAACACCATATGTAAACTTCACATATCACCATTGTCACTACAATTTCTTATGATGCATTAAATGATAATGATTTCTTATTTCAATACCATGATGCAAGAGTTTCTGTTGCAGTATGCTCAATTTCAACTTTTAATTAAAAAAAAAATCTGTAATATCCATGTAAACTTTGGCATTCTACAAAATGCTCCTTTTTGTACTTGTTTGTTATGCATTGTGAACTACACCAAAGACAGAATAGAAAAGAAATGGGGAAAAAAAAAAGCCTTACCCTCATGAAATGAAGAATAGTTAGCCATGGCAAAGAGATGTAAATAGGAAAAGTTGAATGCAAGATGTGTGGAAGGGAAAGTAAAGACATCACTGAAAACAGGGAAAAAAAAACAAAAGAAAAAGTGAGGAGGAATGGGGAATGGTTCCTCTTAAATAATATATTCTGAGGACTAGTTTTCCAATTACATTTTTAAAGATTGTGAAAAGAAGTAAATGCATGGACAACAGAAATAAGAGCTGCCATTATATCTACAATCAGCAGTGATGTTGTTAAACAATTTTCTCTTGTAAGTGCAGTTTGGAAAATTGAAATCAGTACTGAATTATCATCAACAAATTTACATGTGAAGCTGAACATGTTAAGGAAATGAAGTCATGAGCAAACATCTACATAAAAGTAACTTTTAAATATATGCAACACACAGAACATTATTAACAGTATTACACATCACCTCAGCCTTGCTCAAGCATTTGTGATTTTCCCAATTGGTAAAGTGGGGGGAGAAAGTTTTTAACAGTGTGGGGTTTTCTGGTTAGAGAACACTGATGAACTGGTAGATCATTACTCAGAAAATAAACAGGAAAGCCATTTCCAAGGCACCTAGACAAAATGCAGGTTTTGAATCTGGATTCCCAATTCAGCTCAGCATATTGCTGCTCAGTTGTTGATGGCATTACTGATTTTGTTGTTGCTGATCACTTGTTTGCTTTTTGAGAGATAGCACAGGGAAGAACCCCATATCTTCTCCTCCCCTATTACAGATGTTTTGGTTTCATCATAGTCAAGAAAAGAAATCAACTTAGAAATCCTTAAAAGGCTTCATAGAATAAAGAATTGTTTTCCATCCAGCATTAGTTTGGTTTGCTTTAACAACCAAAACTGTCTCTCCATGTTTTTTGTCCATCTCTCTGCTCTGCATGAAAGGAACAAGAACTTTAGGCTGGCTAGAGCACTAAGAAAGTGACAGCCACTACCCAGCATAACATCTCTAGTGCAAAGTAGCCAGGAGGTGCTGTGGTATTCACTTTCACTGCACAATTCACCATCAGTACGTAGCATAAGCATGAGAGAGGGTATGGCAACTTGCAAGTGATTGTTGCTTTTCCCCCTGAGAGCTCTGAGTGACTGGGAATGGCATTGGACTAATGGAACAATAAAGAGGAGCCCAGTAACCAGAACGGTCATGCATCCAAGCTGCTAAAAAGGCCATTTAACTTCAATTTTCTTCAAAGGCTACTGCTAAATCACACCTCCTCTGTCACATAGGTCTACTCTAACTTGTTGTGTAAATCTGCATTTCTGAAAAGACACCAAATGGTAGATTACATCAAATCCATTTTGACAGGATGGATGAGTCTCAGAGAAGCTGAGGTTGTCCTTCCTACAGAGCTCATGACATACAGGCAAAGCCAGTAAGATATTTCACTGTTAAATATTACCTGGATTCACACAGCCAGGTCCACCAGTGTTTTAGAGTACACCGCACAACTCCACTCACACATCCATCATCTTTTCTAATAACTCATGCAGCTGCAAGACTTCTCCAACTCATTGTTCTCTTTGTAAATAAATTAAACAAAATCACACACAAAATCATAAATCTCTACAATTACATTGCACCATAAACTGCTCTGAACTCCAAACCTCTCCTCATAGGAAAAGACATTAATCCACTCTGAATTGGTTTTCCTTATTAAGCCTTGATTTATTGCTCTGCCCTCTCTTAAAATGCCTTTTATTTATTTGACAATAATTTACACAAGCTGTCAAAAGCTGCCTGAAAATTTATTACAGTTCTGATCTCTGGATCTCCTTTCAATTCAAAACCATAATTTATTTATTTTTTCCTTTTAACAAGTTGTCTAACAGGCTAGAACGACATGATTTGCCCTTGTAAATGCCATTCTGGTTTGACCCTATCAAGTTACACTTATTTAAGTATTCACACTATTTTATCCTTGAGCTCAATAGGTTCTCCATGTAAGTGGTAACAGGAGGACGTCAACTAAACCCTTTGCAACGTGTTGTGGTTTGGTTTATGGATTCTTGTTGGCTTCTATTCTGTATCTAAAAAAACCCCCAAAACAACCCAAATTCCTCCCTCCACTACCCTCCTCTCCCCGTTCATGTTCTGGAAATGAACAAGAATTGCTATAAATCAGGTTTCCTGCCTAACATGTTAAGAATTAAACAAGATAAAGCTATAACTAACAAAACTAAAAAGTACAAAACACTCTAAGCTTTTATCCTGATAGTGATTCCAAGGAAACTAAAACAAGTAATAAAAAAGTTTGCCTCCATCACACACAGGTAGCACATGCTACCTGCACTCATAACTTTCAAGTAAACAGAGGGTTATGTGCTTTGAAGCAGATTTGTAAACATAGTTAAGAAACACTAAATGGTAGAATTTGTCTGCATTTCCATACTATTCCTTTCTAATAATCTCTACAATAAAAATGTTCATGCAATTTATCATGAGCTTCTAGCTTTCCATGTTTAAGCCAAATAAACACCTGGAAAAAACATACTATCTGCTACTCCAGAAGAGCAACAGCAACAGCAGAAGCTTTACAAAAAGCAGACATAATACGCTGGAAAGCTCATAGACCTGTGTGAAATGCATTTAGTGTTCTGTTGTTACGTTGCAATTAAAATTCCTTTATAACCTGAAGTTCTGCTTCTGAATGTGAAAAGATGTGTTTTGCTGTTGAAAGGATGCTGTTGTACAGAATTTCTTTACTGATAAAGCAGTCTGGGTAGACACCAGCACACCAAAATGACATTTTATGCCCCGGTGAAAGGTAGCAGTGCTCACACAGGCAGGGTCCCAGGCTCAGCCTGCGGCAAACACGGGTGCGTGTAGGCACAGCTGCGAGCACGGAGAGCGACGGCAGCAGCTGCTGGGCTGTGTGAGCACAGGCTCTGAGATGGCTCTGGGATGGCTCTGGGATGGCTCTGGGCTCGTGTCCCTGCCCAGGACAGCGCTCACAGCGCCCTGTTCACAAGGGCCACCACTGCAGCACCCACTCAGCAAACACCAGCGCTCTGCTCTGCTCTGCTCTGCCTGCTTCAGGAGGAAGGAGGGTGAGAGAAGACTGAAATATAACCTGCTGTTGCTCCTTTCCAGGTGACTTCCTGATTCATAGGCCACGAACACAAGTTGTTTACAATAGAAATTTAGACTGCTTTTAATTGGTGTATGCAGTAAAATTTAGTAAAATCGACCTGAACTGGGTTTCTGTTCCTTTGTATTGTAAAGTGTAAAGATTACTAACTGCACCAAGCCCACAATCTTTTGCAGTATTTAAAACCATGGCAGCACTATTACATCAGTTAAACAAGTATGCCTTATTATTGCTGGCCTTCTCATTTATTTCAGACTTTTAAACGAAAACAACAAGAGCCTTCCTATTCAAAATAGCTCACTATTCCATATTTGCCTTCAATTTTTTTTTTAACAGAAAACCCCAACAAAACTATTTTAAGTAAAGTAGAAATGATCCTTTAATCCTGCAGTTAAAATCTGATATAAAAGCACTCCCATTCATTGCCAAATTCTCAATCTGCCTCTTGAACCATACAAAGGTCACTAAAAAGCAGAAACTTGCACCATAAATTTCTTAGGCAAATTGTAGAAAGCACTATAACTTACCGATGTCATTGCTTCTTTCAGAGGAGTCTTTCTCTAGAGTGCCGGGTACTGTACTGCCCACTAATTCCACTTTTGGACTATCACTCCTGCATGTGGATCAAGAAGAGGAGATGCTTTATTGGGAGTTTTTGTGTGGGTTACAGTAAATTGATAGCTAACTTGCAATTAATAATGAGAGAGCAAAGTATTCTTCCTTTGCAGCACCAGAGTAATAGCAATGTCAGCGAGAGCAATCTCTAGCAAGTCGACATGCTGTGTGGATTAACCTTATCCCATTTCTCCTTAACACCTGTCAAAAAGGCCTATTTTAGACACCGTAGCGTCCGGAATAATTCTTCAGACGTTCACAGCATCTCAACACGAAGGAAACCTAAGGGCAAGGGGACATTCTTCAACATCTTTGTAGTTTTTTCTAATTAATTGGCTTGCACAAACGACAGCAGTGGAATGCTGCAGAAAGCAAGAGAACCTCAAGCTCGCATTGTATGCTTCAGCACTTTCCAGTATTTATTCATAAATGCAATTCCTCTACCATGTTTTTGAACTTTTATGATGAGACTAGAATATGAATACTGTTTATAGAATCCAAAGAACCAAGATCACCTAATTTGTCAGAAATGTCTTTTGAATGATATTATGATACTTTATATGATATTTTATACAGAAGAGCTATTTTAAAATCAAACTGGAGATCAAACAAAAGCAAGAAAATTATCCCTGCTTTGGAGAACATCCTATCCCACAAGTACTTGCATTTACTAAAATAATCTACCTATTGAAACTATTAAAAAAAACCAAAGTGTTAGCCAAGTAATTCAGTATTGCACAGGTCACTCAAATATCTGATATTTATTGTGATAACAACTGTTCACTTAATGCAATACATTATATTCGCCATTATTATCAAGTCACCTGACAAATACAGTAATTTTTCCACAATGACTACTCCCACTAAAAAAAATGTAACACTATAAAAAATATGATGTGTGTAAGGTACCCAATTGAGGGATAAAAATATAGACCTGCCCTGAAACAACCCAGGCAGATATGTACTATACAAAGCAGTAATAAGCAATAATTAGCTTTTGACAGCAAAATACACAGTGTGCTCACAAATCTTTTTGATTTTTTTTGTTGGTCTCTGCTTTTGATACCATAAGCTGATGACAGATGGCCTGAACCTCAACTCATGGCAGCAGCTTATGAGCAAAACCCAAAGTGGCTGGAAACCCTATTTCAGACTTCAGGAAGGCTGTGATAAAAAGCTGAAAATTTTTATTAAAACCCAGAGGAAGTCATAGATTAAGTGAATATATGTGCCATTAAACCCTGTGATAGATAGGGTGACGAGTGAACAAAAAAATAGACAATCAGATTAAAAGCAAACAGTCCTCCACAGCTCTCAATATGGCAGGCAGTCTGCACCAGGAAGGACACAGAAGAAATTTAACACATGCATAGAAAAATGTATTAATTGGCAAGATAAATAAGGGTATTTCCAATTGATCTATCTGAAATTAGTTTTCCTATTTTTCAGTCTTTTTCTCATAATTGCTTATATATTTGTAAACCTATAAGAAGCAACATAGCTTCTTGGCTGACAGAGCAATGAGCATCTGACTGCAAACTCTGTTTTGCACACACACATTTCCCAGCAATCTGAGAGCACAATGTTACTTGGAAGCACTCTAGGAAATGTGTGAGTATGGCTTTGGAGGGATTCTTAGAATGGCATGATTTAGGGCTGAAAGTCACAACGTTTACAATTTGCCTACAAAAGATACCAAGATATATGGCAACAGCCCCACAAAAAACCCCCAACCCTGTTGTCAGCAGATTCAACATGTCTATTATGCCACCCTGCATTCATAGTGTTGAGAAAGGAGTGGAGCCCTCCCTTCTCATTCAGTGTGTCCCTCTCTGCTCGTGCCCATACAGACAGGCTGTCAGCTTGACCAGACAGATGATCAGCCTGAGAGAAACCCCACACTAATAGAAGTTCCACTGCAAACTGATTAATTGCCATCTGGAACAACTCCCTGACTCATATGGCTGCACAGCTGCACAAATGCTAGTGCTGAACATAAGGGAGGCTGTGGGAATGGGGTGCCAGGACAAGGAGCCCTATTAGCAGTGGCATGGACATGGATTGGTCTAAACTGATTGTAAAGATGCACCTTCTATGGGTGTTTATGGCTTTCCTACCCCAGAGAATTGAGCATGTATATCTAAGTAAGGTATGAAGCCTTTGGAACAAACTGACAGCTATTCACTGCCCCCCACAGTTTTTATCTGTCCTGTTGCACTTGAAGCCCTACTCTAACTCCAGTGAAGGAGGATTCTATTTAAATGGAAAAACAATCATCACTACAAAAAGTCAGTGAGATGCATAAGATGCAAGCCACTTATTCAGGACAGAAGAAAACCCTCTTAGGCTTAGCAGCTGCCATGGAAATCTCACGGGATTCACTTTGTAATTACAGCAATTTTCCCCTAGGGATCATACACTGGTTTTGGTGGGATAGAGTTAATTTTCTTTACAGCAGCTTGTATGGTGCTGTGTTTTGGATTTGTGCTGAAAACAGTGTAGATAACAGAGGGGTGTTTTCATTATTACTGAACCGTGCTTGCACAGAGCCAAGGCCTTTTCTGCTTCTCCTGTCATCCCACCAGTGAGGAGGGTGGGGGTGGACAAGGAGCTGGGAGGGGACATAGCTGACCCCAACTGACCAAGGGATGTCCCACACCACATGGCATCATACTCAGCATTAAGAGATGAGGTAAGAAGGAAGTGGGGGACGTTTGGAGTTATGACTTTTGTCTTCCCAAGTCACCACTGCAGCTGATGAAGCCCAGCTTTCCAGGGGATAGCAGAACGCCCGCCTGCCATGGGAAGTAGCAACATTCTTTGCTTTGCTTGCATGTGCATCATTTGCTTTTCCTGTTTAACTGTCTTTGTCTCCACCCACAAGTTTTTTTTTACTTTTGCCCTTCTGATTCTCACCCTCATCCCACTGTGGGGGAGTGAGTGAGTGTCTGCATGGGGCACAGCTGCCCACCAGGGTTAAACCACAACGGGTCAGCAAAAGTTCTGCTGGTTCCGTTTTTATTCTAATTGCTTTAGGTTTTTTCAGATTTTGGAAATGGATTCCAGTAGGTCTTAAAATAATTACTATCTTATTAAACTGAATGGATTTTAAAACAAAACACCTTTATTGAAGTGACTGCTTCCACTTGAAGTTTCATATTTCTTAATTATCCAAGCAATTAGAAGTATTTTCCATCTTTTCTGTGCTAGACATAGCAAAGTTTGGACAGTTAAGAAGGTTACTGTTTAGGTGTGCCTTTTTGCCTTTGATAACATGAAAATTGAAAAATATCTTTAAAAAATACATGGTTACTTCATACAGTTTTGTACTTAGGAAAAAAAAAAAAAAAGAAAAACACAAGAGCAGCAAAATACCCTTCCAAAATTCTAAATGCCAAAAATTTATAGTATGTTTAAAATATTTCAGGCAAAGGATAGACAAAACAATACCTACCCCACTGCATGCCTCAGCAGTGAACTGAACACTAGGGTGGTTGGTCTTTCCAAGACATGATATAGCTAAATCTGAAGACTGTAGCAAATACTTGTATTTCCAAGTATGCCCAGGTGATCAGCAGGTAGGGACTGTATTTTGGAGCAACTGGGCAAGCATGTTCAAAGCCAAGTCCAAAAGAAGCTTTGGCAGTAGCATCTGGATAGAAGGGTAAGTACTCAGAGATGTACAACCAAAGCATTTCACTTAGATGAAACTGGGAGCACAAGCCAGGTGCCTTTTTTTTTTCCTTTTCATTTGCCCCAGATTTCTCACTTAGAGCATTTTTGAATTTAACCATATGTGGAGGAATGAAGGGAATCAATGTCTAGCATTTCACTCTACTCTATCCTATACTCTATTCCCGTGTTTAATTCACCATTACTATACTTGAACTCCAGTAGATCAATGGCAGTTAATTTTCCTAGAAGTGCAATAGTAAAAATATTTCTGTGCCTATATTCTAGTTTTTCTGCAAGATGCACAGCTTGCTCATTTTAGCAACTGTTTTTATTCTGGTTTTGATCTAACTCCATTCACTATGCATAAAGGAAATCTACAGTGCACAACCCAGATGCTGATGACTAAAATGTATCCACCTAGACTTGATTAGGACTACAGTGAGGCCCTTAATTTCTGCAACCTTTGCTCTAGCACGGAATAAATGGACTTGTTTTGGCAAGTCCAATTTCTCAGTGCTCCTCAAAGGCTGTAACCACCTCTGACAAAAAGCATCATGTATGTGCAGAGAAACAACCAACATTAGAGCATAAATACTTGAGAGCACTACTCTGCAGTGGCACCAGCTAAAAGAGCATTGAAGATGTGTATTTTGCTGAAGTTTGATCTAAAATGATCAAAAGAAAGCAGACTGAAACCAGGCTGGCAGTATTTGATATGTGCATTGCCTAATGCTATTCCTAAGCACAATTCAAGCTTTTGCACTGGCTTAGTGCCCAAGCTAAGCTGCAACAAATAATTAGAGGTAAACTACGAAAGTCAAGGTCAGAGTAACATTCTGAGGCAGGTATTTCCCACACATTCAACACTGTTGCAGTAACAGTAGGATTTCATCAGTAGAAATGAACTAGTCACAAACAGTCTAAGACTGCAATTATTGAGAAGATGAGTTATGATCCAGCCAGATGACTATAAGGATCTTCTTTCTTCTTGCTGTTCTTTAAATACAGCTTACTGTGAAATAAATTGGGACATCAACTGTAACACTCAAATTCTTTAAATGCTTGTTTTTTCCACTAATCCCAGAATCACTGGATGGAAGAAAAGCAATACCTTGCATGAGTCGCAGGCACAACTGGTCTTTCTGGTCGTCTTGGGGGCAAGGTACCAGGTCTGTTCACAGCGTTGGCTTTGGGTGGCCGAGGTTTCTTCGGAGGTATGGCAGGAACTGAAGGCTTCTGCAGGTCTAACTGTTTTTGCTCTCTCTCTGATCTTTCTTTAAATCAACCATTTCCAGAAAAAAGGACAGGGATATTATTAAGTGGAATTCGTTTGCACTCACAAGTCTACATTCAAAGAAGAAATCTTCAACTGTAGATAGACTGTACACAAAGAAAAACCTTTCCATTTCTGTTCTACATCATTCATTTGAAAAACAAATCAGTTGTTCAACCTGATTGGCTGTTCTGCCTGCAACTCCTGAGCTGAAATGTGCACAGCATCTTAATGGGAATATTATTTTTTATTTTAGTAACTTACTGATTTCTGACTGTAAAGTACAAGAATGGCAAGAAATTACATACCATATGGTACAACTTCCCAGGAGCACAACTTACATTAAATTTTAATATGAAGCAATATTAATTTAGAAGGTCACAAAAATAATTATGCTGGATATTCTTAACATCTCTTGGACAAACAGAGAAATATAATTTTTGGGGGGGAGAGAAAGCATGTTTCAAGTGAACTACTGCTAAGTGAAAATAAAATACAAACACAAAAATTTAACAATGTCTAGCAGGATGTAAACCCCTCAGAAAAATCAGACCTATTATTTAGGTTTTAAGCACAGACTTGTATGCTGAATTTTTCAGCTTGCTAATGAAAACCTAGATCATTTGCTGAACTGATTCTGCATAGTGAGGGAGTGCTGCCATGCTAATATCCAATGCCATGTAATGCCTGTGCATGTGTAAAGTACAATACACATTAATTACTCTTCTAAATAATATGCTTGAAATTCCCAATACAAAACAAACACCAGAGAAGGTCTGATTTTTCTTAAAGAAAGGACAAAACTCTCAAAGGAGCTGAACTGCTGCTCTGTATATACTACTATTTCAATACCTCACTTCCCTTGACAATGCTGCCTATGATATGCCATGAATGTTACACCTCTGTATACATATAACAGGTATTGGGAATGTTACAGGGTATTGCTTAATGTGTTCTTAATGAGAACCAATTAATGAGAGGATCATGGAATAAATCCCTAGAAACACAATGCACATTAGGTTTGGAATAGTCCAGCTAGCAACTATTGTTCACAGGCAGTTTGCTTTCATGCAGTCATTGGGTCCTCAGTAACATTGAAGCTCTTCCAGCATACTGTGTAATTTTTACACACTTAATCCTATGAACAATTTATACTGCGTCAGTGTCCAAGAATCTAAATTGTGTGAGGGACAGGCTGGGCAGTGTGCCAACACACAGCTCACAGGATGTCCCTGTGCCACCTCTGCTGCCACACCACATGAGCGAATATTCCTGCCACTCCCTGGTACTCCTGAAATGTAGGCACAACTCCTACAGCCTCTTTTCAACGTTTAGAAAAGTTACAGATATTTATAGCCCAGGAGAGTAACATATTTAAATTTCTTCTGCTGTTCAGTCAACTTTGTAAATCCAAAAATGGAAAGCAAAGGGTTTTACTGCTAAGATAACCACGAGAAGCAGCACACATAACCAGAAGTAAAGCTATGTAGAGGAAACAGCTAAAACACCTGTCAGATCACTAAGATGTATATCCAGAAACAGAGCTTGGTGCAAAGTCTGAAGGTTCTGTCACTAAATTATAACTGCATATTATGCATTTAGTCATGTGCATACATGTGCCTTTTAAAAGGCTGCAAGTTCAAATACTTAGACATTAAGAAATCCCATAAACAAACTTGTTCATACAATCTAATAGTCCACTTAACATATGAAAATTGACACCATCTTCAGTTAGAGAATAGATGTAACTACCTTCCTGAGACTATTCACCATTCACAATGAACACAATGAACCCATTAAAGGTTTAATTTGCTTGTCCCTGCTCTGTGTGGTATTGTGTCCCATTTCTCGCAATGTTCAAACATGGCTTTGAAGAAATTTTTCATTTCTTCGCTGCCTTGCCTGTGACTTTTGTAGCTATGATAATGGGGTGATTCATAACCATTAATGACTATATCTCCACAAAATCCCTTTGTGATGCAGGAAAACCACCAACCCAGCTTTCAACTAGAGAATCAAAGGAGACAGATGTTAAGAAAAAAGTACACACTAATCTGGGGTATTTTACTCGATCGAGCACCTGGGTTTTACAAAGCACTGGGCTTTATACAGCATTTCATGTATTGAGAGCAAATCTCCCCTTGACTTCAGTCATGGCTGCATGGAACAACTGCATGAAGTCAACAGCTCTGGAAGGGTACAACTGAACCCTGAATTTAGCCCATAAGCAACAATGAGAGCCTTTCCACAATGCCTATCATCACAGCCTGTCAGAGTGGAAAACAAACCTCCAAACAATACACTTAATGGAAACAGAGAGTGGGAAATGAGGATGTGCATTGGTTCTATTTCCCCTCATCTCTCTGCAGAGAACAGGCAGGAAAGCACATTTCATACCTTTTTCTTCTGTTCGATTAGGAAGACATTCAGGCCTTTCAGGTGGTATCTTCTTGATTTCATGCTTTCGATCTGTGGTCCCTGGCAAAGACAGAAAAATTTGGAATTCTGACCAAGCCAACAAAACAATGACGTAAGATTTAATTCTGCAATTTCTTAGGCTTTTTATATTCCCCAATTTGAAATGTGTTGCAAAAACTGAACATAAAATTATTTCAAATATTCGCCTGTACCATAATGACAAAAAAGCAATTGGATTTATGTCTTTATAATTAAGTTCATCGTTTCCAAAGTGTGCACTCCCAAAGAACAGACACTCTCAGACTATTCTATGGGAAAAAATTGATAACTGCAGATTTTATCATTACAGACATATGAAGAACAACTCAACAGTGTGCAGAAACATTAGGAATAAATCAATTAATTGAGCAATGTCAAGAGAATACGTGATAGAGCTGAATATACAGAGATTATTTTACATTAAATTAACACATTCCTTCCCTTTTTCTCCACTACTAGTAGCTGTACACTTCCACATACTAGAAGGAGGAGAAGAGCAGTGCTGGCAGCATTCTGCATGACTATTTATTTGCATGACTATTTTAATTGACAGCTTTTGCCCTGGAGGTGTAAGCCCCTGGCTTCTTCTGCCTCTGTACCAGAGGCCCTGACATGCAGACTTCAGTTGCTCCAAGAAATACGGGAACTTGTGGCACCAACAACGGGAAGATTTTGCAAAAATTTCCTGGAACATGCAAGATAAAATCCCCCAATCCCCATGTTATAAAAAACAGTTTATTGAATATTGGCTTTGCTGCATTGGCTAACCACTAGGTGCTAATGCCATTTCAACTAAGTAGTGTTGAAAACTGCTTTAGGTAACACTATTAGCATTTCAATAAAAATTACAGTAGATAAAATCCAAGAAAAGCAGAGGAGGCAGGGCAAGGAGCACAAGGCAATTTTTTGTTTCATTCTAATCTATTATATGCAGTTCTCAAGTGCATTTACATTTTCTTAATGTGCTGTTGCAACTCCCCTCTGCAGCTGGTTCCCAGAAATTGGTACTCATGCGAGGTGTCCACCAGCCACTGTTCCTTTACCCAAGTGTGCTGTTGGACAGGCAACAGTACCACACATCAGATCAATAAATAACACTAAATTCTCATTTATGGTTGGATTTGATATTTTAAGGGTCTTTTCCAACGTAAATGATTCTGTGAAAAAGACTTCACTCCTGAGTGGAGAAGCTGTTGCTCCAAAGCAATTAAAGCCTTTCAAAACACAAGTTATGCAAAGCAGAAGTCGACATATTGATAATCTTGCACACACTACTGTGTTCAAAAAGAAAGACATGTAAGTCTATATACCTAATTACAGTATGACTAATAATCATCATTAACACACAGAAGGACATTCTCAGGCCAAGTCTAGAACAAGAAGCCTACAGCCACTGAGGAGCTCCCAGACTCAGTTGTTTTTCTACTTGGATGGTGACCCCCACAAACTAGGCACTGTGATCCTGCCTGAGCTCCCAAGTGACAGTCACCTTCAAGGAAGCTTTGGGAAGCTTTGTATCAGCTCCCAGAGGAACACAAGAGTATTCCCATCCTTTGGTCTGGACACAGTTGTGCTGCTTACCACAGCTATGAAATGCCTGCTGCTTTTAAAGACTATATATAAGGAATTTGTGCTCCTAAATTCAGCTCTCTGGTTTTCACCTTGCTTTGTAAAATAGTGCAGCACAGATGGCTCTGGCAGTTTACTGCTGTGGAGATGATAAATTTCTATCTCCACTATAATATAGACACCTCTTTACACATATGCCACTTGTACTACAAAGACAAGTTCCAATTCTCTGTTGTGATTTTATGCTCTGCATCAGAAGATGCTGACATTTAATTATTTACGCTGCGAATGACAGTTTTAAATTTATTCATGACACTTTGACTGGTCAAATATGCAGAGGCAATAATGAAGTTGTTACCTACTATGAACTGTCAGACCTGATGTGAAAATGTGGTAAAATACAGGGTAATATCAGTGAAGAAATAATTTGATGAAGTAGAGGATATCAGGATGGTAATAAACATAGGACGATTTTCAGCTCTTAAATATGTATCAGAAGAAACTTTTGTGTCTGATCAGCCAGTATGAAAAGAAAGAACTGCAACAGTCTTGTCTTTGACATAGACTTAGAAGGCCTTAATCAAATTGTCTGCCTCCTTTTTGCAACCATTTTTCCTTCTGAAAATGGGGACATTATCCTGCTATGGTGACACAGTTAAAGTGTTGTATGCAAGCAGGTACCTATTAAAAGTGTTATTCTCTAATTATAGCAGTATAAGTTGAAATAAATACAAAGTTTTATAGAGTTTTTACAAAACACCTCAGGCTTTAACGTTAGTGGTCACTAAGACATCGTTGTTATTGAACCACCACTAGATGGCAAAGTCATACTGCTCTCTCTGGACACTTACTGATTTAAAATCAAATTTCTGCTTCCTTGAGTTTCAGGACAGAGTGAAGAACAAACCAGGGATGCCAATAAGAAACACGAATATTTATGGTCATGATTCTGTAGTCAAAGAACTGCATGACAAATTCAAACTAGGTAAATTATAGCATATTGATTCACGGTAAATTGTATATTGGTGTAAGTTGCATTTCTACTAACAGCTTAAGCCTATAGGAGAGGAAAATTTACTTTTTAAAGCGCCAAAACCTGGAACACATCACGGTAATAAGAAAACTGTCTGGAGATTGGACATATTTGTTTTGGTTTTTAATGGTGCCTGCAGTGGAGGAAGCAGTAGTGCTGCTGCAGGGCTTTTACAAATCGACTGGACTTTAGAGATTAAAGAATTCCAGCCATAGTTATGTTTCCACCACAACTGCAATACAAATGAAAACTCTGTGAGAGCATGCCCATGCCCTGCCTTGTGATTTGTATTTTTACATGAATGGAACTGGAATTTGTGTTCTGAGTTCAGGACCGTCAAGTGTGTAGATTCTTTAACTGTTTTTCATTTTCATGATAAAAATAAATCATGCAGGTACTTTTGAAAATTAGTATGGAGAGGTCATTTTAAAATTACAAACAGAAGTATCTTTCAGTATCTACACACAATTCAGTATAACATATCACAAAATTAGTTTTGCTAGCACTCATCTGCTTGGAAAACAGAATCAGCCCCTTAATACATTTGCAACACTTTATCTACATAACCATTCAGTGTATCTCCTTTTAGTTTCCCACTTAGGGCTATAAAACCAAGAATACATGGCCTATAACGTGGAGCAGCCAGCTAGATCCAGCATTCATGCAGATGTGCAAGACGTAGATTGTAGCTCACAGAAGGCCACTGTGAGACACTATTTTATAGATATCCTAAAAAGTTCTGTGTCTCTAAAATAAATCAGATCTGTAGTGAATGCAGTTTCCTCCTGCAGGTATAATCAGACTCCACATACTGTGTCTGTACTGCAAGGACATGCACACAATCAACTTCAGTCAGGGAACAAAATCAAAAAAATCAGAAAACTGAAGTATCACACTTGCTCTGATTTAACATGATTAAGGTCCAAACTAGGTTATTTTGAAATGGTATAGATGGTTGACTGCAATACATTCAAAGCCCACCACAGTCTTTCAGGGTTGCCAACTATTTGCATTTTGATTGTGATTTATTAGTTGTTGTCTAGACATCTGCTTGTCAATTTTGATACAGATGAATTCTATACAAATTTGAATACCCTTAATTTCGATTGAGATGTGCTCACTGTGACCTGTGCTGTCAAAAATCAACTGCACTTTACCTGATCCTTGTTTGATGACAGGAGCTGATGGAGGTGGTGGTTTCTTCGGTCTCTAAAATTGAATAACAGAAGAAAACAGGTTGCTTCAAAAGGCCTGTAAATCTCATTCATACAGAGGCTGGAGTTAATAATAAAGTGCATAACATTAATAACTACAAGTCATGAGACTAGAGATCTGTCACATATTTCTCCTGAAATAACTTCATTAAAATTAATTTGAAGAGAAAAAATAGCATTGACAAATAAAATATCACTTTTGTATTTGCAATTGAAATGTCCTGCTGAGGGGTAAAAAAAGTTCATTTAATGTGCCTTAAGACTGGAGGAATATATGACCTTTGATCTAATGAGGAAGTCTATTTCTTTAAAATTTAACCTTGTAAATATTCCTACCCATTTTGGGAAAACCCCCCCAAACACAAAGAAATTCCAGATATATGTGGCAAAACCTGAGGTATTTTCAGACCTATAAATAAGGCAAAAATGCAGAACCCAAGAAATACAGCAAAGGTTACTCTTTATTCACTTACTAGGATATATTTAGAGTTCCAGTTGTGAAAGATCAGAATTTTAGACGTTTGGTGAAATTAAACAAATTATTCCAACTAACCTGTCCTTTTTACACTTTTACCTTCTCTGTTATGATGATTTTCCTAATAGATCTGTAATGGTAAGACTGAGAAACATGACCACCAACAGTTCTGGCAATGCCAGCACAATTTCTCCTCTGCAGGCTGGGGGACTGACAGCTTTTGTTCTGTGCTGATGTGTGTGAATGCATGCACAGCACACTGACAGTCACCACATGTATGTTGGAATGAGAACAAAACCAAAGAGATCAAATGACTTACTTTATCTCTCACTTCAAAAAAACCTCAACAAATGATCAAGATTATTGTAAAGAAATTCTAAGCAAAAAAAACCACAATTTTTTTTCCATATGTTCATTTTTTTTTCTGAGAAGGACTTTCTTTCCTTTGCTAGAGATTGATCACAATCACTTTCACTATATTGCTGGCTATGTAGCAATGTATATTGTCTTGTGGAACAAATGTGGAATAAAATGATTTTTCCAGATATGCATAGCTTTGCCAAACTTCAATCAGCCATTTAGGCTAGTATTTTCTCTCAAACTCTTATCGATCCCTGCCCTCCCCCCAGTTATTTTCTATCTATTTGCCAAAGCTTTTGAGAAAGATCAATGCTTTGTTCACTTGCAGTAATTAGTCCAGTGTCTGCCCTAGAACTCTCAGATCTTGGCCTGAGCATTGAAAGAGAGCAGCAGTGAAGGCTGAGTGCTTGCCACGTGCACTTCCAAGCGATCCCTCTCAAATCTAGCAAATGTACTCATCTCTGGAGAAAAAAAGTAGTACCAGTTTTTGCTCAAACAGGGTGAGCCTAACACCCTGAATCTCAAAGTTGTCATCCAGCAACCTTCAAGTTTCTCATACCATCTTAACCTGACCATATCACCTTCCATCATCAACCTGAGAAAGCTGTGGCCAGCAACTCAGGAGATCAGAATGATCTTCTACAGCCTGGCCACTTTGGGCCATTGTTCACAAACACTGAGTCCCTTAAACTGAGACACTTCTACAAGAATTTGGGCAACATGGTTTAAGGTTTGAATGCAAAAAAGTGAAGAAAAATGTGGAAAGGAAACGAAGGAGAGACAATGAATGTCCTGTGGTAGGCATTAGGAGTTCTATTGATAATGGCAGCAGAGTGAAATAGTTGATGCTGAGGATCCAACAGTACAATTCAGGCATTTGGGGGTTTTATTGTGGGGTGGTGTGAGACTGATCCCATTAAGTGACCATACATCAGCAGCTGGAATACAAGAGATTCACTCCCTTAGCACATCTTTTGGCTTAGTTCTCTCCTGTAAGGAGAGTTATGTCCCCTGATATGTATCTTCCAAAGCATAACAAGTGCAGAGAGACAAGTGACAGATTCACTAAGGTGACTCCTGATTAAAAGCAAAGCACTTATGTAGACAGACACAAAGGAGAAAGGGTTCCTGGTTCACTTGACAAAGTGGCTTTAACTGAAAGCTGAAGAGGGAAATAGATTGTTTCAAAGAGACAGACCAAGGTCAGAAAGGGTGTAGTGTGAAGGAGCCTTAAAAGATTCTTTAGGAAAACATGGAGAAGCAAGAAGAATTTACAAGGGTCTGTGGCTGGATGAGATAACCAAGAAGGTGATGGAGACAAACTGGAAATTAAGCCAACTGAAAGGAAACCAGGACTGGTTGGGCAAGAGGAGACCAGAACTACAGAGCAGGGACAAAGAGTAAAAGGGGAGAGGAAAAAAAAAGCTGTATAAAGAAATTTGGTGTATGGATAGAAAGTAAATCCAGATGGTGATTTGGACTCAGGTAGTGAGCTCTGGGGAAAATCCTGTAATGGAGACCACCTGAGAGGTGGAGACTGGGACTAGGCAGTGAATAGAAAAGGCCTGGAATAAAAAGGTATGTGTGGAAAAGAGTCAGGCTTGGAAAACTGGGGACTGAGCAAACAGACGGGAAGAGATCCCAAGCTTTTGTTGAACAGACAGAACTGCTGCAACAAATACTTTCAGACCATGGGATGGAATCCAAGGTTTCTGGATCACATCAGAAAATACTTGACAAAATCACTGGTAAAGTATTTATCTCCTTCCCTTTTAGCACTGATTCAAGCAAAGAGAGATGGTCTGTTACCACCAGTTACTTATTCAAGTGGCTAGATCTGTGGAATTTCAAAAATTAATAAAATTTTATTCTCCACTGTTAGAGCAAATCTAGCTGCAATTTCCAAGTGTCTGAATATCTAATTTACTCTCCAAGTTATATTCAATTGTACTCTAAAAATGACTTAAAGGATACATCATTTTTTAAGTTCAAAAAGACTGAATAATTACACCATAAAAAACAGATGCCAGTAAGGATTTTTTTTTCTTCTATAATGGGCTCACTATGTCTTCAGGTGTTTGATTTCTGCCTCGTCTAGAAACCACCTTCTTTTATTTTTAGGCCTAAAGCCAGGATATGCACTCTGCTGTGGAATTGCCTTTTCATTTCCCACAGTTTTTGCTGCTCTTCTCCTTTCCTTTACAATAATTATTATGTTAGCCTCTGTGAGTTAATAGTTGCTTTATTAAGCTTTCCAAGTTATTTAATTTTTGCCTTTGGCATCCAGTTTTATTGCCAAAGAGTGAAGCTGGGTGTCAGTAAATTTTGGTTTCATCACAGAAGGCTTACACTATCACTGTGAAATACTCATCAACAGCCTGATTGCAAGCTTGTAATATCCCACTGATGACTCAATGGGTTCCTAAAAATGGAATGGACTTTTGGGGGAAGTAATCCATGATTTTATTCCAGGAAACCACAGGATTTCTAAATGCTGTCTTGCAAATATCAATGCCATCTTTTTCAAATAAACAGGAGCTGAAAAATCTTCTGCATAGGTTTCATACCTTCTTTTTTAGTAATTCTGAGAGGTAAAGAAACATGCCTGTTTATGATACCAAAAGCTTATTATTTTTCAAATTTCACAGTTAAAATCTTTTTATTCTGAAACAGTGTTTGACTGTTTTGCCATCCAGTGACACCCTAACTTTTCATATTCCACCACAAAAACAATGGAGAAGATTAAGGAATTCTGGGTATCATTGCATCACATGACTTAGTGCTGGGACCTCCAGTTCTCTCTCTCAAGCTCGTAGGACACAGGACAGAGAGCTTTGAGAGCAGCACAGTGGAGATGGGATGACTGCATGGACAAATCAAACCCTTTAAGGAAAGTCCAAAATATGACTTTGAGTGCTACACATATTTTCAATGGATGCTTTCTAAACCACAATTTTTTTTCCTTTATGTTTTTATGTTATTAGATGAGAAGTAACATTTCGTCAAAATCACATATTTGAAAGAGGATTTATTTCAGCTCTACTTTCATTCTGAATTTTCAAGTGAAAACAAAAGAATATATTGCTTACCTCTTTTTCAAAATCTGAGGGGAGTAGCTTGACAAAGTTATCTGGAAAGACACCACGTCTGCCATTGAGTTCTCCTTCCCACCAACCCACATCAATGCAATCCTAGGAAACAGTAAAACAAAATGAAAACCACGGTGTGCTTGTGCACTGAACAGATTTTTGAGCTGAAGTACTCTCTTGTGTAGTGTCCTCCCTGTTTGCTGGAACATGACAATTTGCTGGAGTGCCAGGTTAACAGGGTAATCTATCAGACAAAAACTTCAATAACCACCCTGCATTCCATTATCACAGGGAGCAGCTAGGAAAGAACAATGAACATGCTGTAAGAGCTCAAGACCTTGTCTGTGTCTAAACAAAACGCCAGTTCACCATTTGATCTATTAAACAAATCAGCATTTTGAGCACGCATGACCCTCTGTCTCTCTGACTTCATTCTGCAGAAAGACAATAACTTAATCAAACATCATACATCAGGAGATGAAAAAGCTCCATTATCTTCCATACTTTAAAAAAAAGCTTGCCACATAGGAATAATTAAATTTCACCTCACTCCAATTAATAAGGCGTCATGCACCTGATTAATGTCAGGCATCATCTTCTTTTCTCTGCAGTACAAGGCAGTGTATAGCAAAACAATAAGTGTAAAGATAAATAAGTGAATAAGTTACATCTAAATGCTAAAATTAGTCTAAATGCTAAAAAAAGCACAATTATTTTTGTTATGAATAATAATAGAACAGAAGCCACAACATTTTAGAGAAGGTTGAAATTGTTCCATAAGTACTCAGTGCTCCATATTCACTTTTTTGTGTGTGTGTGTGTGTTTGCTACATAGAACACTTCCTGTTGAGATTTTCCACATTCTTTTTTCCTGAAAGCTCAAGCTGAAACAGCTCAGCTGTTTTCCAAAACACAATTACAGGAAAGCCACCCATTGTCTGCTCAGTCTTAAAACCACTTCAGCCAGTTTTTGCAGTTGGCTCAATATCAGGCTGGTCAACCTTTCTTGATTTCCATAAAATCTTTTATTTCAGCTGCTAAATGGACGACAGAACAAGGTTAACTTAGAAGCAGGTTAACTTAGCGAGGTGTTCTTAACATGAAGTCTATAAAATATTGTTCACAATGACTGTGCTTGTTGGTATTCTTCTGTAAGTTGCAGTAGACAAATACTGGATAATATTTGAGAGAAAACAAAAGATGATGGCATTAAAGATGATTGCTTTTATGCTTTGGGCGTGGTTTTTGTTACTTTTCTGTTCTAGACTTTTTCTTTAGCTTATTTATTCCTCCTGGTCTCTTGAGCATATGCTAACTAAACACACCAGCTAAAAAGCCTGGTTTCTTACATCATGTGTGTTTTGGTGCATTTGGCTTTCCCCCCACCCCATCTCAGTATTTTTCTCTGATGTAATGCAGGCACAAACCAATCCTTTCTTTCTTTTTTTGATAATCTTTCCTCATGCCTAATCTTTGCTTTTCTGTATTCTCTCTTCTCTTTAGCAGGGGGGCCTCTACCAGGGAGGACATTTCCCCAGTTATTTAGGAGGTGTTCACCAGCTCTGTAAGACCTTTGTCAGTGACCAGGGCTGATTCTTGACCAGCTGATGTTTTCAAAACATCTGCTGAGTACCTACAGGGCTGTCAAGGGCTCCATGGAGGACCAAGAGCATCAGCCAGTCATGCATGGCATGGGCAGGCACAGTGCAGGGTTCTCCTCCTGCTGCAGAGCCAGCACCCCTCATTCCTGGTGTGAAGGTGCTCTCCCACTTGGCTCCATCTACTTGCACAGCCCAATAATCAGTGCACTCAACTGTTCCATCACACGGTGTGTTTTATAATGCCCTCGCCCCCTACGCCGCTAATCTGAAATTGCCCAAACATTTATGACCCAATTTGGATTTTGAAAAATACTAAGAATAATTCAAGCATCCAGAGCTGAAAAGCTTTTGCTTCAACTGATTGCAAAACTTAGCACTAGCTAATAATCCTGACTGAACAGCACAAGACATTATGTATATGCTTTTTAGGTAGGATTTTTTATGCTCTTAGGAAACACAAATATTACTCCTACTTCTTGATTTTCTTAACACACGTGATTGTTTTTTTCCTCAATGCTGTTTTTAAAGCTCATTTGTTTTCATGAAGGTGCTGTTTGTGTCACACATTCATAAATCTCAAACAGCTGCAGGTTTGCTTTTTTTCCCCTCTCCAACTTGTCACTCAGGCTTATGCAGCCAATCACCATGGCAGATTTTCATACAGGAAGAAAATCTCTTTAGGCAGTTTCTCTTTAATTTTCTCATTTAGTTCACTTGCAAGAGGAGGCTTATGGGTCACAGAGAAAAAAAAATAAAGAGATTTCAGAAGTTAAAAGTTACTGAAGAAATCTGGTGAAGAATCTCCATGGTGGTGCCCTCCTGCTATCCACAACTGCAGGCTTGCCATGCCCCAGCAACCTCTGGAAGCCAACCCAAGGTGCTGGCAGCAGGTAGGTCTGATTTGTGGGGCACAGCAGCACACAAGCACACCTGAGTTACAGCTGCACAAACTGCCACAGGTACTGACAAAGGGCAGAGCTATGAAGCACAATCAAAGAACGTGATTAAAACAATATATCTGCTTTTGAAAACTGAGCAAAAGCCACTCCAATTCTTCCAGATTGCCATTGGCCATGCAATCTTAACCATATTGTCTTTTAAAACATATCTTGTGTTCATGTGTTCAAGTACAGCAAAATAGCTGTAATTTCAAAGTGCAAATTTTATAGAAAAGTTACCAAGCAATTTAGTGTCTAGATTGATAAATCTATATTAATAACCCAAAATTTCTTAACCAACCAAATGGATCTCTGATTTATCTCCATGTTATCATGTTAGACTCATATAACAAACAAAAATCAGCTAATGAAATATCCCCAAAGTCCTATGAAGAAAATGTATTCCAGTTTCCTTTAAGAAAAAAATCGTCACAAAGTATTTACAAAATTGGAGGAGTAAGACATGGCAAAAAAGATACTTCAGATACTTAAATTTATCAAGTTAGGTGGTAGCTGGGTCACCATTTAGCTACTGTAAAAATCAGCTCCTACCAAAGCTCAATTTGGAAAATATACCGATGTTCTCATTGCAGTGACACTGCAATCAAAGACCTTAGAGAAATCCACTGCTGGTTCACATTGCCAATCCTGCTTTGATTGTTCAAGCAGAGGCAGATTCATGAAACAGAGAAATTAAAAATCTTGAGGGAGATTTTGGTGTTTTCTCATTAAACACAAATCTTGGCTTTATCCTCATTTCTAGTGAAGTAAAATCATAAGAACAGTAAAATCATAAAAACAGTTTAGGATGAAAATGACCTCTAAGATCATAAAATTCATCTGTTAATCCAACACTGCCAAGTCCCCCTCTAAAGCATGTCCCCAAGTGCCACACCCACATGTCTTAAATATCTCCAGGGATGGAAACTCTACCATTCCCCTGGGTAGCCTGTTCCAGCGCTTGACAACTCCTTTGGTGACAAAATTGTTCCTAGTATCTAATCTAAAACTCCTCTGGCACTGCTCTAGACCTGTCACTTGTAACTTGGGACAGCCTGACACCGACCATGCCAGGGCACCTGGACAGGTGGGGCAGGCACAGAGGAGATGCTCCTGCTGTGCTGGGCAGGAACTTGCTGCCATTGCCCCTGTCCCTTCAGTCACTCCAGCCAGGCAGGGGGAGGATAGGGAATCCTCCATGCCACGCATCCCGTCTGCCTGTTGGGCAGGGGGTGATTCCAGCTGTCACATCCATTCCACATCTGTTCTCATTCCAAGCTCAGCAGTTCCCAAATAAAGGGTAAAATACTGAATCACCAGATTTACTAGCAACAATCATTTTGTGCTAAATATTTGGGGGAAAAAATGGACACAACATAGAGGAGGGAAAGACTAAAGTGTCGAGGAATTTTGGAGGTGTTTAAACTTTACATGAAATAAATATTACACAAAATACTAGGTACTAAAATGTCAGTCTGGGCTGAACACTTACATAAGTCAGAGGAAAAGGCAAATCTGGGAGAAATGGAAACTACTAGAAAGCCAGAATATAGCTAACTTTTGTCAACATGTTGCCAAGCATTTTAAGAGCATACACAAGTGAACTAAAAAATATGAGTCCTTTTCTTGACGTGAAGAATAAGAAGAGCTATTCTTCATGGAATTAGCAGTGAGACATGCAAGCTGTGAATAAAACTGGAAGAGAGAATTACCTGGAGAAAACAGACTTTTGGGGTTTTTTTCAGAAGGGAAGATCTAAAAAGAAAACAAAATACAACCCCAAACCAATGGTAAAACAAGAAAGGTAAAAACACAGCTCTACTCTGAAGCTTACATCTGTGGTGACTAAAAGAGTAGGGACAGAGGAGAGGGGGAAGAGAGAGATACATGAGTAGAGAGACCAGCCAAAAGCAATGCAGAGATATTTTAACACAGGCAAAGAAAGTTTCCATTCAGAGCACCAGATTTATCACACTGTTCCTGAATGGGAGTGAAATACAGTGAGATACATAAGTAGGGTTGACAGCCATAAGATCATGGCTTAGTCACCTTTTAACAATTGCAGTGATCCTGTAGCCACTCTCATGGCTCTCACTCTCATGATGAAGAAAAGTCATAAAATGGTAGAGTCAAGCTTTCTCCTCTTCTGAGTGAAACCATCATGACATTGCTTGGTCTTATATGCACACAGTATCCTATATTAAAGGGTTTCTTAGCAGCAGAACTAATGCTCTGTACTAGAGCAAACATTGTGCTGTTCCTTCCCTTGGTGCTCTCAATTCAACAGGAAAAAAAGCAGAAGATGGTGGAGATTGAACAAAAAGCC
>VZSR01000920.1:2030150-2150255 GCA_013398615.1 Brachypodius melanocephalos
CCCTGTCTCCAGGGATCTCTCTCCCTGCCGTTGATGAATGCTCCCACAAATTCTGAAGCATTCCATGTGTTTCTCTTTGATCCTCTTAGTCAGCCTGGCTCACTAACTGGTCGTGTAAGCGTGGTGATCTCAACTCCAGGTAACTCTCTAGCAGAAGCCATTGGTGGGCAAAAAGGTAAAGCTGACTTTGTTACTGCTGACTGAAAGGATGACAACAGACATCCGCTTCAGAAGATCTGGATTAAAATAAAGTTACTGTATTATGTTTTCAGAACCTCACTGTTTTCAGAACTCTACAGCAAAGGCTCTGACTCCACATAGCCTGAATTTTATTTTTTTAACTGTTAAAAACAGATGAAGAAACCCCACAAGTCTGACTGCAATGAGGTCTGCAAAGCACAAAAGGATCTGCAAAGGGACTGCTTGTTAAGCACCATTTCTTCAGTGGCTCAGATGAGTTGAGACACTGCATAAAAGGCATCCACAGAGAAACTCCAGGCTTTTGTGCATTGAGAACGCCCACTCTCTAGAGGCATGGGTTTATGTAAGTGTTCATAGACGTGACATGACACAGAAAAAAAAGAAGAAAATTAAATAAAATGTCTGCAATGGCTTGCTATCAGTGGAGAGCAGATAGAAGGACAGAGCTAGAGAATGGTGTATTTGCTATTCCAAACCATTCTCTCTGTGTGGTTTGGAAAACTGGTCAAATCATCAGCTTAGTTATTATAAAAGACAAATATCCTTCCATTGTGAGGGCAGAGGCAGAGGGAAGAAGAAAATGGGGAAAAGCAAGCAAATTAAATCTCACATAGAAAACTCAGTAATGTAATTGTCTTTTTATCTGTGCTTGCTGCTGAACACAGCTCCACCAGCCATCTTGGGGAATTGAATCATTCTGGTCAATAAAGCATAAAATGGACAGGAGCAGCATCTTAAAAGCCGTTTTCATGATCAGGAACACTGTTAAATACTCACATGAGAACATTCTAAATCAGGAAAGCTACACAGCTCTACAAACAAGCTAAACAAAAGTCAATGAGGGCAAATCATTAAAGGATATTTAATGTACATAATTTATTTTTACATTTGCAGTTTCTCTTCCTACCAAATGTCTGGTTACTTTTCTTTGGTTACATGCATACTGTTCAGGACAAAGAAGATGTCCTCTACGACTGGAAATAGCTTAATTTGTGGCAAACGCTGCTCCAGATGTACCTCCCAAGATTTTGTTGCTTTTTTTCACCCAGTGCCAAATTGTTCAGTTAAGTAACAATTTCTTATGATACATCAATTATAGAATTAATTATTTTACTCTCATACAAGCACAAACAAAAGCAGTAGTATTGTGTACATTGTTATGATTCATCTTCCTCATGGAAAATCCACAGCCTTTTCTAGTTTATAGATTTTTTTTCCCCCCACAAATATTTATGTCCAGCAATCAAAAAATTTTAAACAGACTGTAAAGACTTTAAACAAGAGCAGGAAATTAAGTGCACCTAAATTATAATCTGGTCTTTGTAACATGGTGCACAACTCTTCTAAAGGAAAACCAACTGTTTACTCACCATCTCACTCTATGGCTTTTGAAGACTTAGTATAAATCCTGGCACTGTTTTCTCATTTCTAATCTTGAATAATTTCACAAAATTGTAGAAAAAAACACAGATCTAAAATGATTTCTTTTCTGTTCTGTCATCTTTTTCTGCTTTACCAGAATGTTTGTTAAGGGTGGCTAAATTTTAAATGTTTAGTTCAGTAAGTCAATTCAGGCACATTACCTCAAACTAACACAAAAATCGAATTCACAATTCCTACAAGAAAAACCACTCGTGCACCAAAGAGAGATATTCAAAGCTGCTGTTTTCTTGAACATTCCAGTTTATTCTCTAAGCCATTATGTTTGTTACAGAGATCAATTTACAATTTATGTTCATTTGCCAGCATATTTAAATTAAAATTAATTGTATAAATTTGTGGACTCAAGAGCACACATTGGCTGTTCTCTGCTTAACATTCATTCTCAGGGTAAGGCTCTAAAGCACAAGAGGAGGGGAGATGTAGGGCTCTGAAATCTGCATAATGTTTTGCTGTCAAACTAGCTTTGGTTTAGCAACAGCACTGTCAAAGGCACAAATACTAATTTTATGGCAATTAAATTATGTCAATTTAAAAGCTGTATCACTGCTTATAGGAGAAAAATGTTGCTTTTACCTTACTGATAAGTGTGACAACATCACCTTCCCGGATTGTGAGTTCATCATCGTTCTGTGCTTCATACGGAAATATCACTTTGCAATACTCCTTGTCTGAAAGGAAGAACATTCACTGTGATAAATTATCACTTTAGAACAACTGCTTATTCAAGGGTGAATAATCTTCATAAAATATTCCATTAGTGTCTCTTTGTGCTGCCTTATTTCCTTGCCATCTTTCTCTTTGTATTTTAGACCTTCATAAACAATATGAAATATTTAAAAAACTGCATGCTGATAAGCATTCCCACACACGTCATCCAGGGAGTCAGATCTGTAGCCCCCAGAACCATCATCCCAAATGAAACTGCTCCAGACAGCAACCTGCCACAAAGTCTTTCCCTTAGAGTAAACCTGTATCTGACCCTTCCCTCCATAGTTCCACTGGTATTGCCTCCCACCAGATTGCATAAACTGGAAGCATAAAGGATGCAGTAGGTTGTCATAGCTTATCTATCCCCTTGTGTGCAAGAAAGCAGATCCTTATGAATCTATAAAGATGGTACAACAATAAATAACACATTAATAAATGTTAATGCATTAATAACGAAACCACCTGTACACTCAGTATAAGAGTTTTAAGTATTACTGCAAAGTTTCCTCGACCCTTTTTCCTTTACTGTCTATAAATAAAGGCATCATCTCAACTTTCATCTGGAAAATACAGAAGCCAGCACTCCTACTCAGAAATCATAAAAAGCAGTTGTCATGAAAAGCAGTTACTTACATGTTGCTGTGCAACAGATGAGTATGTCAATGTGCCTTACAAATAAAAAGGGAATATGTTTTACAGCTGTTAAACTATGCATAAAAATGTGATACTCAATGACAGTAGGTCTAAAAGTACCAAGTAAATTACTTGACTGTTTGTAGAAAGGCAGATGATTTTGTAGAAATGTTCACCTCACTTTAAATGTCTCAGTTTTGATGACCTCTATATCTAGTCAACTTCCACATTCGATGCAGAGATGTACTGGCAGGCCACAGAAATACAAATTAATTTGAAATAACAGGCTTTATTCTTTTATACTTACTATAAAGAGAACCTGTATCATCACACTTGAGGGTATCTGTAGCTCCACCAGGGGGTCAGTTCAGCTGCCCAGACACTGAGTGCCTTTTGAGACACTCGTGGGTATGTAAGACACATGCATGGTATGGCTGAACCCACGGAATTGCCAGATCCCTCTGGTCTGACAGCTGGAGGCAAGTCAAAACAAAATACCCTCGGGGGATCTCAAACAGCTCCAGATGCAGGCTGGACTGATTTCAGCCTCCAAGCTTTGGTCTTGTGTCTAAATTTAGATTCAGGCATCTGATGTTAGAAACCAGCCTGGTCAGTGCACCACAGTCAATGGAGATCAAGTCACTAAAATGAGCAAAGCCTTGAGAGCCACTCCTGACCCCAAGAGCAGACACCTACATTTGATTAGCTGAACCATGATTTAAACTCCCTGGACAGCAATGACACATCCCCAGTGGGACCACCCCCACAAAAGTCCAGATACAAAACTCACATGATTATAACCCAAACTTAGGGCTCTGATACATAAGCTCCATCCAAACTTCTAACGTTTAGTGAGAGGAACATCAACTGTAAAGAAGTAGCCCAGAAATGTGCATCTGAAAGTCTGCTCTCTGTAAGCACCATCAGCCTGAGAAATTAAATAGTACCAGTAGGGAACAGGAAAGCTCTTCTTCAGTTCACACTGTCACTCAGAAACAGCATGAATTTTATGTGTCATTGGTTCAAGCAAACAAGACCTTCTTAGGCTTCACAGATTTCTTATTCTGAACACAAATGTTTGAATTTACCCATGACCATTACAGTTGGTTTTCTGGCCATGCCCTGTATTAGGTCTGGCTGAGATTAACTTAATTTTCTTCACAGCAGCCCACATTGTGCTGTATTTTGGATTTGTGACTAAAACTGCACTGGTAACACACTGGTGATTTGGCTGTTGCCCAGCATATCTACAAAGCTTTCTTTTTTTCCTCTTTTCTATCCCCCAAGTAGGCCAGGGTGGGCAAGAAGCTGGAGGGGACACAGCAGCTGACTGAAGATGAGTAAAGAGATATTCTGTGCCATATGGCCTCCTGCTCAGCAACAAAAATGGGTGGGCTTTGGAGATGTTGGTCTAGGAGGTTTCCGTTCCTTAGAGGCTGGCTAGATATTGATCCACTGTAGGTGGTGAATGAATTGATCTACTGAATGGTGGTTGCCTTTGTGTTGCCTCTTTTTATTTCTCTTCCATTTATTTATCAAACTGTCTTTATTCATGAATTTTCCTGCCTTTGCTTGCCCTGCTCTCTCCCTTATGGGGAGCAAGTGGCCAGGTGGAGCATAGCTGCTGGCTGGGGTCAACTCACCACACCTCTGGTGTCTCTGAGGAAACAAAATTCAGATGAAGACAATGAACAAAAGCTTTGAGGGAAGTGAGCAAGGGAAAAAAAATGCTTTTCCCTGTTCTGAAAGCAGAGAACACTATGAAATAAACATCTGGTGACTTTTTCAAACCACTGGGCATGTGAGAAATACCAGGTCTCAACTCAGATTCAGAGGATGAAGGGGGTGTCTAACTGTTGATTTACTGCATTCTGAAGGGTTGGGAAGTCTCTTTGTGGACTTGGCTGGGATGTTCCACCTGCTCACTGCCTTCTCTGAGACAGTATAACAACATTCTATGTAGAAGCTGGTAGAAAGCTGACACACAATATTTATGTGGATGCAAAGCAGCATGTAGATAAATATGAGATTCAGCACATTTTACACTTCAGTGGCATGCTACCTTAAATTATCATCGTGGTGTTTTTTTCCTATTCTGAGTATATCCACACACCAAAAAGCAGCTGTGCTAAATAATAGATTCAGTGAATTAGTCCAGAGTTGATGTAGATGTAATACTGCACTAAAAAAGATGAGTGCTGCACACTCAGGCAAGTCTTTAGTTACTGGGAACAGGCTTAGCATTTCTTTTTTGGGATACAGAACTGGCTGGATTCTCAAGAGATAAACAACACCTGAGCCCAAGAAGGATCATTCCAGAACATCCATTCTCAGACACATACATTGATCCTCCACTCAATAACAGCATCAGCTCAAGATTAAGTGGGAAGCCAAGCACAAAGTACAGCTAAAAAACTGCAAACAGCATCACTCTGACAGGATGTCTGCAGCACAGCTTCTGCCCAAGACATAGATGAATCCCATGTGTTTCAGGTTAAAAAATGCTTTGGGTAGCAAAGGGCTTGGGTATCCTGAGTCCTATAACACACAAAGCTCCCTCAGGTCTCACTTGCTATTTGGAGATTGGGTATCTGAATTGCCTTTCAGGATGAAGACCCTGAGACACAAGAGTGGAGAGAGGGCTGTGGTTTCCGCATCTGAAATACCAGTTGATGATCAGGAAGTAAGTTCTCTCTAGCAGATAGCTACACATCTTGTTTTTTTAGTTTTGATGTCAAGAACTCTGCTGTTCCATGACCTGTTCACTCTCCCCACCAAACTCTTAGCCTTCTCTTTTCTTAAAAAAAAATCCAAATAGCAGCAAAACAAGGAATTAAACTATAGAAAAATATCAAAAATCAACCAAATGATGATGTGGTTCCTAAAGAGCCAGGAGACAAACTTCTGAGAGGCACAAGACGGGGCTGGGGGAGGCTCATGGCCTCCCTGTGCTCTGAATGCTGGCACAGGAACACAGAGTGAATGAACAGCCATGGAAAAAGAATATGGTTTATGTACAGTGCAAGTCTGGACTTCTTGAGTACAATTCAGACAGACATACACTAAATCACTGAACTCATTGGATCATGCTGCAACAGAGGTGTCAACATCACAGATGGGTTGGGAGCAATGTGAGTAACTGTACAAAGTCAGCTTTCAAACTTTTCCTAAGTGATAGGTAGACCAACTTGATTTAAACAAGCAAAACCAAGGACAACAGAATTCAAAATAATATGAACCTTTAACATCAGATTAGTAAAAGCAGAGAAAAATGTTATAGGCTATGTCACATCAGTACTAAAATTGTCCTTGCTCAGCAGAGCACAATACCACAGGAGGACGTAGAAGCCCTTAATGTCAACAGTCATGTTTAAATAGGAAGGAAGAAAAGATAAAAGAAAAAGTTAATTTCAGACACAGCATTGTATAGACCACAATGGAATTTGCTGAATTTGGGATTTTCCAAATGAGAAAAGAAAAAAACAAAAAACCCCCAGAAAAATACTAAAAGTCAAAACAATATATCCTATTATATGCCTGGCAAATAAACTTAAGCCAAATTAAAGCTTCCAACTAAAATACAAATACTAACTATCCCTCAGCTTTTTTACATTTGACATCCAAAGTTGGGTCTATACATCACAGACAGTTCTTCAGAAGCCTCTTTTTCTCCTCCTGATCTGATAAAAATAAATCTGTTAATAAACCCCCAACATCAGATATCTTAGAAATAGCCAGGGAGGAAAAAAGATGATACTCATG
Organism: Brachypodius melanocephalos; assembly: GCA_013398615.1. Lineage (NCBI taxonomy): Eukaryota > Metazoa > Chordata > Aves > Passeriformes > Pycnonotidae > Brachypodius > Brachypodius melanocephalos. Next base: position 2,036,898 of record VZSR01000920.1, read on the forward strand.
AGCTTTTCACTCCTATTTTATCAATTCAGCAGTACTTTACTCTGTCAGCCCACAGTCCCTCACTGCACACTCACAGCTCCTCACAACCACGGGCAATGGGCACTGCTCAAGGAATTGAGCAAATGGATAAACCTAAAGAGAACAAGACGCTTTTTGGGAGTTGTTACCATGTATCCTTGTGCAACACTGTCTGTCCCCAAGTTGAAAAGGTGGCCTTTTTGATACAGTCTCAACCCTCAAAAAATCATTGCCTCAAGAGGGAGAACAATAGCAAGGGATAGCCTTCCTACAGAAGATGGATGCTTCATTACCCAGGCCATTGCAGGGACAGCACCTCACTGGCAGAATTCAGTGGCTCCATATGCATTTACAGCTGCAGGGTAAGGAACTGATGTCAATCTACAGACCTGCTCTGTGACCTGGGGTCCTGCAGCAGTACAGCAGGTAAATCGCTTTGTTTGTATTTTGAGAGAGTGGTTAAATATTATACTGTCCCAACCAGATCTGAGCAAACTCCATTGACTGTATCAGTGAACCCTGTTCCATTCCAAAAGCGTGACTCTTCTGTTTGCTCTCCTGCCACTCTCAGGATGAGCTGAGACCTTCAAGAAGGCAGTCCACAGACAAACATTCATTCAAGCTTAAATCTCCAAGGGGACAGTGACTCTGGAATTTGCTTTTCCTCTTAGGGCAGGATGACACAATCTCTTCCTTTTACTTCTAGTGTTGCTTCTTTCTATCATTAATTTTTGAGGCTTAAATATTTCCCCATCAGTGAAGTCTAAATCATAGCACAATCAATATGGACACAAACAGTAACACTAAGCAAGAAAACAAGCAGCATTAAGGCAGTATTCCTTAAGCTTAAACTTCCTCTCTTTGACTATCACTATAAAATGTTTCTGAAATGCAGTAAAACATATAAAATCTAGAGGAAAATTACATAATTATTACCAAAACCACAAGCCAGACAAAAAAAATCCAAATGCTATACTCAGCAGAATTTGGTTTTACTATTAATTGCTACACTCAAGACTCCTGAATAGATTGCACTAATAAATATTTTCACAGAACTTAGTCAGACGTAAACTGTTAAAACACCACCTTATTAAAAAATAGGAAACAGAAGCTTCGGTTGTTTCTATGGTCCTATTAATACATATTCACTATTCCTTACACCTTCTACATCATGCAAAAGATGAGTTGTTTGCTATGATCTTGGTACTCCTATGCAATAGCTGAACACAAATTTTAAATAGTGAGTGGAGTAATCAAATTAAGTGCTGTGGTCAATGCACTCTGTCACTTACTGCCTTTGCTATTTTGTTATGTGCTTATTTATACTCCGTTAGTGCAGTCTCAGTAATCTGCAATAACTCTCAGATGTTGTGGATGTTGTTTTGCTGAATTTTAGAATTCAAAAGAGCTACATCAAAACTTATATATATTTTCTACAACATATCCTTTTCACCACAAGCCACTCATACTAAAAGTAAGCTATTTCATAGAAAACAATACATCTCATCCCCGAAATATGATTGTAATGTGTAAACACTCATGCATTAATCCTCTCTACATGACAGAGATGGAATTTCAAGAACAGAATACTCCTCTAAATCTAGGAACCCACAAATCTAAACCAAACAGCTCTCCCCTTTTCTCTTCAAAGATGCATTCCCTCATTTGTAAAAGGTTAGTGATGCTTACCAAAGGATCACTCAAAGCCTGTAAAGATTCATGCCTTCACTGTGCTCTTCCTTTAAGCAAAAAGTCCTCTTCGGCCCTGAAGAGTCATCTGTTTATCCCACAAAATCTTAAGTCCGTTTTTGGGGAGATTTACAGAGAGTATTGTTGGGAGATGCACCTTAGAGAACACACCCCTCTGGCTTTTGCTTCAACCAACTCATCCCATTGCAGAGCTTAGCCCATCTGGCATGTTCCAAGAGCAGAAGGCACATCAAGTGCCTCACTGCTGATCACTGCCCTGTCACATCAGAAAAGCTATAGAAAAAAAGCAGACAGGAATCGAAGTCTGAGAAAAGTCAGCAACCACCGCTCCTTGCTGCAGCCCCATGGGCAGAGAGGGAAGATGCTGGTGGTACCTGCTTCCTTGCTTGCAGCATCCATCTCCAAGAGTAATCTCAAAGGAATCTAAACCATGTATCCAGAATCTCCCTCTCCATACTGGGCTTAGTCTATGGATCTTCTGTTCCTTGCTATTTCCTTGGAGAATGGCACAGTGTCTGTTTTGTTCAGCAGTTAAAGACTCCAAGAAAGACCGGGACTCTACCATCCCAGGCAAAAGTGAAAGTACTTGAGGTCCAAGGTGGAATGATACTTTTGTGCTGAACACTCACCGGTTTTCTGAGACTGCAAACTTCCTTGAACTGAATGCTTTTTCAAGCTTATTTTGTGTTGAAAAGTAAAATTTTAATTTTTGAGAAATGACAAATCCTAGGCAGATTATAGTCCTATGCCAGGGTCTGAACATACTCCTCATTTCTATCAGACATTAACTTTATTATGAAGAAATGATTCCTCTGCCTATATTAAACACCAAACCAGACTGAAGCATGTTTCATTTGCACTGAAAGGTTTTTCAATTTAAGTGAAGGACAACTTCATCTGAATGAAATGTGTCTTCAGTGATGTCATTTGAGGTTAAGAAAATTATATATAATTACATTACATCAGACTTTCCTATAGATGTGCTTCTCTTTCCCAAGCATGAACAGAGATGTCAAGAATTCTACTGAGGCCCCAGAGATTCCAGGAAAGATAAAATAATAAATAATGGAATTTAGTTAAAATTCAACAAGATATTGTGCAAATAAGTAGCCCACCCTTCTCACCACCTCTGGCAAAATGGATATTGAATGAAGACAGTGACAGAAAAAGGATTTTTCTGGCAAAAAAACTGTGTCCGAGGGAAATAACAGAGAGGTGAAAGAAGAGCCCAAAAGTGTTGATGGAAAAGTGTCTCTGTCAGCCAGAGCTAAATGGATCACAGTAGAAGACAGAGTTTTCTAACCATTGGTCAGAAGGTTTCCATACTCAGTTTATAATTGTTTAAGTTTGAACCTCCCATACCCTGGGATGGGATTTAGTGAGCAGCTTCAGCTGCCAGAACTGTGAGCAGATGTGGAAAGGAGCAGCCTGGCTTCCCACACAAGGGTTAATGCTGCAGGTGGGAAAGCCCTGGACCATCCCTTCTGATGGCACCTGCAGCCAGGTCTGCTTGAACTGCTCAGCCTGCAGCTTGGCAAAGGTAATTCCAAAACACACTCAGAAGCCCTTTCCTGCACTACCAGTTCACACATTTTTCAGTACTTCAAGTTTTCACCTCCTCAGGGCAATTGAATTCTTGCAGTGTTTCCCATCAGAGCCTGCTGGCACGGGGGAACAAGGTAAGAGGATGCAGCATGTCAAGGATTGTGGTGGATCTAATGGACAATAACTCACTAAAAGCTCTTCTAAGCTGCTTCTGCAACTCTGAGCTGAAAACCTGTGCAAACCAGTTTGTAACCACACACTTCCCTCAGACAGACCCTGCTCTGCTGATCCAGATGCTTTCCTACATATGTCTGTACGTGTTTCAGTCTGAGATAAAACGTTATTCACTAACTATCTAAAAGGATAAACACATTAGGGAAGAGGGACTGGGCAAGATTTAAAGAAAAGTAAATCTGTTATATTCAGCTTCTTTTCTGAGGTATGGCTATGTTCTCTTCCCTCTTACTCTTTTCCACCAGAATCTGTAACATTTAGTTGTAATTTTATACAAATAAAACCAAAAGATGTGGAATATATATGGATATTATTTGGTAAGCTGGTTACATATGCCTCCCTAGAACTGCATAGAGACATGCCTGAAAGATTTAGTAATTACAGTAATTTTTTAAAAAAAGAAGAAAAAGGCAAGGGCATTTCTCACAATGAGAGAAATTTTTCTATGACCTACCTACAAGTTACCACCTGAATTTGGATCTTATCCAACTCTAATTAATTCCAAACTATCTTCAAGGCTGAAAGTTGATCACATAATTTAGTTTGATTTTTGGTGGCAGAAAACTTGAAGTAGGGTCAGGAGAGCAAAAACAATTCAGAGGATTCTGTGAAACAAAGCATTTTGTCTAGGTATCACCTACTCAAAGTTTATCCTAAATATATCTATCTGCATCCTTGGGTTGTTTTATATACAAGACACTCTTTTAACCAAAATCAGAGAAAAGCATTCAGCATGCTTTTAATAGCACAAAGTGCAAAAAAGAAAAACCTATGAAACCTACTTTTTGTTCTGCTGTCCACTTCTATTTTTGTTGGCTCCTGAGTTGCTGTGGCTGGAGGTAATTTCTTCCCAACACTCTGAAAAAAAAATAATGATTCTTCTTTAAAATTTGCAGGTTCAGTTAAAAGTTGGATAACATAAAAAATAGTAATGGAAATACAAAAAATATAGGAGTAGAAAACAGACAGTAAAGGAAAAGAGATGAATTATAAACTATACCTATGTTTGTTACTGGGGATTAACTTTTTAAAAATTATAGAGAATTCAGAAAAATGTGATCCTCCAATTTGCCTTTACTAATGCTTACTAACATTTTTAAATGATAACCCCTTAACACTTCCCTAAGTTTCAGGGAAGATTCACAGAAGTTTCACTGGTAGATTGAATATTAAGCAATCGATGAAATTAGGGAAAAGTGTTATTCAGTGCCAAAAGTAAAGCTGAAAGAAGCAGCAGGAAGGAACCCACTTGACTTCTGTTCATACAAGGAGTGTATGCATTTCAGTCATGCTAGATTGAGAGTAATTTTTATATTGACAACATCTCTTTCTTATTTTATTATTTTTTGTTTCTTTTTAGCAAAAGTAACTAATTTACAGTGGACTAATTTATAACAAATAGTAACCTGCCTCAGACAGGTAAGCTGAAACTGTAAACAAATACTATCAGCCCCCACGAAAATAAAATAGAATAAAATCAGTGATATTCATCTCTATGTATGTTCTCCTATTATTATATGGATGCCACCCCATCTCTCAGCTTGTCTCCCTATGAAGAAAGTTTTCTATCTTCAAAATCCTAGCAATGTGTAGATGAGAAAATAAACATATTTGGTTCTGAAAAGCCTTAGCTGCCATTCAACATCCTTTCCTGGCAAGGTCTGCATAAACACCACGAAGCTCCTCCATGCTTTCACGACCATCTGAGTAAAAGCTTAGAGATAGAGTGCTAAGATCTAGTCTTGGAAGTACTGAGTACCTAAGGACCATAAGAAAACACTGATCAATATAAGAAGCAACAGGAGTAGAACTCTTTGATTAACTGAAAAATTCCAAGGTATATAAAGAATACCGAGAGCTCCACATTAATAATATGTAATAATGTGTCAAAATGTATCTATGAAAAGGACTCAAATACACAGAGGGACTTTAGGCTGGTAAAAAGAGCAGGTAGGGAGGAAAGACAGTTTTCAGAGTTGTGCACAGGACAGTTATCAAATCCAGGTTGACAGCAATGCAGAATACGGATTGCAATACCCAAAAGCATCCTGTTGCAACTTAATTTGCAGGTTGATGAGCTTACAACTCTATGCAGAATCCAGAGTTTGTGACTGCTAAGGAAGTGAAATAAACAACAAAACTCTGCAGAACCTCCCAAATTCTTTTCTGAGGTGGGAATGAAAGATAAGAACCATCAACTGAACCAGTCATTAGGGAGGTAACAGAACAATAGGAGATGACAGATATCTGCAAATCAAGAGAGGGCAAAACTAAGAAAAGTGCATAACCTGGTTGTGCTGGCGAAGTTTAAAGTCAAGAAGGATGATGATAAACCTGAGATCCATCTGCAAAGCAGTGAAAACTGTACTAAAAGAGATATAATGAAGAATTTGAAGCCATGAGGCACTTGCATTTACACAGATAAAGTACAGAGTGCCTTCAAGACGAATGTGAGACTGGGAAGGCAGCTTCTGGTTCAGAGGCAAACAGGGCAGTTCAAGATAGCTGCACAGCACAGTACATGCCTGGTCATAATCAAACTTTTATTCACATTTCTGCTTCATGAAATTGCTTAGGAAAAGGATGAAAGAAGATACTCTAAACTGCACTGCAATTTGGCTCATAAAGACATGCTCACTAAAGGAATATGAAAACCCTTTAAATTAGGGGAGGTTTTGGTTTTTTCAAAGATTACATTATTATGCAAGACCAATCAATTAAAAGAAATATTTTAGTAATTGCTTTGCCATACATGAATCACTGATTTTATGCCACAAAACCAAACGCTGCATAAACTCACAACAGTCTAAAATTTAACAAGCTACAGATCACAACAAAAGAATCATGGGAAAAAAAGGAAGATATTTGTGTATCCTAGTGGAAAATCCATTATGCAAAGTAATTTCCTAGTGTATAGAAGCAGATGCAAAAGCAATGCTTGAAAACATTAATTCATCTGTTCATTCAGAACAAATGCCTGTGCAGGTGATAAATCAGTATTGGGAACCAACTTGTGAACAGAAAAGGGAATACTATCCAAACAAGGCTGCTCTTTTATTAGGAGCTAGGAGGAATAATTCAAATAATTTTTATGAGGGTTGCATAGGACCCACTCCAGCGAGAAGGGATACCTGAATTCCTTGTGAGATAGGCAGAGGAGAAGGTAAGTGAAACCACTATTCCTTAATTGTGAAGGGACTGCACTCTGGGATTTCTAGGGGTGAAATAAGCATCACTTACAGGAAAAAGGAATAAAAATTGCTAAGTCATGCAAATCTGGTTTCAGGTGGACCTGAACTGCCAAGGTGTTTTACTCATCTTGTAAAGTGGTCCTAAAAGAGGTAGGGTTTCAAAAGTTATTATTTATTTATGTTTCCAATTGGTCTACATTTGCATGGAAAATGTGTCACCACTTTCTGAAAACACCTTCATGAAACTTAATATAGTATTTATTTATTCATTAGGAAACACCCAAAATAAACTTCCCTTGTTCTAAGAGACACTGAATTCTCTGTGATCTGGTAAGCCTGATGGTTCTGCTATAACAGGCTGAAACCTCAAGTACAGCTAAGATTTGTGTGCTAGGAGTCCCAGACCAAGCAGTATCATCACAGCTACTATTTTCTCTGACAAGAAAACAAAAACAGGAACCAGTGACATCTCCCATATAAGCCAGAAACCTTCTACTGTCTTCTCCAACTATTCTGTGTCACTCATACTCCCATACAGGTCAAATATCTACCAAGTTTATTAGTGGTGAGGAGAACAAGGAAGCCCAACTTAACTTCTTGCTGATCCAATACACATCTGCCTGACATAGACTTTTCAAAAACAGTCATTACAGGACATTTTGTCTTCTTCAGTTGAAGGGCCAGTGCAATTTATCAAAGCCTTCACTTCTAAAAAAAGAAAAGATGGGTACAAAGAACACCCAATAAGTTGGACTGAAGACTTCAATATCATTTTTTCTCCTCCTCTGTTCTTCCTTTACATAAGAAGATGGTCCAAACTCTTCTAGACACAATGACCTATGCTACAAAATACTGATACACAACTCCAGCTTTGCTGCAAGTCTTTTACCTGATTCATTCACACCTATTAGGCTCAGTATTCCCAAGAAGCAAGCACATCTTATCTCTTTGGGACACAGGCACAAAACAAGACTTAGAACTTGAAGCATTTTTTTTGGAAGTTAGACATTCCAAATCCAAGAACAAGATCTTCAACCCTGTCAGCAATCCTGGAAATCTCCCAGCACAAACTGTCTCACTCCATTTACCTAAATCTATCATGTTGTCAATAATGTTTGCAATTAAAAGTCAAATGCAGCAAGAACCAGAATGTCCATAATGGCATCTCCCAGCAGTGTCCTAAATATCAGGCTGCAAAGACAAGTGAAGTTCTGCATTTTCTCTCTAAAGATGTGTTTTGGGTGAAGAACGGTTTCATCACCAGCAAGAAGGGCAGCATATCATTCTGTGCATTTGTACCTCTAGTCTGATGGTACTGAGACATTCCTAAAGACCACTGTTTCAGTTTCCATCTATTCTCCCCCAACATGCTGATTATCATAAATCTCTTTTCTAGGTGGTGGCAGTGAGCCTTGTTCCACTTTCATTTCTCTGTAGATATGACTCTGACTTGCTTAGTCCTGTCATACAAGAAAAACATGGTGGAAACAATTTGTGTTTTCTGACTCCAAGCCTAGGTTGACTCCTAACACAACAAAATATTATCAACAGAACAGGCAGGATCTTAATCCCACTATTTCTGCAAGGTGACCATAATTAGATTATTTAGCTGCCAGACACAAATTTCACTAATCTCCTTACAAGTGAATCCTAAAGATGAAAAGGAATGAAGTGCCCTCTTGCTGCAGAAACAGCTGATAAAAGCATGAATAATCACCATGATTTGGCATACAGATATTCAGAGGGACGAGACAGATTTAGCAGCAGCCTGGCAGTATTAGTGCTTAGGTCAGTGAAGCCAGTGGAAGGACAGTGGAGCACTAAATAACCAGTTCTGTGGGCTTTGATGGCATTTTGGTACACTGCAAATCTGTATCACTGCAGACCAGTTTCCTCTGATACTGAATTAACAGTGATTGCAAAAATGGTTAGGAGGCACACACCTCAAGTAAAGTCAGGTAAATGAGGTCATGGTACAGTCTCATTTTCTTTCATTTATATATTTTGTCTCAACTGTGATCCCTGTAACAGCAGGTAACAACACAAGAGAAGCAGAACACGGAAAGAACAGCATACGAGTGAGTTTTTCTCACCTAAAGGCACTGTGGTTGTTCCCTACAACTACTGAGCTCTGACCAGAGGGAGAAAAGTAGACCTGTGACCAAGTTTCTTCCTTCAGGATATTTTTGCATTGTACTTCAGGGTTTTCTGTTGTGCTTGAAAACTGACTTGTCTATTTACTTTTGTTATTCAGGTCTAGTGTGTCTAGAACATTCCACCTGAAAATTCCAATTGAATTGTCATTTGAGCACAGATAGGTCCCTACAGAAGATTCTGTTATATTTTGCACCAAAGTAACATACTTATCCATGAGGCTCCTTTAACAATATAGGCTTCTTGAAGCAATAGCTTATTTACTCAGGAATAAGGAAAAAAGGATTTACTCAGCATCATTTTGGAAAGTGTAGTGAGGTCTTTATCCTAGACACAATGTTTGGGAACTGCTACTTGAAATATAACTCTATGAAGATATTCTTAAGGAATACATCAGACACCAAAGAATTAATAAAAAGGAGCTGTATGAACTGGCTATTAGACTTAACATAGTTCATCAGTCTGAATAGTGAAAATACAACAGTGTGCACTGGGGCTTTATACAAGGGAGGAAAAGACAGTTATGTATCTTTTGAACTTCTAGAATTTCAGAAAACCTCAATGACTGGGTCAGAGGAAAAAACATGTCATGTTTCTCTGACCACAATACTTCCTCCTAACAATCAACCAGTACATTTAGATGTGGCTTATATGCATGAGAATTTTCTAATATAAAGGTTTATATGCAAATCCAGGGCCACTATCAGTGAGAGTATAAAAGCTGTATTCTTCAATGTGTCTTTACAGTCCACTTTGTAACTGAGAACATTTGTTCACAAAGAAGCAGAAATGTTTTTTAGAGTCTTCTAGCTCTGGTTTAATAGGAGCATAAACGATCTTTTTACTGCCTATGTATAATGCTGGTGTGAGGGAGCAGCCAAATTAATTTCTTTCTTTTATTTTTTTTAATATGCATCAAGTGCTGAAGGAATGTCATCAAGTCCTCTATTCATTCTATCTGTTCTGCCTTAAGATCTAAAAAAGAGCCAAAATATAAAAACCCCAAAGACTTTCAGATGTCAAAATGCTCTCACTCTGTCACAAACAAAATAAATGTCCGAGATTTCACTTTTTCCCATGCTACCAACATTCAGCTCCACATAAAGCCCCTTCTGTGACAGCATGATCAAGTATTGCTATCCTGAGATTTCCCAAAAGGACAGAGTTAACACTTTTCTGAAGGATCACCACATGAGACTTCAAAGAGGGTAATGGGAATTTAAAAAACATTTATAGAGAAAACAAAAATTCTTCAAGTGAACTAAACACCTGTCTACACATTTGATTGCCTCAGTCATCTACAGTAGCTTCTTCCTCCATAACTACTTTCTTCACACCTTCGCTTTGCTAGAAAGACTATCCTGGTGCATGTACAATTATTTGTGTTTTCTAACACCAACCAGTTAGATACATCTGCCCAATGCACTCCCAGCTAATAGAGAGGCTCAGTTGCCAAAACTGCACACACTTCTACTGACAGCTCAGCACAGGTGGACCCTGCTCAAAGCCTGGGGCAGGTGAACTTCCCTTGGCTCAGCAGGAGAGGAAACAAAGACTGGGTACCTTCAGATAAGGGCTGAGACCCTGGAGGGCCTCAAGCTAGGAGATAAGAGCACTTAGTGGCCTGCCCACGCAGACATGGAGGAAGAATCCAATGAGATATTGGAAGACCCCAGACAATAATTCCCCATTTCGGACCAAGAGGTGCACGCGGAGCACGCGAACATCTCGTGCACAGACTGTGAGGGTGTAAAGACCCAAGGATTTGTTTGTTCGGAGTGCCTCTCCAGAGGCACCCAGCCTGAGCTTAAAAACAAACCAACTCTGCCTCAAACCCGGGGTCCAAACTCTTCTTTAGTAGTTCTTGCCTTTACATCATTCAAAAATTGAAGCATGATCACTCAGCTCTAAATACCAGATGATGCTTCCCTGAAGAATGGTCCCCCTAACCACAGCATCAGATGTAGCACACACTCAGAGAACTTTTCAGTGGGATGTTTGGTAAATATTCCACAGAATGCAGACAATAAAACAAGTATTTTAAGCTTCATATTACAGTTTCTTTTTACATAGTCAAACTGTATTTTCTTCCATCTGACAACCTGATAAAAGGTGCATTTTCACACTTCTTCCATATTCCAGCAGGTTAAAGTGTAGTTTTTTCCAACTGATGTCTATATTAGATGACTCCTGGACTTGAATGAGCATAGACCTTCTGATTTACAGCAAGTCTTTACAAAGAAATAAGTCCTTTTTTTAATTTTGAAAAAGGTTTTACCTGTGAAAGGCTTTACCCTTCTGCAGCAAGATTGCAAACCCCTATATTTAAATGCTGTGAAAGGCCTAGGAACTGCTGGCATCTTAATTCTCTCTGTCTAGACAAAATCAACAATCTCTAAATAAAAGATGATCCTCTGAATAAACATCCTGTTGTTGCAAAGCAAAAGACTGAAGCCTTCATCCCCATGGAGCTCCTTGGAAATGAACACCATTTCAGCCATCAGCATGACTCTTACCACAAGTTTGGACCAAGCAGACAAGTCAAGAAGAAGTGGAGGCCCTATAAATGCTCAACTACATCAGTCCACTGGGAACTGGCCACAACACCAGCAGTACTTTAGAGGAAAGCAATATTCAAGTAGTCAACAAAAATATGCTGCTTGAATGTTAAAGGCTATTGGAATTAGCATGCATATGCAGAAAATCTAAAGGTATCTGGGGGAAAAATGCTTTCTTGTGTTCAATTCAGGAGTTACTTCTTGAATACAAAGAAAAAAAAATAAAGAAAAGACCAAGTGTGTATAAAAACAGCATGTCAGTCTAAATCCTACTACAGTGCCCATTGCAGAGAATGGTAAACAGGTTGTGATTACATGACACCACCCTCAGTTCACTTGGTGCCCTAGAAATACAGCACTGATTGTCAGAGCATCCTACAATTACTGCATCTGTCATCCACTGTCACAGCCCTGGAATCCAAGCAGACAAGCAAGCAAGCAGGCAAACAAAGCAAAGGAAACAGAACTGAGGTCCCCAGACAAGGGAAATTTTAGAACAAAACATGATTTTTCTGGAGCTTTTTTTCCCAATTCATCACTGATGTCTATTCTTCTTTCTTAGAGCTGACAAGAAGCAAAACAACATTCTACTCATTAAATGCTTAAATGCTTAAAATACATCAAGCCTAAGAATAAATTATTTGAATCCTCGAGGACGAGCCACTTTTTTAAAAATTTTTTTTTAATTAAAAACTATTTTATTTTTCAAAGTGACTGTAACTTCTGAAATATTTAATAAAAGAAGTTACTGGTGTTTTACTTAATTACATCAAAAAGTATTTGAGAATCATATAAAGGGAAATCCTTGAAAATCACCTGCTGGACAGACAAGGAATTATTAATGTGATTCTCAATGTTTGTGGCAAAATAAAGACAAAATTACAAGCCTGTACTACCTTTGGCATACCACTGTGAAGGACTGCATACAGAAGAAAAGGGAGAAAGGAAGGCCAGGATGACTTAACCAGTTATGTGTTGGCACTCCCTATTGGCTCAGAGGCTGTTACTCCAAAACTAAAGATAAGACTAAGTTCTTTGGTAGATCTTCCAGGGTTTTTTTGGGTTTTTTTTTTTTTTTTTTTTCCTTAGGAGAAGGCACTATATCCTGCAACTAAACTTAATTAATTGCTTTTATCTTGTATGAGTAAAATTTTATCTACTGAATACATTACTCACAATTGCTTATTATTTTAGTGATTATTTAGCATGATTTCTTACTTAACCACTGAAAAGCTAAGAAATCCTAAAATTTAGGGTTTGATACTGCCCCTTGCTCTGTTGTGGCTACATGAGCCTCACAGTTTACATGTAATCTGCTTATACTTCTTAGTACAATGACATTCAGCTGTTTTTGTCACCGAGATGTAAAAAGACAAGATTTAGTGTTCTGATTCAAGATGGAGTTGATTTCATTCAAACATCAACTGTGAGCCAGATGCCAGTCACTGCAGGCTTCCCTTTTGTCACTGGAAGTAAAACAGTCCTTTCAGCATGTAATTCATCTTTGGGATAAAGAGAGCTCCTGTCCTAACAATGCTTTTTAGTCTACAGACTGTGAAGAAAGACTGTTTCTTGTCTACAAGCAACATCACAGACACCCAAATTCAATCACCAGCATCCCGTGATAGTTGCTGTTTTTAAATATCTTTGTTGTGTTGTTCATGCATGTTCCCTGCCAGGACAGCAGCCAGGTAACCTATCTAAAGATCTGTCCTTATCTATCTGCATCTGTATATCTACAGATTAGCAATCAGTCTGTAAATCCAGCTACCTAATAACTAAGTAATTAAATAAAGATGTTGTGGCATACAGTGTTGTCTTTATACAAGTCCTATTTTGCATAGCCAATTCACAGGAATTTTCCTTGAAATACACAAAAAGTCGCTGGTTCTGCTTCCTGAAGAAAATTGAAATTGTAACCTCACTGCACACTCAAAACTAAAGCTGAGATCAGGAAGAGTTTACAGTTCATCCTTTAAAAAAAGGTATTAACTTGGATAAGTAACTTATTAAAAGGCAGAAAACAAAGAGTAGGATTTCATCATGGTGATCAGTGGAGTTGTTCAGAGATCTAGATCAAGGTTTGTATTTTCCACATCTTCACAGATGACCTACCAAAGGGGAAAGACAGAAACTAAGTCCAGCTAGGAGTAAAATCACACATTTGGAGGGAAAATCCTATCTTAAGACAGAAATAACAGGCTTTGAAACCCATAGTTGTTAATACTTTGGAAAGCAATAAAGAGCACAGAAAAGTGCTATCAAAATGCTGCCTAAATTCATCCAACACTTTGACCATTGTGTGAGGTTCTCATCTCCATTTGCCCTCACACAGAAACCACCCAAGTTCCCAAAGGAAAAGTCACCAAGAATGATCAAACATACGGAACAGATCCCTCATTCTGGGAAAAAAAAGTTACACACAGGTGACACAAGCCTATAAAAATCAGGAGAGAAGGTAGATAGGGAGGAATCACTCATTATCTCTTCCAGTAATAAAAATTAAGGACTCACTCATTATCTCTTCCAGTAATAAAAATGAAGGGCCATCAGATGAAATTAGCAGGTGCCACATCCAAAACAAACAGAGGGAGGTAAGTCCTTCCCACAGTGTGTGACCCAGCAGACTGGAATGCTTTCACAGGAGCTACAGGTGCTAAAATGTTACGTGGAATTAATATGTGCTACTTGATTTGCCAAGGAACAAAAATCCATTATGGTTATTAATACAAATTTCAAAATTATTGGAGGCTTTTAAGACTCCCCACAGGAATTTCTTTCTGCAACCTGTTCCAAGAGTCTTCCCCAGGCTTCCAGTATTGACCTCTTGTGGAGGCACAATGTGAGCCCAGGCACAGGCTTGATCTCAGCTACAGATTTCCCAGGATCTTCTGATTTCCAAGAAATAGTATTCTTTAACATATGGAAATGGAATATTGAATACAGGACTCTTCAGAAAAGAAATTTAAATAAAGCAAAGTGATATAAAACCAAAGTGATAACTTAAGGGAAACTTCAAAGGATTACTCAAACTCCTATCTCCCCCCACAAATATCAAACACACTTAGTTCTTCAGTTAAAAAGAAAGCAAAATCATAGAGAGAACAAAGATATATGGAGAAAATAATCAGAAAAGCCTTCAAAATTATACAGTCCTCTGATACGACACTACAGAAATTTTGAATTGAAAAATTTCAAAACTGAGAAATGTTTTATGTTAGGTATAAAAGTCGACTTTTCTGGGCCACCTTTTGTAGTTGCCACAGAATTGAAAAAACCCACTATGAATCTAAAAGATTATAAAAATCAAACACTGGATTGACAGTCAGCTGTTGCAATGAAAAAGACAAATCCACAGTACAGAAATGTATATTTACATTTCCTGTTTAGCCACCTCAAACATGTTAAGAGCTGCAAAATGGATTATGTCCATCATAATCCACCTCACACTACAAAGTGAAACCTTGTACAACTTACCAACCCCCTGAATAAACTCCAGTTTATTTCCAGTCAAGCTGTCTGGAAGGGCTTTGACTGTTACCAGCGTTTGCTGAGAAACTGCTAGAGACTCAAGACATCTTGAGATGCACAATATCTCAGAATATGAATACAAACTGTTCTCTCAGTGATGAAATTGATGTTTATGTTGAACTGTAACTGTTTGTATGGTCCACATTCACGTAATTTATATTTCTGCATTTAAAGGAGTCTCAAACCTTCATAGCGGGGAAGACTTCTAATTAGAGAGGCTGCTTCACAGACTCCTAACTTCCCATTTGCCCTGACAAAACATCTCTTCAGCAATTTCAGAACTGCTTAAATGGAAAATTAGTTCTGTTCCTGTTTCCAGCTGTTGAGCTCCATTTAGAAATGACCTGAGCCAGCACCAAATATATCACCCAGCTACCCAAGCACTAAAACTACCAGGTATTAAACCACCACCATCAGTCTTCAAACCACAGATCTTCATTAACATTATGTAACTCACCAGAGAAATCTGTGCTATGTGAAATAATATTCAAAGAAATAAGCAGGTAAACCATGCAATGCAAAACTTTTAGTTTAACCTCTTGGATAGAAAAGGTGGTAGAAAGAAAACCATGAACAGTGAAACATCATTCCCATTAAAACAACGAGTAGCTTGGAGAGCAGAACAGTGCTCATTTGCTTTTTGCTGTGTTCTCCACAGTTAAAACTGTTCTACCAGCAGGTAAGTTCAGACTTTAAGGCTGTTGTGACTTCGTATTTTTACAAATCCTTAAAATTTGAAATTATGGACAGGGAGGAGACTGGAGAGGTTTTTTTTTCTACCAACATGCTTGATGTGTTGGACAGGAGAGAAACCTATATATCTCGACTTGCATGCATTAAAACATCAGTATTTCTGTAAACTTTGGAATCCTGACATTTGATGCTGTCAGGCTGTCAGTTTCAAACCATTAATGAACTAAAAATCTGCTTTCCTAAAAGGTTAATGGTGAGAAAGTGAACATAAGAGTTTAGGTTAGATAGATGCTGCTGAAACAAATGGAGCAAGACATATTAGAACCACTGATGAGTAAAAACACTTTAGTAAATGAAATAAAAGGCAAACACAGGATGAAACCCACACAGCACACTCCCAGCTGCCTGATCTCAAAGCTCTCCAAGCGTGCACATCAAAATGAGCATGATGAACAAGCTCATTTTCTTTTTTCCTCAAGCTGCAGATTTGTAATGCTAGAAGATGCTTTTGTATCAAAAGTATTTTTAAAAGCAGAAAGTCTCCTTTCTTCCCTGCTTTATTTTTCATTCTCCTTTTTTACCTTCCTTCACATAAATGTAAAGGAAACACGTTCCCTTACTCTCTTTGTCATGAATTTTACCATTTGCAGGTTGCCATTCACAATTAATTTCTATCTTTTCTAGGAAAAACGCTTTAGTCAGTCTGCACTGGGTGAATGAAATTCCTTCCTACTCTCCCAGGGGAGCCATGCCTGTCTAGATTGCAGCTGGTAACTTGCATGATCCAGATTGCACCATCCAGCTTAGAAACCACAGTTATAAAACCTTCCTCTTTTACAACAATTATTGAACTTTACAGCTGCTACTTGAATCTCCACTTCTTTTTGCAGCAGTAAGGAAAGCAGTGCAGCTACTTCCATCTCTGAGAAGAATAAAAAAGTTTATGAAAACAGTACGCAGAGAATGTCTCTTCTTTAATATCTTCCTCTTTAAAGTGGCAACAATATTTCTTTGCTCTTTCCTGAAAGTTCTGATTTTGTCAACAAACTGACAAGCAGCTGTTCAATGGTATTTTTCAAATTCAATTATTATAAACAAAAGAACAAACCCATACTGTCATGTAGATTATCCCAGATTTAATGCTGACAACAAATACTTCTTCCATTTTGGAATTATACTTCTTCTCTTCTCCTCAGATTAACTTTAATTTTTTTAGATTTGGGGCTTTTCCCCTCACCTTACATCACCGAAATCAGAAGTTACTGAGGAAGAACAGGAAGATATTTTTATTTTAAACACTTACAGGGAAGACTGCAGAGCAACAAGTGACCAAAACAAAAATGGAAAATTACTTTTACCATGTGTTTCAGCTTTTCTTTCCAGCAAGTGCTTCAGACTGAGACTGCTGCAGAAGAAAGTATCAGCTGTCCAGGTGGAGGATTCTACTGTCTGTGTGGTCAGTGCACGGCAAAGAGCCCAGCACCCAGCAGAGAGCAGCCACCAGCAGCCCCTGCCTGGCTCCCACTCACTGTGCACCAGGACTCCCTCCCCAGGAGCTGCCCACCCCCTCTCCCATCTCCTTGGCTTTCATGGGGAAACTTTTCTAAAGCACTTGGTCAACCAACTCTAATAATATCAGCTTCTAGTATCTCTACCAGATACATCTCTAGTAGAGATACCAGAAGCTTGTATTATTACAGTTAGTAATGATCCAGTAACACATCTCTAGTATTTAAGGATTATTTTAGAAACACAGAATGCCAAGAACCTCCTATAGAAACACACAGAAAGCATTAAAAAGGCTTCTTAGAAACTGGCCTACAGATTTTTTTTATCTTACCAAGTGCCTGGCTGATCTGTGATCCTTTCACACTCTTCCTTTCCTCCTTCCCCTTTTCTTTATTTAAGGCAGAAAACAAGAAAGACACATGGCACGTTTTAGGAGAAAAAGCAACTCAAAAAACTTGTTGCTTCATTTCTGCATGCAGCTTACTGACTTTAGCTGTGAAAAGCCAAAGTTTAGGGAAATTTACAATTTTGTACTAAGAGCTCCCAAAGTATCTGCAAATAATTAAACAGTTTACTTGGTCTCTCTCCATTCAGCTTTCTGTAAAATTTTACAAGCAACAGTTGATTCTAGTTGCTTTTTTCTTGCGAGGGAAAAAAAGAGAGATGTTTTATTATCGCAATCAAATTTTGTAAAACATTAATTCATATTAATTTTCCTCACATGGACAAGTGGCACCTCACACAGAAGAGGAATTAGTAAAGCTCTTCCTCTTTTTTCTTCCAAGAAGTACGGATTTTTAGTGTATTTAGGACAAAAAACCCCATGGGATGGGGGTAGTGAATTTTCACTTATTAAGCAAATTTGAAAGAGCAACACATCCTAAAGACTTTAAAACTTGTCTTGTTTAACTCTAAATTTGTATTATCCTTTAGAGTAAGAAAATTGAAACCACATCATATAGAAATAGAAAACATGTGTGCAAGTTTAATGGCCAAAGAGGCAGAAAGGAAAAAAAAACTCAAGCTAAACAGAGCCAGGAGAGAATATGTTTTTCACATGAAAGTAACCCCTTATTCTAATATGGATCTCCATTGCAGGAATGGACTTCAGGATCCTCAGCACTCTTTTTCCTTCTTTTCTTTTTACCTATCCAGCATCTCAAAAGTGTGCAGAAGAGCCAAAGAACCCTGTAGTTGAAACCTGTAGGGTTTCGACCTATGCAGAGTATATATTACCATACAGTTTTAAACAGCCACAGAAAGAAAGCCCCAACTAATTGTAAAATAAATACCTCCTCTGCCATTGTGAAGCCAAGCTGCCTTTCAGCAGCTGGAAGTGTCCAAGAGCCGTCCTGGAGTCCTGCCCCTTCCTCGCATGAGCTCAGCTCAGCGAGAGCAGGAGCCCAGCCCTGACACTGACTCACGGGCCGGGCCATCCCCAGGAAACAAAAGCTCCACTTGTTTATTCCACAGGAAATCTGGACCTTTTCCTACCTCTGCTCACTCACAGCAAGAAGTTTCCTCTCCTTTCCAGCTTAGACTTTCCTGGCTTCTTGAGACCACCAGCTAAGGAAAGCAAGGATGTGAGTGATGATTTACAGAACTTTTGTGAACAGCCCAGGCAGTAAATTTTGCAAATAACTCTACTGGCAAATGAGCTTAAGACAAATTCTGTATGTGTTGGTCTTTCTGGTGGGGAGAAAAAAAATTGAAATTTCATGTAACTTATGTCTTTGCTTTGGCTTTTGTTCCTAAAGAAAAATGTTCAAGAAACTGAAATATCAATAACATGATGCTCTGTTCCATTAAAATCTTATAAATTCTTAATGCTGCCTCCCTACAAACATTCAAATTTAAAATGTCTGAATAAGGGCAGGGGGGAAGGCACAGGTGATTTGGAAGAAATTAAACATTTATATTTAAAATTAAAGATTTAAGCAAGCCACAAGATATTATACATTCTCATTTCCATTTGACTATGCAAAAATAATCCTCAACTAGGAAAAATATAAAGAAAGAAAATATTTCAGAAAAATCCCACAAGCTAACAAAGCTTAATAGAGAACAAAAGATGAGGGCATAGATTTCACTTTAAAGGTGATATTCAGTTTGGTTTACATACATCAGCCTTTTAATTTACATAATTTTCAAAGTGGTGTAAGTAAATTTCAAGGCAGGTTTTTTTTTGCATAACTATTTCTTCAGTTTTCAGAGGTAATGTGTGCTAAGAATATCAGAAGTTATTTCATGAGAATTTCTTTATAATCTTGTCAAAGTTATAAAACTTAACAACTCAGACGTAGTAATTAAAAATCAGTTATAATATCTAACAAAATCCAAATGAAGCAAGAAAGAAAAATACATTTTACTGAGAAACACTAGAACAGTTTATAAAACTGTTTATCCCTAAAGTCTTGATTACACTAATTTAAATCTTTTCACATCAATGTATATAAATTAATTTTGCTTAGGTAGATTTTATTACTATTAATAAACATATCATATTGATTCAGGAACCAGTCCTCTTGAAGCTCATCAGACAGTAACTAAGCTAGCTGGCACATCAGTACTGTTACTTTCTGAAGCATTTTCCCTGTACTGTTGAAATATGAGAAAAATATTCCTAGAAATTCAGTTTATGTCTCCATCAAGTATCTCTGGAACTCAGGAAATTAGCTTTATTTTAAGCTATGTAAGCAAAGCTTTTTGGGGTTTTTAACAATTCTTCTTTTAGAATGCCTGGTGGATAGAAGCCCTGGTAATTATACAGATTCAACTGAAATTCAGAGATTTATAATGACTTGCAAGCTAATGATCAACAGCTGGATCCAGAGCAATTTAAAACATATAGACTTTTATTGCCATCCTATTATGAAATAAAATTGCATCAGCTTAAACCTACACATCCTGTTTTTCTGACTGGAGCATCCCAAGATTTCCTAACCAAAACCATGACTGAAATAACAGGAGTTTTCCTTCCCACAGAGCACTCCTCCAGGAAAACTCAATCTGGCAGAAACCCAGTGCTGTGCCTCAGGAGGCCAGATCAGACCTTCCACATCGCTTTTAGGAATAACTTGTAGTACTACAAATACTTCTTACACGGTTCTCCCAGCAGCTGAAGTCAGAAACATAAGCTGAAAATACTTTCATGCATATGTTTGGTGTGTTTCTTTCACAATTTTTTTTTCTTTTCTTTGACAATTTTTTTCTTAATAAAGCCCAACTGTATGCATGTAAAGTCTTGTGGCATGCACAATAACTAACTTGCAATTATTTAGAGTCAAATAGCTGGTTTAATTTAAAAAAAAAAAGAAAAAAAAAAAGAAAAAAGCCTAATAAAACATCCCAGGCAGCACAAACCAGTGTGTGGGTAATATCCTCTGTCAAAAACCAGTAGTGCAGGCTGATGTGTAAGCTGAACCATGTCACTGATACCTGAACAACTCTGTTCAGACAGCTTGAACATTTTAGAAACCAAAGCGACAGAACATGAAAGCACAGATGGAATAGCACGGAAGGGAAGGAAGCACACAGGAGATCAGAAGTCACTCTTCACTCACACTGCACAGTTCAGTGACTCAGCAGAGAGTCACTGCCAGCTGAAGTTATCAAATTTATACCTCTCTTTAAAGTTAATTTTGCATTTCCCATTCTATTCCCTTAGTGCTAGACCCTGCTTTAAGTCTGCCTCTCCAAAAGGGGGCAAGCTGCTTTTCAATCTCTCCTGTCAATTTTAATTCCCCTAGCCCTTCTTCTTATTCCTCCAGAACAGAGTGGTAAATCTTCTAAAGTGTTCATTTATAATGTCCACACTGCCCCTGAACATCAGCCATTTGCAAACTTGTACCATATTTTCACATCATGGAAGAAACACACATATCCTGTTTCCACAGGGAACTCAAGGAATGGGAAGTGACACCAGCAAAGGAGCGAGACCCCGCTGCAGGCAGCCCTGCTCTCATGACAGCTGCAGAACGGGTCAGGGTCCTTCTTCCCCTGCAGCTTTCCTCACAAGATGGCACTCGAATAAATGGTTAGGACAGGGATGCCAGACTGTAGCAGACAGAGACTTCAAAGCAGAACATGAATGGAGCCTGAACAGATGAGCGCTTCCTCTGTTCCTACACAGAATTCGACAAACCGCTGATGCTTGCCATGTCTGCTGCTGCCACCGCCGATGGCTGTCTCTGAAGAAAGGAGTGCCAGAAACCTGTGCTTTCAAGTGCAAAGTGCTGCACACACACTTGGTGCTCCCACTGTGTGCTCTCTGCCTCAGCAGGTGTTCTTAATAGTGTTTCTAGTCAGTACCAGGTGGTTTTGCTTACGTTCATTTTTAATCTCAGGATTTTGAGCACTGACTCCAACATTTCTATTAGGAGAGCAAGCACTTCCAAAGGCATCAGAGAGGCAAAGCAAGTGGCAGCCAGCTGTGAGCTGCAGGCACACGTGGCACACACACAACCAGAGCTGGCCACGACCACTGGTGCCACTGGGCAGGGCTGGCAGAGCGCAGGCACATCCTCAGCTGGCTTAGAAACACCAGGAGGAGCCTCCAGCTTGTGCCTCTCAAAGACTTTTCTTTAAATGACAGCTGAAAATTAAGGGGTACAAATGTTTTCTGCAAGCAAGCAGGCAGGAACTGACAGAACAGGTGTGCAGTGACAGACTCTCACCACAGTTTCTGGGTTCCCAGCTTGCCAGCTCAAAATAGAAACTCAGACCTTGCAGGCATTCAGTCTCAGAGTTTACAATTTATCTTATTACAAAGGACAGGTAGACTTAATAATTGACAAGAGCTTCTAGCTCTTCTAGCCCTTGTGTCTACTTCCATTAGTTCTTCTCCATTTCTCCTCTCCAAAACATACTGAATATATAAAAAAATTAAAATTTTTGTATGAATTCAGTGCTTTGCAGTAAAGATCCCTAAACACCAGTTAACTAGATCTTACAAGCTGCTGACTCTAGAGCCGTGACAGCCTCTCCCTCTATATTAAATCATTACAGTGTCTGCAATACTCCCTGGATTGATGGCTGAGTATATAATTTACACTAAGTTTTGGCAAACAGAACTGTGATCTCATCAAAGGATGTTCATGAAATCTAGCTCTGCTCAAATCCACTACTGCTAGCCAACTATGAAAGAGAGTTACAAATACATCTCAAGTGGAAAATATAAAAAATATTCTCAATAGTCTCTTCTGCAGTAAGGACAGTTTCCAGAAAGATAAAACTAGCTTTTTATAACTTTTTATTTTATATTCACCTATCATGGTCTTTAGCATTTGCAAGCTGAAGCCTCAACTCACAAACCAACCCAATACAGTTAACTCAGACTAAGGAATGTATTGGCTGAATTAATTTTCCTGTACTTGTAGAGGTTTATTCTTAGATACAGGAGAGGAAAAAAATGATAGCTTGTTAGAACAACAGAAGCACATACAGATCATATTGGAAGGAAGTCCAACCTAGCAATAGAACCTTTAGATAAGCTACTACAAAATGAAAAAGGAAGAAAAGAAGTAAGCATAAGCACCTGTTTAAATGTGTTGAAGCTGCAGAGCAGAAGAGAGGCATGTGAGACAGGCATTTCCATTTGACCATAAACACTGTGCTGCTTCAAGACTGTTACCCTAAATTTTCTAAGGAGATACAACCTGTCTGTATGCACACTGTATTTCTTCTAAAAACCTCACCTGTTGGTGAGTCTTGACTATGACTTCAGTCACATGCAGCATTGTAAAACAGTAATGGAAATTTATCAGTAATGGAAATTTGTCAAAGCCAAGCCTCAGGAATCTGATTCTGCTTTTACATGGCCAGTGGTCAACTCATCAGCACCAAGAGGCAATGAAATGGACTACACAAAGCATAAGTATTTGATTCTTCTATTTTTCTAAAAGAATAGAGCTCTGATAGCACTGCTCAAACGAAACTCCCACGACTGCATCATTAATTTCCCTAGGATAATCTGCCTCTGTGATTTTTAGAGCAAGTAACAGCTAAGCAATGAATTCTGCACACCAATAAAACCAATGGAGTTTCACGCAATTCCTCAGTTTTGCCTTTTATTGATAGTTTATTGATCACCTTAAAAGACAAGGGCAATTATATCCCAAATTGTTGCCACTGAGCAAATACTTGAAGCACAATAAACTGCCTGGTGATTTACAGGAGAGCCTAATGGCATCTGCTTCTGCTCAGCTGGCAGCAAACCTTTCTGCCTTCATGTTCCTGCCAATATTTGTGTAAAAGCCTTTTTAACACCCCAGTAATTCTGCGTGAAATATGATCTAAGCTTATGATTCATAAAATTGAAAACATATTAGAACACAAAGTGATAACACCAACAAAATAAGACCCTGCTGATTCTTCTGTAAATGGGACTGACATTTTACATGGGAACTATCATGTTATAAATAATTCCACATTATAAAATCCTCACGGTAGCTTACTGATGCTCTTTAAAAAACAACAGTTGCTAGGAAATATTTTAAATCAAGAAAGTTAAAATTATCATTGCAGTAATATTTCATCAATTATTGTATCAAGAAGAAGCAACAGAAAGAGTTTTAGGGTCTGCAAATTTCAGAAAGCATTAAAAAATTTTAAAAGGGAGAATAGAGGAAAGCATTTTTTTCTCCTCCTTCAAAAGTTTACAAGTTATTGAAAAACTAAGGCTACTTGTAAATGAGAAATACACAAAACAGGGCAAAGATCTCTTTAAAAACTACATTGCTTGAGTAAAATATGGACTAATTTGGAACTCTTCATGTATTGGTACACTTTCAACCAGTACGCAGAGCTTCAGCTTTCAGGCTGAATTGGACCTTGTTTGGGATGGTAAACTTAATGCAGGATTCTCTTACACAGCATTAAATGGTAAAGAACATGGCAATGGCAAGGGAGGTATTTCCTGCAGCTGGGAAACAAGTGTCTAGTGCAGTCCTAACAGATGTCATGTCACTGACTCGTGCTTTGGTGCTGGCAGCAGGCAAAGACTGCAGTGCTGAAGCCTCTGAATGGCACCTCTCAAAGGGTAACCCAATCCCAGACAGGAAAAAAGCATCAACAGCAAAGACGTGTTGCCTTTAGTTACCTACACATTTCAAACACAAATGATGGATTGTGTTTATGACATCAAGCCATTATTTTCTACTAATCATGCCAATTTTAGGAGAACTTGAAGACATAGGCAGGAAGGTCTGTGTTACAAGGTTCCTGAAAATTGTATATTCCGTTTCTGGCTGGGTAAAAAACCTGTTAGTTGTTTGTACAAAACAAGCTTAAGACTTCACATTACTATAAAGTGGAGTAAGATTTTCCTCCAAGGAATGAAGCCACTTCCAAGGAATTCCTGCAAGGAATAAGGACTTTACAAAGACTTAAAATGAAAAGAAATTATTCTCCAAAGCCCCACTTATGACTTAGGAAATCCATCCAGAAACAGAAGGCAAGGCAGGGTACCATGTAGGCTTTGAAGAAGTCAGCAATGGTCAAGCAGTAATACAGTCTAGGTTTTTCCTTTATTTAGATTATTCCAACTCTTCCCTACCTTCCTTATACTAAATGAAAAATGGTCACCTGCAAAACATTAACCAAATGTCCTTCAGCATAATTTAGAAATTCAGAAGTTTCCGTCTCTCTCTGCAGGACCTCCTCTCCTCCTGTACTACTGTAACTCAGCGTGGATGTGGGAGTGGTGCTGTGCTATAATTCAGATCACTGAAATTATCTAGGTTGAAAAAAAAAATCTTGCAGGCCAAAAAAAGGTAATTGCTGTAGTGCCTGTTTCTACAGAAAAGTGGACAAAAATGAATCAAAAGTGAGAAGTTGCCACACCAGATATCAAGAACCATGACCTTCCCAAAATCACCACTGGGGACAAAGAGAATGCACCATGTAACTATGCCCATAGCAGAACCTGAGGCTCTGGAAGCCTCCTAACACTGCTCAGCACATCAGTAACTCTATGTAAATCTGTTCACTTAAAGGAAGGATTTCACAGATTTTTTTTTTTTCAGTTGTGATTTCATTGGAAACCATGCACTTTTTTGTTTGTTTCCCGGAAGAATATATTTTAAAGGAATCAGTTTTTAATTTTTTTTTAAATTTCATTTTTGCATGCAGCTAACCTCACTGGAATCCACTTTCTGGTCTGAGGCAAAAATTTAAAAAAAGCACAACCTTGTCTACAGAAAGATTAGGAAATAATGAACATAAAGCTTTGAGTTTTGGCCAGTGAGAGAACTTAAAACTTTAAGATGAAAACTTCTTTAAACCAACACCAAGAGACAATTGAGGAATGACATATACCTTATCCACTGGGAGGAAGTCGTTTTCAACTTCTATTGACCTTGGTCGTAGTTTTATGGGTTTGTCTTTGAAGATATCTCCAAAGCCAACACCTTTGACCTTTTTGGGTTGGATTGTCGTGCCTCCATTGGCTCCTTCTGATTTTGTACTGCAAGAGTCACCACCATCACTCTCAGAGCCTGTAGCATCTTTTAGGCCTGTGAAAAGGAGGGATGAAAGGCGTGAAACTCACTATTTTCAGATCAGATTGTGACTGGAAAATGATCCCTCCCACCATCCTCTCGAGGAAAATGAAACCACAAGAAATAGGTAGAGAAGATGCTGTCTGTGCCATGCACTCATTTTTGACTTTGAAAAATGACTTTATTTCATCACCTTGGTGTACTGGTTAGAAATTACACCAATCCACAAATCCACAAAACATGCATACTCCAGCATCAAAACTTCACAAATGAGGATGGTGATTCCTTGAATACCAAGAAAATCCTTATTCCTCAGGCAAAACCTCTTTGGAAGAGACCTCAATAAAAGAAAGAGTTAAATTCAGCTGTAAGGTACCTATTGTATAAAGCCAGGTAAAGCAAACAAGCAGTCAGATCAGGCACGCTGCACCTTAAACCTGTGTGACTCAAGCCACTTATGCAATTAGCATCTAAAGCTACATTACCTAACTGGGAAGGATAAAGCTGAAAGCTGTTCAAACAAATTTGCAATCAAATAAGCTGCATAATAGGTTCCCCGCTGAAAATTAAACCTCTCTGCAGCATAGACAGCCTCATAAGAAAAGCACCCATGCACACTCTCCTCCAGGAATGTAACAAATCAACACTGACATTCTGATCTGCAATACTTCTTTCAGGGAATAGGAAAATTTATCTGCACTTATCTGAAAATATGTGTTGCTCACATAGCAGAGGCCACAGATGCAATAAGGTGATGTTTCAGCCACTTTACAGAAGGGTGCAGCATCAGGTGAAACAGCCACTGGCAGCAAAAGTGACCCACTGAAGTCTCCTTCCCTAGACCACTTAGATCTACCTCCCTACATTAATTCTTTGCAGGAAAACCACAGTAATTGCTGCTACTACAGCACTAATTCTACCTAACAATATGAAGCTCAAATCCTCACATTTCCCTAACATGCACTCATGATGTCACAGATGTGGTTCTTACAAGTCAAAGAAAGAAGAATTTCAAATAAGCTTTTCTTCTTAATTACTTTTATATCAAGGTCAACAAAGTGATTGCAACAGATGTTCATTATAAAAGGCTGACAGATGAACACCGAAAGCAGTGCAAGTCCTAAGGCCTCCAGGTACAACCTCATGATCCAGGACATGAGAGGCTCATCTGTCAAATGGGGTTCAACACCAGGATGCTGCTAGGAAATGAAATCAGGAATTACATGTCAGATCAGGGCTTTTAGCCAAAACCAGAAAAGCCATGATATGCTGTCCTGAGATTTTCCGTATCTTTAACATGCAAGGAGTAAAAAAGCAGAATTAGAGGAAGTTCCCAATCAGAAACAATCAGAAACACTACAGACCAAGCAAAATACTTTGGCCCTCTAGCCTTCAGAGTGGCTACCACACCTATTGTTGAACATCAGCAACATTTCTATTTCTTCAGACACTCAATTCAATTCAAATAACACTAACCAAGTTATTTGTTCCATAAGCTGTGCAGTATTGCAATTTAAATGAATATTAAATAATTATATCACAATACATTTCTTAAATATGCAAAAGTATTGATTTCTTTACATGTAATTTTTCTAATAATGGCCTGGGAGAAAACTTCAAATCTGTATAATTATCATATTTAATACAGTAGTTAGAGTGGAAACATGCCTACTATCAGTAAAGTAAATCCTGTGCACTATTTCTCTTCCAGACCTCAGGAAATCAGTAACCAGGGAACTTAAGCATTGACTGTGATGCTGCTTGGTGCTCTGGAGGGCAGGAGAGGAGTGGTTATCCATAGCAGAGCCATTCATTGCTCAGTGTTTCTGGCAGAGGCACTCAGAGATGCAAGGGTAAATTAAGCCAGACGGGTATAAATCATCTTGGGCAAAATGTGGCAAAGTCATTGCCTCTTTCTTGTTCCCTCCCCTTGCTCTGACTTGGGCAGTAACTGAAGATGCTCCAAGTTCTACCAACTGGACCTTCTCCAGCTCAGCATATTAGCAATCACTGGGGCCCTGGCTGAGACAGAAGTTAGAATCAACTTGATTTACCACTTCTAAGTGCAAACTCAATGGTCAGCAATTGACTATACTGAATATAAAACATCCACAACTCAAAAAACCTCAAACAAATTGTAGTGATTGTCATCTGTTAGCTGAACAAATTATCTTGATATGGAAAACCCCCCTCTGGAAAAGGTTTCTACTGTCATCCTTGTCAAAATCTCAAACTATTCTGTGATGGAAGGAAGAAGCAGTGAAGACACCTCTCTCCAGAAGTAACTGATAAGAATCCATGACTGCTTTTAGCCACTCCCTGAAATGAGCAGAGAAGCTGTCTTTAAAATAGGTTATCAAAATAGGGTTTCTGCATCCCTAATTGTGGAAGAAGAAGATCTGGACTTTGGCCTGTGGATGGAATTAAAATAGGAAAGTAATTGTGAGAATTACTCAACAGGTCTCACATGGACTTCAGGTCTTTGAAGTTTACATGAAAGAAAGATCAGAGCCCTCAAGGGGATCCAATAAGAATAAAGCTTTGTTTCCTTCTGGGTAATCACTTGTTTTTCATTATGGCATTTTCAGCTTTTATGACCATTCTTCTGTGATGAGGCATCACACTTTGCATCAGAAGCCTCACTTCAGGCTCACAACAGATTCCCCAAGCATCATCCATCTGTGCTTGATGATAATCCAAGAGTTGTTTGTTCTCTATACTCTCACAGAGCTGTCTCAGTATACAGTCCTCAAAATGGAAACAACATAGGAAATAACACCATTGCTTCTTTTTCCTTTTTTCTATTTTTTTTAATGAGGACAGAATCGACTGTAGTGTGGCCTGTCCAAACTAAATTGCATCTGAGTGATGAGATACAAAGCTTCTGCAAAGCTACAAAGAATTCTTCCAGCTCAGCTGGGAAAACGAACTAATTTAATTATTTTTGACTGACCCAAACTGAGGAATTCTCTGTACTTAACTAAATAAATCAGTAAGAATAAAAGCCCTGCTTGTGCTCTTATCACAACACGACTGGGGTCAAGAGACAAAGGGGACAAAAGAGAAGAACTGTATGCAGTGGAAACTGTAGAACAAATCAGATAAAGTGAGCATCTTCAGTACCATTAAGAAAGAATAATGCATTGCTTGAGTATAAAACAGTGCTGCAGAAAATATTCTAACATGCTCTTACTGTTAAAGACATGCTAAGGAGACTCTCTTTTACCTTCCTGTCCAGGTACATGAGATACAGTCTTCTGATTTGGACAGAACTGATACAGGATTTGGAAGCAAGGATTTACAACACTATGCCCACCCTTGCCTGACAAATTCTCTCCTCATTTACTTTTACACTAGGTTGTTCCCTGATACATATATATATGTGTGTGTGTATATACATATACATGTGTGTATATATGTGTGTGTGTGTGTATATATATGTATAAGTATATATCTATCAGCAGTTCTCTTGGTGCACCTGCAACCTGGCTCAGGTGATCTTTCCTCTTAAAACCAGAAGAATGCTTCTCTTCCAGTCACAATTTTTTTTTTGGGGGGGTGGGGTTTTTTTGTTGTTGTTGTTGTTTGGGGAGGGGGGGGTGTTTTTGTTTGTTTGTTTGGGGGGGGTTTTTTGGTTCAGCTTTTCATGTAATTGTTTGCCACTACTGCAAACAGCTCAGTGGCAGAACACAGCTGGCTGGATAGTTTCTCCAAAAGATAAATGTAGCTGATGGACACAGCTGGCATCTAAGCAGGAACCTGGGTGACGCAGACTATCAGATTATGAATTTTAAGTATGAAATTTTCTTCATGAGGAGCTACAGCTCTCAGGGAGATGAGGCTGCTAAATGAACATTAAAAACTGGACAGAATTTCAGTGGTCACAGTCTCCCTCTCTGCTGACCAGCACACCCACTCAGCCTGACACAGCTGTGGTCTACCACAGCGATGGACTGGAGCACAAGGGTGAGGCCAGCAGCTCAGCAAACTGCAGCGCTCAGAAACACTGAGAACATCTTGCTATTCCTGTACACTGTTACATACTTCAAATAAAGCCAGTATAGAATAAAAGCTACAGTAGTCAGACCTCTCACTTTTTTCTTTTTTTTTTTTTTTTCCAAACAGCAACTCCCCTAGAATCTGTCAGCACTCTATCAGCATTTGGAGAGCTGACAAGCTAAGAACATAACATCAATAAGGTGCTCACTAACATGCTTACTGTCACGTCAGTCTTAATAGCAGGAAAGTTTTTCAGAACTTTAATGTTTCTCAGGACATATTTCTCAAGTCTTTTGGGAGTGCCACATCAAATTTCTAGCAAAACTGCTATTCTTTCACCTAGATTTATTGTTGCAGAATCACCTGTAGCACCACAAGGTAGAGAGATCAAATCCAAGCACTGGTTGCACTTTTCTAGTAAGTTCCTTGGAGTCTGAACAAGGGCACCATCACCAGCAAGAAGTTAAAATTCCCAGGGGCCAACTGTTCCCAGCTTTTGGCTGGAATAAGATTTGGGTCTGCAGCTTTTCAAAAACACTCAGAATTTTGATTCTTTATTGATTCATGCTCCTTACAAATGCAAGCTCATTTAGTATTCATGAAGATTAAATTTTCTCAAAACTGTCTGGAGGAATTTCGCACTTCACACATTTTTTCCTCTATGGGTACATAAGAGAGATTAGTTTCCTCAAGACATTTCAAACACACCACGCTCCTGCTATTGCAGTTACAGGTCTTTTGAGAGCAACATTCTGAAATGTACCAAAACAGATTAGCTCAAACTGGGATTAAAAAGAGACCATAACATCAGACTTAATTCAGCAATGGCCTCTCAGAGTTGTGCTGGCATCAAACCAGGATGCTAAATCAGAAAGATATTAGGGATGATAAAGGGCTGTGCAACTAAAGCTGTTAAAACAAAAATAAACAGCTGTGGTAAAATTAACTCCATTCAAAGCAGGAAACAAATTGTTTCTAAATAGCTTAAAATGGCAGGGGAGAAAAGGAAATACATTCTACATTTACAGAGCTTTCTATCTTGAGCTATTATTTGGGAATTTAATTTTTGTTCTTTATTCTGGATTGCTCTCTCTGCTGACAATTTATGGCCCTGGGCAAAAGATGGACCACTCTGACACAGTAAAGGCCAGTGGTGTTCTGGCCCTCCAAGCACTTCTCAGCTCTGCTAAGCAATGGAAAGGGCAGCTGTTCAGAGGCACACACCTGAGCCGATGCAAGGGATCTCCTGATTTGGTACAGCAGCCAGAGAGAAACACTGTCAACTGTGTCTAATAGGACAAAGAAATTTGTAAATTAAGCTTATTGAGGGTTTTTTTACATTTATGGAAGGGATGGAAAGCAAGAGGAAATACATCCTTTCCTTCTATTTAGAAAATGACAGCATGGGAATGCCTGGCCGACCGATCTGAATGACAAAGGTGGTGAAGTTATACACGATTAATTGCAGTAGATGAGACAGGAACTATCCATCCTGTTCCTTATATACTGGTGAACACAGAACAAATACCCACATCCTATAAGGTATTAGTCTTGAGCTTGCCTTCTGTCAAAATCCTGTATTTTGTTGAAGCCATCCCCAATAACGTCCCACTGTCATGAAAAAATCAAAACCAGAAAATGAAATTTGATTCTAAATACTATTATAGAAGAAAGACATGTTGATTCTTCTTAAAGATTAATAAATTTGTACTTCCAAAACACAAATTTATGCTTCTTTACCAAGAGTGATTATACATGTACAAATAGCTGAGGCAGACTATCTCAATATTAGTAATTATTTGTTATTCTCAGTCATTCCTTGAAAAAATGTAACTGTGTCAGCTAAACATTTTGTCATTTGCTTTCAACATGTCCATTTTCCTTTGCATAACAGTTCTTGCCACATAAGAAATGCCCCAAGATTTCTAGGCTTGCACAAGTGGCCATGCAAGGGGAAGGGGAGCGGTGCCTGGCCCCACCCAGCAGCATGCAGAGGGCAATGCAGCACAAGCATCTTCTGCAGCACGAGCACAGAGCCATCAGTACAGAATTTGGTGGCTTCCCCATGTCCCCAGCCATTTCCCCGAGTACTTAAGAGCAAACAGGAATAATTTTTTGTTCAGGAGCTCTACAACTGTAAACAATCATTGTCTTCTTCATTCGGGGACTGCTTTTTTCACCACCCTCATGAAGCACAGGCCCAGTTATTACACGTGGAGAAAGGTAAGCAGCCACAGCCAACAGCATTCTTTACCTGCCACTCACCAAGCACAGGTCTTTTGTGAAACTCATGGAAAACCATTTGGTAGTGGGAATCCCAATCAACAGAAGGATTTAACATTTCACCCCAGTCAACATATTTTTTCCACACACAGCCCCCAGTCCCATGTCATTGGTACATTTGTTCTCCAGCATACAGGATGCTTTCTTTTAATCATGAAAATTTCCCTCCCCCAATTTTACAATTCTTTCTCAGATGTTAGTTATTTTTCATTACAGCATCTGTAGCAGATGTGTATTTGATACAAGCTCTTTTTTGCAAGCAGGTTGTAACAACGTGAGGTGAAATACAAAGCTGTAACTGTCCACTCTTCAGAACAGTTAAAATGCACATTCAGGTTTCTCATTTAACTTTGCTCACATTCTGACACTCCTAAATGGGGTTTACAACATCATTAAATACATCAGCCATATTGATTTCTCAGAACTCTGACCAGCCATAATTCCTCAAGAATTAAGGGGAGAGGGACAAAAAAGACAAAAAAAAAAAAAAAGGTAAAAAAAAAGCAGTGGAGCAATAGAAAACACAACACACAATTGAGGTTACTCACGAATGTTTCTGTTTCAACGATCCTGATCTTCTTCCTTTATATCTAATAGCTATTACTGACAGCATTGTGGATCCACATATAAGGAAAGAGAGGCAAATATTTGTCAAATAAACATTTTATCTGCACTGTTCCTCAGTTATTCCATCTTTGAAGAAAAAGAAAGCGAAGCAAGAAAGAGAAACTAAATCAGTAAAAATAAAAAAAAATCAGAAATCCAAGAAGCGTTGTTCTTGGAGGCGCAAGAAAGTTGCAGGATGAGAGAAAAGAGGGCTGTGATCAACAAAATGACAAGTTTTTTATTGCTGTGTGTCTCTCTCCACCCAGCATATGCAGTAGCCAAGATTTTCTGACAGCAGGTTGATGAGCAGGATGCCAAAGGAGCTGGAATTGCTGCTGAGCAGAGCCTGGCATACCTCGTGACCAAGAAAGCCATGTCAGCATACAAAGGCAAGGCTGGGTGTTTCTGCAGGAGACAATCTTGCATATTTCAGTGGAAGGTATCTCTAGAAGCAGCAACTAATTCAGCAGCTTGTACAGGCCTTGGTTAAGTAAGAAAATCTCTTTTAAACACAGCAGTTGGAAGATGGCTTTCAAAATAAAAGTATTCAGCACTGAGCATGTGTCTGTGAAGTAAAAGCTCTAAGCCTGATTACAAAGTTGAGCAACACTTCATGCAGTGTGATACAGGTGAATCCAAACATTGCCTAGGCATAACTAATCTAAAGTTCTGAACTGACTCCAGTTGAACTTACAGAGAAATCAGCAAGCTGAAATTAGAGCAGCTACAAGTTGTTTTACCCAGACATCCCTAAATGGAAACAATTCCGTGGAGTATCTCCAAATGGAGACATAAGCTCATGGGTATTTGCCTAAAAATATGGACCATAGAGGAGATATGAAATGGAAGGAGCTGGCTGCACCACCAGTCTGCTTGTTCAGGAAGAGCATGATGAGTAGATTTGCAGGAGTTGAGCTTTAAATAGATGGAGCGGGGATAGTAAGGGACCCTCCTTTTTGTGCGTTAGCTTAGACAAGAGCATCTCTGATAGTAACAACAGTGCAAACTCTTGTTTTAAGACTTCCCAGATGACCTGATTTTGTGTATTACCCATTCCTCAGTCCCAGTTCCCACCCAAAAAGCACCAAACAGGCCGTAAGCGTAGCTGGATATCTGGTCTTCTGAGATGCAGCTTTATGGAGAAAGTAACACAGCTCTGCAGCACGAAAAAGCATGCAAGTCTCAACCAAATGCCAAGGGAGGTAGAATTAAACCTTCAGGTAAACTAAATCCAGGTAGTATAAACAAGTATCTTTTATCAGCTTTAAAAATAAAGTTTTGATGGTGTTAGGCCAGAGCAATGTGAGACAATCTACTGTGGGTTAAGCTGTCTTCTTGCAGCTGGTTATCAAGCTTTCCTCTGGATACCCATCCAATCCTGTGCTCTGAAATCAGTTTGATGCAATTTATTTTCTATGACACGGCACAACCATGGGCCAATATGATTAACAAGAAGAGCTAAATGCAGAGCTCTAGCACAACTGGAAAGGTGACAGAACTCTTCCTGGCTTCAGTTATGCTTACTTTAGATTACTTGAGAAGAGGGGAAGGATGATTTGGCCCTTAATGAAAAACAGGCTGGGCATGGAGAGCAGGCTTTTGGAAAACTTTGAAAGGTCATGTTAGGGCAGCACGACCCAGTAAGATTGTGAAATTAAAGGCTTCAAAGGCAGACCTTGCATCTGATTTGAAGCTTCACCTTAAAGTCCAAAGTCAAGCACACTGGAAATTAACTTCATAAATCCTTACTATGCTCATCAGATGGGTGGATTAGAGGACATGATGGTCTAACAACTCTGCAAGAAGCATGAAATTTGAGTGGCTGATAAGCAGTCATGGAGATATAAGGTGAGAAGCAGCAGAAAAAATTTGAAGACCACCAGCCACATGGTCTGCTCCAGCCAGAGCAAGGGCTTGGCTGGAGCTTGCGAAGACCTCCAAAATAAATTCTGGTTGGCAGGGAGATAAGTTTCCACAAGGAAATACGCAGAGCTGCACACATTCACAAAGACTTTTGTTCAAAAAAGGGATCAGATTTTTTAAGGGAAAAAAAAAAAAAAAAGGTGTAAGGCCACATATCAGAACAAAATAATGCCACTTCAACTGCTTCATCCTTTGCTGTCAACATGCATAAGACAGAAGTCCTCAGAGGCAGAAGACCAAACACTCTCACCCATAAAGGAGCAAGAAGGGCAGCACAGCATGGATCCTCTCAAGAGAAAGCTCTCTGGGGCAAAAGCAGCTGCCAAAGCAAGCACAACATCCTCTTCACTGGAAGACAGGACCGAACACTTTGCACTCAGTCACACCAAATGTGAATCTTTTAGCCAGATTTCTCCATGAGGAAACAGGTGGAAGGACAGATTTCTGTCTTCCTTGCTTCCTCTGTCTTGCATCTGATGTAACCATTCTCTCTTGTTCTGTATTACCAGGGCAGTAAAAGAACATGAAAAGCAGGATGTGCCCTTCTTTTAAGAAGCAGAAGCCAAAAACCTGAACATGAAATGAAAATAGCTTTATATCTTTTACTCTCCTTGGCAGAAAAAAATGTAGCAGCCAGAATGCTGTGAGTAATAACTGTCAAAGACAGAATGCCAAATGAAGAGCATGCAGTAAAGTGAAAATAAATGGTAAAAAATCACCAAAAAACCCACTTCAAACAAACCAAACCCCAAAATATCCTTTAAGAAAAGCAAAGCATTCTTTATGAGTTCAACAATCACAATGGGAACTTTACTTTCAGAGGAGATGGACTTTTAATTCAAAGATTAGTGGTGATTATCAATAGTCTTGTTTCAGTGGGCAGAAGTGATGGGAGTAAATGGTCTTAGATTCAACCCATAGCTGAGACCAAAACATCCAATGTAATCCACAATTTATGGTGGGTTTATACAGACACATACACAGAACACACACATGCACAGGAGGAACAGGTGCATTCTCATTGCATTAAGGCTGGGCAGGTCATCAGCAGCAAACTGACTTCAGCTTGCAGACAGATATATGCACGTAGAGTAGCCGTAAGTGGGTAGCAGTGGCACAATTTACAAGTGTAGATAAATCAAACAAGGTCAGAGGGCTGAAGCTGTTGCTTGATGATTCTGAAACACACTCACTGTTATAACGTCTGTAGCTGTCAATCTTTGCAGGTGCCACTCTGTACAGAATTGTCCCTTCAAAGGCAGATTTTCCTGACAGCAGGCAAGAGAAGGAAAGACAAAAAAAAAAAAGAGAAGGGGCAGGGTGGGGGTAAAGAGATCGAATGATGGTAAAAAGAAGGGAAAGGAAGAGGTTTTAATCTGTATTTTCAGTCACTGACATTTAAAAGCCTCATTAGCAAAATGACGAGAACATTAACAAACAGATCTGATTATACATGGAAGTTAAAATATTCTTTCTGCATGTATGTCAGATAACAGAATCTCATGATTTTGCTGAAGCTGTTATTTACAATGTCCAACAGAATGCATTCTTCTTAGGTTTGGTCTGTTGTCCATCAAGTTGTGAGACTTGCAAATAGAATTATTTGTCTGTTTTATGCAGGCTTGCACAAGGGAATCCTGAAAAAATATTATTACTGCAATGATGTACTCACAGCGGCTCAACACTTCTGATGCAGATGTAGTGCACTTGAACAAGCACAGCTGACATCCAAATAGGGCAATGAAATATTCACATCTCTTTAATGCACCAGGATCCTGTGAGCATCAGAAACACTGTGTCTTTCCAAGATGAGTTATTGGAAGTATTTTGGACATGGGAATTGGTCTTAAACAGTGTTTAGCAGAAAGCATAGGACACTACAACTGAAATAAATCACTTTTTCAGCTAAAAGCTTAATCAGGTGTGACTTGGCATTGACATTAACAAAAGCAAAATTCTAAAAATAAGCGGGAAAACAGCAAAACAACAGAAACCAAATCCCACTTCCCATCTTAGATATTTAAGATAACATTTTTATTGCAAAATCCATTAGGTTTTTTTTTCATTGCTAGTAAGATAGCTCATGCTCTGATATTTAGGACATGAAATTCAAGTGAAGGTAATAGCATGAGCAGCTGAAGTGTTTTGTGTGTTAGGTTTAAAGACCCAGGCAAGCCCAAGAATGCCAATACCAGCTTGTTCTCAATGTCCCCTAGGTATATCATCACAAAAATTGATGTCTTCAGTAAAATTGTATAGCAAAATAGCCAGTATATGTGAATTGTCCCAATGCAGAATCATATCCAGTTTGGTACCAAAAATGTGTGGGATATTGTTCTTCTGTGTATCATTCTGTTGGACTTTCAGACAATAAAAAGCTATACTTACTTATATATTATAAAAAAACTGATTCTTTGATTTGTTCTTAATTAATAACAAAATGTTTTCATTGCCTTAGTTTTATGAAATAAGAAAGTAAAAATGCTACAAATCCTTCTTTACACTTTCTTTTTACAAGATACCATTAAACGAGTGCTATTAAAACAGTCAAACATCAACCCACTGCCAAGAGAAAAGCACGTTAAACTTCATGACACTGTGGAGAGCCAGAGAGATAGTAATGGAAATCTAAAGTTTTAAGAACTCAAAACAGAGGAGGTTGCCTGACTGAAGCATCAGCTGATGAGTCTATCATCAGTTCTAACTCCAGCAGCCAAGACTTTTCAGAGGCCACCACTCACAGTTTCTAAAAATAATTGATAGATACCATGAGGCTCAGCTGTACCTTAGAGAACACACATCAGAGACAGCAAGATACCAAATGCCACCTTTCAATGTTGTCATGGCACTGCTGTGAACATACTAAATGTTTTTTGAAATAACCTCCTCAAGGTTAAATTGTGTTTATCTCAAATAGAATTTTTTTGACCACATGTAAACTTTTTGCTTCTCAACAGGCTGTATTGACAGGAAGTGGTATTGAAAATAGTCTTAAAATTAATACTGTATCTCTGAGAAATATGGAAAATAATATTATAATCCGTGTATTTAATATAGTAATGAACTGATAATGCATACTACCTGTTTCTGCTACAACAGTTGGCCCAAGAAAAGCAATATTTTCATTTAAGAGCATGCTTTAAAGAACAAGGAACTGCTGTTTACCCTAAGAGTACCTGATCCTGTCTGTACTCACATTCCAAAATGTGCCTTTGAAGACAAGAAATTTGGCAATCACCTTACAGCTGGGATAAATACTTTAAAATCGAACAAACAGCCCCCCAGATATTTTGATTTTGCAGCAGTTTTGCTTTCCAGCCTGCTGAGCACTCACCCAGGCACAGGTTCCTAACCCTTTCCAAATAAGGGGCAAGCTAAGTCCCACAGTCACGATTCAAAAACATTTGGCACTTCCAAAACGAGCCCCAGGCATCTTCAAAAACGGAAATATTTGCTCTGAACAAGCTTCTGAGGTTAGTTTATGGCAGAGCATGAAAGGAAACCAAGATGATTTCTTTTGGCTGTTTACTCTGATCTGCCATAAAATTTACATGGACACAACAAAACCAATAAAATCAGACAACATTTTTCTTTCCATTGGGGCTGGTGTAGATTGTAACAGAAGGACAGAGAAATATGGGTTTTTATTAACTTTATTCCTAAAAAGCCAAGTTATGTAATTTTTCTCTTCTGTATTTCTTTCACTTTGAGTTCACCAAAAGCATATTTGCCCTTCAAAAATTCTCTTTATAGATGGTCAGTAAAATGTGATTTAAAAATCAAGTTTAACTATATTTAACCAAGACATTAAATTTAATTGTTAACTTAAAAATACTTGTGTGTTTGCACAGTGCCTGTTCTCCACATATCCCGTGTTATTTTCCCAGATCTCACAGTAAATCTGCCAAATATCACCTTATCCATTTTACAAGGTGGGCTGAACAGTTCAAGGTTGCTGCTCAATATTGCAGAGCCAAACCCCAACCCTTTCTAGGGTCCTCTAAATGCTGAGCAGAACCTCGGTGGCTGCCCCAGGTCTGAGTTCAATGCCTGGGTACAACCCCTCACTCCAAATGCCAACTTCATAATCCAGAATTCATATTCAAGGTTTCCACCTGTGATACAGATGTATTCAAAGTTTCCAGAGAAACAAAAAGGAGTTACTGCAGATTTAAGGTGCTGTCACATCTTGTCATCCATGCAGGAAGGAGCTGATCTAGAGGCACGAACACACACCTTTTTGAGATGTAACCTAGAGCCTTTCAACAGCTCTACTAACCTGATGGCCAAATCCTCCAGGGTTTACTTGTTCATTTTTTATTTTCTATGTTTTTCAGACTAAACACAGAATGAGAGTATCATTCCTAGTCAGTTGTGCAAACTTGTTGAAATTTCTGCAATCTCCTTATGGAGATTTTCAAATCCAGATACTCATTGTGCCTGAATGGAGCCTCATGAAGCACTACGTGTTAGAGAGCACCAGCTCTACCAATCACATAAACCATATATAGAAAAAACTGATTTTTCTTTCCCATAATTCTCCTAAGGGAATGCAATTCTTGAATTGATAGTTTTACTTGAAGGAAAAAAAAAAAAAAAAACCAACAAACCCCAAAAAACCTCATTAAAATCCCCATAACAATCTCAGCATTCCTTGAGTCACTGTCTCTCTCAGGAGGTTTACAGTGCTGTTTTGTTTTATAGGTATATCTAATAGCTACTCATCTTAGATAGCCACAAAGCACCCTCAAAGAATTAAATTAAATACAAGAAAATAGGAAACCCATCTCCCACTGACAGTTACCTTCAATTTATTTAAAGACACAAACCCAGTATTTGTGTTACTGCTGTCTTCTCCATACAATGTCACAGTTTTGGGTTCCACTAACACTCAGAACCAGCACACAAACCCAAGTCTGAACAAAGCTTGGGCCGTAATACTCAGCAAGAGTTAATGCTTTGTGGCTGCTTTTGCACAATCCAGTGTATGTTTTTGTTAAAAGCCATTTTTAGGATGTTTATTATGAAGTATATGTTACCAAATTACTTAGGGAAAGAATATTCATCCATTCATATAGAAAAAATTGGGATATTCCATCCTGAACAATATCATCTACCTTGTTCACTTATACAGTACCAAACACTACAGATGCCAGAGCTGAAACTACTCTACACAATTGGTTCTTCCAAGACTCACTGTGTTTATAATGAACATAATTCATGATAGCATATACAGGTTATGGAAAGCAGTTTGCAATCTCACTGAAATGTCCACCTTCACTTAACGGCCTTTCTCCCTCTCCATCACATTGAATTTGTTTAAAATACATTCATTCCAGTCTGAAGGAATGTTACATTTAAATATCTTGAACAGCACTGATCACGAGACTAGGTCACCAGTACACATTCACACATGAAAATGTACTCCATTACAAAAAAATATAAAATATTTTCATCATTGCAAAAGTTAAGGTTCTCAGGATCTTATTTTTGTGGTATGGGATAAAGGTGACAAATTTAACTTAAGTGGAAAAATGAGGAAAAATAAGAAAATTCTTTTTTCTTCTTTAGGAAGTATTATAATTTTTTACCTCTTATTGACAGATTAAACTTTAAAGGTTTTGGTAAATTTCAGCTGAAATCAGCTGACAAAGATCTTGGTGGTCCTTTGACTTCTGCTTATTCAGAGATCTCAGGAGAACACTACATAGCTATGACCATCTGTAGTGCTAAAAATAGGAATACCTTGGCAAGTATTGTGGAATTAGCCTGAAATATGCAAATAGAATTGACTCTTTTTTTCTCTGAAGATTCAGATTTTATCACTGAATTAGGAAAAAAAAAGTAATATCTGCTTGAAGAACACAGTAAACATGAGACCAATAGCTTTCCATTTCACGTAACAGCACACTTTTGGTTCAGATTATTCTCCAAGTGAAGTTATAAATAGGACAACCCACTCCCATGCTTATACTATTGCAAACTTAGTTACCAAACATGCGGTTCACCTGCAGCAGTACTGGCCCACTGTAAGTGAGAGAACAAAGTCCATGTCCCAGTTCTGGCCTTTTTCCCTTTGGCTGCTGGGGCAGTGGGTGTTGGAGGTGATGGAAACATGCTCAGCACCTGGAGGGAAAAAGTGCTGCATGTCCCACACCAGTAATTATGAATCCTTAAATCTATTGGAGTTGCTATAGAAAGCATGGCACTTTAATCCCTCCACTTTAAATAAGCCACCTGGTAGATGTTTGGTTACTTTCCACATCTAAAGACAAAAAAAAAAAAAACCCTTGTAGTTAATTTTTAAATACAAATGCAGTCATCATCGTTGCCTTCTCTCTTCTCAGTCTGTTATGGCTCAGGAAGTCTTACACAGCTCAGGGATCACTGGATATGTTGCAACTCAGGTAGCACTGCAGGTGTAGGTAAATCATCATCATCTGACCCTTCCAGCATAAATTAATAACATGGCATTCAAAAACATTTCCAAGCAGAATATAAGAATGTGCTATCCTATCAATGTGTTAATAGCTAAAGACACAGACGTACATACAGAACATCAATAATGAGTTTTTCCTTACTTGACTTTATTTGCTCCTCCTGTGCTATTCCAACATCATCAGAATCAGAGAGTTCCTTTATGAAGTTGGAAGGAAACATGCCAGTCTTTCCATTAAGTATACCTTCCCACCAGCCCTCTTCCACCTGCACCAGGACAAAAAAAAAAGGGGATTTTTACATAAACAACACTTTACTGAGTACCATTATATACACTAAATAAATGGCAGTAATGGCTCTGAATAGTTTATATTAATTAGTTTCAGGTATAAGGAGCACATGGCATAGGCTCCAAGCTAGAACACCTCTCTTTTTTTCTTCGTAAGTGAAAACAAGAGAGATGCATGAACCCATCTGTAAATGTCAGCAGCTATGACAGCAGTCAGAAGCATGGATGAGCATTAAATAAAAGGATAAAAGAGTAACTAGAGAACACATGGTGCCTCTACATTTCAATTTTTATGGATATCCATTCAATCAGTAAATTTTCAGTGCACACTGTATGGCTATTCAAGACCATCTTAATGGATGTGAATTGCAGATTCTGTTTGAATTCCCTAAGTAATCAATGGTGAAAGAGAAACACCTACAAAGGGCTACTCAGAGAATCTAATTTAGGTATCTTAATATAATGTAAACATTCTTGCCTTCCCCCTCAAAATCAGAAATTTTGTATTTCAAAGATTAGGAATGCTGCTACATCATTCATGTGCAAATGTAAGAAACCTGTGGAGAACAAAGAAGAGTACTAACGCATATTTAACTCAAGATTTACAAAGAGGTACTGAAATATGCAATAATGATATTGGCAGGAGGAGAAGGGACACTGTCTAGCCAAAACCCAAGAGAAAACATCACTTTAAAACTGTGAGCTCCCTCCTCTGTAACCCACTCAGGATTGAATGGTAGTGTCAGGCAGTGAAATGACAGCCCTTAGAAATGCCTTTAGGTTATAATGGCACAGCAAGAAATGACTGATTATATGCATCAGCTAAACACACCCTTGATAGATAAATGTTTTTCATCTGTCAGACACTGTCCCTTCACTAAAAATATGACATGGGAGGACAGTGTAGATCTGTGACACATCAGTCTCCAATAATGTTTGACTCATCTCTTTCCTGCCTACCCTCCATCCCATTATTAAATGAGAAAGTTAATTTTACTGTTAAAAAAACAACCCCACACTTTAAATGAAGCTAGCTAATTATTATAGAAAAAAATCTGAAAAACCTTTTCCCTTATCTGTGAAAAACTTGAGATCTTAGAAAAGGAATCTCATAATAATACAACCAATATTTCCTCAAAATATAGAGGAATGTATGCATTTTTTTCAACTTAGCTACATGAGACATTTTATTAAAACGCCCACATTTCTTGATCTCATGAGTTGAATTTTTGTTTTAACTTGAAAGTGGCTCAGACCAGACTTTCATTTAATCTCAGTATCTCTCCCTGACAAAGCTTCTCCCCTCCAATGCCTAAGTAAGTATTGGTGAGCTCCAGCACATCTCTGGGAATTATCTTGCTCTTCTTATTATCTTGCTGCTACTTCAGAAGATAGAATACATACACATCACTCAATCACTTCAGTGAGGTGGAGGTTTTCACATCACAATATCAGAGGTTCTAAAAGGTAATATTTGCTTTCTTCTCTCCCGACTAATAAAAAGCAATATGGAAAACTGAAACTGCATGACACAGCACTCAGACTCTACAAATTGTATCTCTAAAGATGATTTGACGTAAATGTTATATTCCATATAAAAATATATTGTTATATAGAAAATGCACAAAACAGCCAAGACTCTTTGAGCTATAAAATATTTCAATTTTTCTAATGCAGCATTCCCAGGTGGCTCTATTGATTGGAGCTAAATATTAAACCATAACTGCATTAGCTGATTGACCAGAAGATTAATCAGAGGATTTACACATTTCCAAAGATCCCTGCTTTGCAAGATGCTGAGATTACTTGACAAATAATGGGACTAATATCATTCAGATCCATCTGTTCCTCAAATAATTTTTGCTTGCTTACTTCTTCCAGAGTAACACTTCAGAGTTTTCTTACAGTTAACATTAGCACTCTTCATGTGATGTGTTGATCTATGGAACTCTATCCATATGTATAGGAATATATATACACAAAGATCTTTAGACAGCTACATCTAAACTGCACATGAATATACTCAGAACCATTCATCAGCTTATTTTAAGTTTTTCAGCTGGCTGAAATATTGTCTGAAAATACCCTGTTGTATTCAATAATTCTACAAATTCAGAAGAAAATCCACAGGAAAACCCAGGATTTTTTTCCACAAGGAAAATGTAGAATCATGTTAGCAAGATATTAAAGATTGAGGTCAAACTGGGCCTCCTAAAGATTTATTAGGAAATCTTCATCAAAAGTATCAAAAGCTTTAAGTATTTTAAACATTAAAGCTACCTGGTACACATCCTTAAGCCTCAAAACACACTGGCTAGAGATGAATCCATACAATGTAAGACACTAAAATACCTCCAGGATTTAGTTATCCCAAACTGGGGCATTCCATTACCATATGGTTCGAAAAGTTGCAATAATTCACAGCCAATATAACCTTACAAATGAAAATCCATTATTCATGGGGGGTGATCCATCTGGAAGCACGAGCTCAATAAAATTAGTTACTGTGCTATTAAAACCAAGTGCTTTCACAATTTATACATTTATGTCCTGATTTATGCCCAGCATCCATGTGCTGACATACAGTCTCAGAAGAGGAGGGTTTCATTTGGCAGTCCATGCCCCATGCTGGAAAAGAAGTTCTACTAGCAACTGCTTGCTAGAAAATCTAGGACTGCCACAGCTGCTTGCTTACACCTTGCTATATAATTAATAGGCTAAAGTTGTTAAATGATTAAAATGTCCAACTCTTTGGAATCACTGACCTAAAGTGTATTTCCAATAAATTCCTATATTGACCTGTTCCACAAGATGTTCTATAACCTGCAGCTTTGCCTATTAGGCTGACAGATTACTTACAGCTTAGCTAAGGCAAATGAGGGA
Source organism: Brachypodius melanocephalos (assembly GCA_013398615.1). Classification (NCBI taxonomy): domain Eukaryota; kingdom Metazoa; phylum Chordata; class Aves; order Passeriformes; family Pycnonotidae; genus Brachypodius; species Brachypodius melanocephalos. The sequence continues at coordinate 2,080,960 of VZSR01000920.1, forward strand.
AGCTCTGAGTCAGGAAAGGTTTCAAATGGAAGAAAGTCTCCCTGGATCATAACAGTCTTTCTGGGCTGTTGAAACTAAAACACAGTCCCAGGAATAAAAGCAATGCCCAGAGGCAGGCAACAGGAGAGAGAGAAGCTCAAGGTCAACAGACTTTCTTTTGCTTTGAAAGAACTAGAGCACAGAAAGCAAAGGAAAAAACTCCTTTAGTTTATAAATTCTAATGGAAAACATTGAGCTCAAAGGACAAAAGCAGTCACATGTTGAAAGGAAATTAAAAACACAGATTCCCAAGAGCCAAGATAAACAAATCACATCCACTGCCAATGGGAAAATAAATTTTGGAAACAAGACCTCAAGAGAAGATGCTGCCTACAGTGCCACTTGATGGCTCATTCTGGGAGTGCATACAGAGAGCCATGCCCAAAGGTGCAGCCATCCCTTGGGATTCTGGTACAGCAGAATATATCTGGAAACTGGTTGATAACTCGGGTGCAGAAGGTAAAAATTAAAAACTGCACAAGTACTTTGTACTAGGGAACCTTTTCAGCTTCAGGGTTCTCTATTTTAAAATGTCGAAATGTGCTTTGGGAATTTTTGTTTGTTTGACTTTGTGGTTTGGGTTTTTGTTGGGGTTTTTTAACATTATCTTTTAAACAAGAAACTGAGGGACTGTGAAAGCAATCACATAGAACTTGGATGATCTTCTCTGGACCCAGTGGTATTTGCACCCTCATTTCCCCAAAAAAAGTCCCCTACCACACAAACTAACCAAATAAGAAGTAGTCACAGAAATCCTCGTGAACAACCTGTTAGAAGAGAATCTGGAAAAACTGTCACAGCATTCCACTGAAAAGTAACTGAGGAATGTGAAACCCCAGCATTCATTCCCAGCTGGTTTTTTGCAATTTATACAGTTTAGTATTTGTGGCACAGACTATCCCCTCATTACAGTTAAATATTTATTTCCCTGTCAACTCTCTACATGCCAAAATAAAGTTACTGTAAGAAAAATCCAGCTCAATTCCTTTATCGTGTTCTTGGACACGGGTTGCATCACTTTATCTGATAAACAAGAACAAAGAAACCCCATCCAATAATCTTGCAAATAAGAGGCAACTGATTTGTCAAAATTCAGTCTGCATTTTTTTTAATTTCAAAAGAGTTACTGATAGGATTTGATCATGTAATATATGGCAATGTTACGTAAAAGTCAAAGAATAAGCTCTGGGATTACAGAAGGTCTCAGTCAAAGACTTGTGAGCTTAACTCCATGCACTACACATTGCCAAAAAGCTGACTTGTCAGCAGGAGGAGGCCAAAAGGTATAGAGCAGCACAGTGCTCTATAATCACACAGTGACAGAGGAATCCCAAATGCAAGCAGCCTCAGAACTCCTGAATGATGTGCCAAATGTCCTTACTCTCATGCTACAGGTTAATTAGCTAGCATCCCATAAAAGTGCAAGGGTGAAACTTAATTGGAATTCAGATATCTGCATTTAATAAGACAATTAGTTAGAGTGGTATTTTGGAACAACTGTAATTAGAGTTAAAGCTAATGAGGTAGGAAAATGACAAGCAAAAAGCTATCAATCACACAATAAATGTGAACATAAACAATGATGAAAATGCTTCTCTTGTTAGTTTAAAACGTACTTTTAATTTAAGTCTGTTAATTAATATCTCATGGGTATCAGTGTCTCTGTAGCTATGGAAACATATTTTAATGACAAGCATTTTATCTATTGTGTTGAATGTTTGATCTCATTATAATTAATTTCTAACTACTTAGGACAAATAGGAAGGAACTGTGAATTCTGAACACATACAGCCTCTAAAGATTTCGATCTGGTGACAAGCTCAAAACTCACACTTGTTGTTTCAGTTCTACAGCCCCAAATCACTTCTGCCACAGCAGGAATTTCCCATTTAACCTACCACTGCTACAGGCATAAAAACCCTTTCAAAATATCTTATCCCCTCTGTTGGTACCAGGGAGAGGGATCTATAGCTTTGGATGCTATTACATATGTAGAGGTGGGAGAAGGGAAGACACCCTCATCCTCAGCACACCCCCATGAGATGCCGTGTATTTTCACTGGGAATCTGGGGAAACATGCCTGGACACTGCTGGAGGCAGCTGAGACTCACGTTCCCTTCTGTCAACTGTGCTGATCTTGAACAGGCTTGAGGAGGATCAGAAAACTTTTATTTAAGAATGCAGTCCAATCAGCTTTTCTTTGCAACAGGGAAAGTTTAATGGATTGTTCAACCACAAGCAACATTTTAACACTTTTTTTTTTCCTCAATAACTACATGAAGATATATAGAGAGTATTTTTGACCTAAATAATACAGTTTTAGTTTTCTGTAACTCAGTTAGGAACTGATTTATTTTCAACTAAACAGAAGTCCATGGAGATTTTAAAATATTAATCCAAGTCAATTAAACCAATGAATTCAACTGATACAACTCCCTTAGGAAGATAAAATAAAATACTATCTGTGGGAATCTGAGACCTATTCATGAGTAAAAAGATGGGATAAAAGAGCAACTGGAAATGGAAAGGGAATGACCATTAATGTTCCAATTACACTGAACTGCTCTAAATAATGAGGAAGATATCATCCAGTTTTTAATCCAGAGTAATGATAAACAAAATCTGTATTTTACGAGAATTATCTCAAATTGTTGCCTGTGTGGAAAGACTTTTTCTGGTTCTTTGGGGGCTTTTGTACCATAACACAGCATGATTTTGGCCCTTGCAAACAAAACCCCTCAACTTTCCCAACTGAGGAAGACAAATTTTTTAAACATAAATCGCTCACATCCAATATTTATCATTTCAAATAAGAAGTACTGTATAATGACAAAACCACTATGAATTCTATTTTAATGCAATGACTCTTTGTGGCATTACCTAAAAGCAGAAGGGTTACCAATTAAATCAGCATATTTGTTGGTTTATCTTTCTGCATCAAATAAAGTTCCTGTTTCAAAAGAAATATTCTGCTCGACTTTTTCGAGGAATTAACAATACTATGATAAGAGTAGAAGAGGAAGTTACAAATGCTCAACATCAACTTCTTGGTATCAACCATAATGGAAAATAAAGGTCCCACAACAGCACTTCCTGGAGCACTGAGAATTTTTTTTTTAAATTTCCTATTTTCCCTGTTCTACCAGCTTATCTACTCTCACCTAAAAGAGCAATCCAAGTGGGTTTCAAAAAACATCCCCTTAACTACAAGCACACACATGCAAGTTGATGGAATGTTTCACTTTTATAGTTCTACATTTTTCAATTTTAATGCAGATATTTTCAGTCTCTTTTGGATATAAATAAATCAGGTATGTGTAATTAAGTTCTTCAAATTTAAACAAAGACAAGAGATATATTCCATAAGAGATGCCTAGTGTGTAATTTAAATTATTTAATAATATAATTTATTCAGTAGAGTTAATTTGTTGGCTGGATACTAGGAAAAGGTTTTATTCCATCAATTTACTCTTAGAAGACAGAGACTTAAAACTTTTAAGCTATATTTGCATGGCCATGTGAGGTCAAATATACCTCAAATTGCCCAATGAAAATAGTTAATGTGATGTCATGAAATTCATTATAATTTGGAGTTTAAAATGTATCCAAAACATGCTCTTACAACCTTGAATTCCCCCATTACAAAACTGCTCACAGACAGAATAAGGTCAGTGAAGTGACACATCATGTCTGATTCCAGGGGAAGAATTGTGTGCAGAGCTGGTATGTGCAGCTAGGTTAGAGCGAAACCAGGGATCACTAAGCTTCTTACATTCAGATGTGAGAATTTAATCTCTTGTTAAGAAAATGCTGGGTGCCATGTAGACCACAGTAGAATTTATATTCTTTCCAAATTGATTGCTTAAGTGACAGATGCAGGAAAAAGTCAATTAACTATACATTCCTTGACAAGAAAATAAATGTTGAATTACTAACTGCTGAGTCACGGCAGAGAAAAAAAAATCATACAAATAAATGATACAAACTGCAACACACATTATATTGGCTGCCTGAGCAGATAAGGTCTTCTTTTTAAAGCTAAGTAAATAAGAATAAATGAGGTTAAATGCATTCTACTTAAAGGATGCATGTTGGAATTCTGACTTTGGTCCTCACGCTATTGAGCTCAAGAAGATATTTGTAAAATCTCTAATGGAACACTGAAGATATTGGGAGCAAACACTATTTCTTGATCCTGCAGCCAGAGTCATCCATGCAAAGAAAATCTCTCTCTCTCTGTCCAAGCTTGCATAATTTGTTCCTTGTCCACGTAATTAATTTTCCACATCCAGTTCTAACCAAAATAAGTGCATCTTGAGTCTCTAAATATTTTGTTGTGGTTTTTTGGGTTTTTTTTCCTTTTGGCTTTAGGGGTTTTTTAAAACTGACTGACACCAAAATGAAATTCTTAAAATTTATTGCCAAAGATGACAAAAGGTGAACTCTAGTAGAGAATCAAGTAAATTTCTTAAATGTGTTTAACTTTGCAAAGGTAGTTTTTCTCCATGGCTGGCTTACTAAAAATGTGGTTTTTTCTGCTACAATTTTTGGTTTTTCAGAGATATAAACTCAAGAGGTCTGTAACACAAACTTAGAGCTCTTTCCCTGAACAGAACTCTGAAACAGCAACTGATGTAAAACCAGCAGGAATGCTACAGGGAAAAAAAAAAAGTCACAAAATCCGTAAGAAAAAAACCAACATCCCCTAATCCCCAACAGTAACCCAAACCAGACAGGTCAGTAGAGCAGAAAGAAAAAAAAAAAAGTCTGGTTTAAATTATGCACTGAGGAGCTTAGCATGCACAAGACATGTCAGAAATTCATGTATGTATATTCAGTGAAAGATGTGCTCACCTCACCCACAACTTCAATGATGTCGCCAACTTTTAATTCCAATTCATCTTCATTTTGAGGCATATAACTGAAAGCCACCTGACATCTCCTTCTTCTGTTTCTCTCTCCTGAGGGAAATGAAGGAAATAGGGAAATCTTTTATATAAAATGAAAATAAAATTCCATGCCAAACACAAGCCAGGGGAAATTATTAAAGAAGAAAAATTATTCTTTGAGCATTGTAATCAGAATCTGAATGTTTGTAATATTTAGTCTACATAGATTTAACTTATAAAAGGAGCCAAAATTTACTAACTGGGCCTCCTAATGACAGGATGGACAAACTTCACCCAAAGGATCCTTCCAGGTGTATTTGCTACAATTTCTCTTCTAGGCTAATGCTCTATACACATGGTGTAGGCAAATCCAGAAACTGGAGGAATGGAGAAACTGGATCCAAAGCTTACAAGGAAATAAGCTCTCAGCTGTATCTTTTTGTCCACAATTCTTTCAAAGGCGTACAAACAGCTCATTAATCTTTCTTTATATTTTATTCACAGTATCATAGAATTGCTTAGGCTGGGAAAAACTTTTAAGACTGTTTAGTTCAACTGTTAATGCAGCACTCCCAAGTCCACCACTAAACCGTATCTCTAAACTCCACATCTACATGTCTCCTAAATACCTCTAGGAATGGAGGTATTATAAATACCACTTCTCTGGACAACCTGCTCCAATGTTTGACAACACTTTCTGTGAAGAAATTTTTCCTAATATCCAAACTAAGTGTCCCTTGGCACAACCTGAGGCCATTTTCTCTCATCCTGTCACTTGTCACCTGGGAGAAGAGCCCAACTCCTACCTCACTGCTTCAGAATTTCCTACACATGACATCATCTGCCCATCAGTCTCAGTCTGACTTTCGATTCTTCCAGTTTTCAAAGCTGCATCTGTAACTGGGGGGATCTGGTTCAGTGCAGGGTCTTATGGCTAGGTAAGCTGGGCTGTGATACGATTCACCTAGAAACCAGTTCTAAATTTGATGTGCAAAAAGACAAAAGGCAACTATTGCATAACTAAAGATGACTTATACACATATAGGGTGGGTGGTAATGATTTTAATGGTACAGCTGTTTTGGACAGCCAGCCTAGATGGTTACTGTATCACCTTTTTGTTTTTATACATCATTGAAATGTTGACTTAGCTTAAGACAATTTAAAGGGAAACATGCTAAAATGAATTCTTCCTCTTTGTTTTAACCAATCCCTTTTCACCAAGAAGCAGAAACAAAATATGAGTTACCCACAATTGTGTGTATGAAAATACACACGTTAAGATAAAAGGTAGAACTGCAAACTTCCTTCCAAAAGGTAGATGCTTTTGAGAAAACTACCTAATCAAGAGCAAACAGATAGCATTAAAAATGTTAACTTTTTAAATTGCTTTAAGTGTATTGAAGATAGTGTTACCAGACTTCAGACTTCACTAAATTCTAATGTGGATTCTGTCACTATCTTCCACAACACAAGGACTCCATCCTTTTATACATCCTACATCTTCCACTAGCAAAAATACAACTGTGATTTTAGAAGGCACCAGAATGGTCAAGTTCCAATTTCCTTCTTTTCCTGGAGGGCTTTGGCAGGGTAATTCTGACCTGGGATTTGACATGTCAATTCCAACTCTCTCATCACCCACATGCTGTTAAAAGGTGAATGGCTTTGGATAGATGACAAAAAACACTTGATGAGGTCTCTTCCCTGTCTAGTAGAAAACAGAACTAAGATGGGAGGGAATACTGGGTGAGGAAATATATATTGGGGGTAAAGATGTGCTTGTGGGAGGAGTTTTTTTAGTTTGGGGTTTTTGGCCTGGTTTGAATTTGTGACATTAATATACCAGAGAAGAGAGAGATGAACTGAAGGAGGTGAGGAAAGACAGAATATCTGAGGTGCTTCCAGCACTCTCTCAAAGGGGTTATGTAAAGCTGCTGTGTTTTTCTACAGGCAGATGAACTGGGACTTGCCCTGCTTCGACAAATCACAGAGACTGCAGGACTCCATTAAGCACAATTAACCACAATGCAGTATGGCATCACGGTTAGTAATGTATTACTTTGTGTGTTAATGTTCTACTGTTACCCAGGAGTGTTTTCTCTTGCTAGACTCCACAGCAACACTTCCACGTTTCAGCCATCTGGCTGCTGCTCTGGATTTTATGGCCAGGATTTGTCTGTGAGGAACCTAAAATCCTGGAAGACACCGTTTTTCTAACACCATTGCATTTTAACACATATCCACTGTCAGAATAACAGCAAGCCTCATTGTTCAGTAATTTATTCTTTTGTTAAAAACATGCAGCAGTAATCAGGCCTTTTAATGGGTATAATTCTTTTGCGTAACAGCAGTAATTAACTGAGGCAACTTACAGCAAAAACGTAGTACCAGTGGTCAAAAGCTTTTAGGAGAAAATCATCAATTAACTAAGAAGTTAATTCCATATGCCACAGCTGGAGCCAAGCTTGTGCGTGTGACAGACAGAACTGCAATTCTAGTGAGGCTGAGATCATCACTCAAGCCTAACCCAAAGCAGAAGGAAACATTAGATAAATAATGGTAAATAAACTCAAAAGACACTTCCACAGTTTAACCATACACGGCCAAATTTTCTTCTTTCTTAATCTGAAAGTTTTAAAATGGACATAAATGGAATAGAAACTTCATCAAGAATGTAGTTAAATCATCACCAGCAAATTAGACAAAGCAACTCCAAACTCTAGCAGTAACCCTAGGACTTTGCATACAGGCTACACAATTTGTAACCTATCTTTTAGAAAGGAAATGTAAAATACAGTATTAAACTACATCTTAAACTCAACCACATGCAGAACTGAAAATGTGATCGTTTATCTATTAATTCTAGTACCTGTACCTCTTAAACTTCGTCACGTAAATTATTATTATTTTGGATTAGCATCACTGGTGAAACAATCCATCACAAGATAAAAACTGGAACTTAGTGACAGCATTTCAAACGGGCTTTTTAACTGGACTTTAAGAGCAGCTACACAGTCCTGGTGAATACTGGACAAGCACACTCAGCTTCACACCTGTCTCCAGAGATGCAAAAATATTTCACAGCAGCAAGGGGTGCTTTTACAGCAGACAACAACTCTTCCCAAATTACACATTCTCTTGCCCATTCTCAACAATAACATTTTCTTGCTCCCATCTCTGCATGTTCACAAGCAGGGCATTCCAAAGAGCAGTAAATGCTTCTGTCCTCACTGTATTGCTGGCCAAGCCAAGGCATATTTCAACTTGTGGCTTGCCCTGCTCACCTGTAACTTCGGGACTTTTTTTTACTGCCACATCCACTAGGTCCCACTGCCTGGAAGTGGTCTTCCCCACTGTCCCTTGTGTAATTAGCATCTGTGGACATGAGGGGACCCATTATCCAATGCAAGGTCTTGCACTTATCGCCACATTTGGCTTCCATTCTCATATTCAGAAGACTTGCAAGGATACATCACAGAATATGTTTGTCACACTGGTTAGCGTAAAGTTCTTATGAAATCAATGTATAAGGAGCTCCAAGAAATACTGCAGACGACAGGTAACTGTAGCAATAAATTAGCTTTTCCAAAGAACAAGAAGGAACACACAAACCTGAAATATTCTTTCTTGGATGACAGACCAAGTTTAAAAATGCAAGAACAGGAACACAATATTGCAAATGGCCCAAACAGGCCTTTTCTCTTTCCTTTCTTATTGTGTATATGTCACATTATCGTGGGACAATCCCCAAAATTTTATCCCCTTAGCTAAATTTTGAGATAGTGGCCAACTACTGTGTCTTTGCTGGTTTTTTGTATTGATCTCTAGAGAAAACATTTGAATAAACCAAAAGCAAACTGAGTTATTGTTTGCATCTTTGCCATTTCTCATATGTTCCATCACATAATTCACATAGCTTCAACTGCCTGTGCACATCAGCACTTCAAACATACAGTAAATGAAATAAAATAGCTCTAAATTGGAAAACCACTGTGCGTATTCAGTTTTTGTTATGTTTTCCTCACTATAACAAAGGCACTTAGATCAAACCACGTGGATCCCTGCACAGTAGTCTCCAAAAGTATTAGCTCTATACTATCAGCTTGCTGTCTTAAAGCTCACTTCTGGCCAACTTAACTAAAGAGTAAAATTCACAAACACCTTTTAAAAGTATGACTTTTTTCTTAAAGACTGCTAACAACTGTGCTATTTCATCTTAAGATACCAGAATATCCATGCTTTTCAACAGATTTTCAATCTCTCTGTACTGAAGTTACATTGCAGGTCTTATTCCGACCTCTGTTAGATCAGGTTCAAATAAGCCTCTCTTAGCAGGGGGAAAAACCCACCACTGTCAACATTTTTTTTTCACTCCAACAGGTAACAACATACATTAAATAAACGCATCAAGAAATGCTGAAAAGATGCAAAAATTCAGCAGTGAGTTTTCTGTTTGCTGCACTTGTGAGAGCTATTACAAAATGAACACATGCAATAAATCAACAACTCTCAACAAAAACCAAAACTCTTTTTCATATTTGGCATCTAGGACATCAGTCAGATTTTTAATCTAGACTTTTGTTTTCCTCTAGACTATCTGAACAATCTGTTCATTTTGCCATTAAAGGCAATAAAATGAAACAAAAATTTAGGAACACATCCACAAACAGCAGTCACTTTCCAGTTCAGCAGTGCTCCTAAAGCCTTAGGAAACTACGTTAAATTTGCCTTGAAACACAAGGCCAGACAAATCCTAAATTCTAGAAAGCTAACACTAGGATGCTAAGAGATGCCCTGGTAAACTGGGAAAATGACTCCCCCAGTGTGGGTTGCTAAGGGTCTCAGTGTGCAGCACATACCCCGAGGAGCACTCAGGCGTGTGTCTCCCGTGGCAATTAAGCCGTGACATTTCAAAAGCTCGTGGAGAGCAGAGCTTTGGCAGGGCTCCTGGCTGGGCTGCTGACACGCTGCAGCTCAGCGTGCAGGGTTACACAACTCCCTGGCCTTTAGCTCTGCTGAGAGGGAAAAGCCCCAGGAGGAGCCCTCAGTCGCACTCCTCGTGTTAAGGTTTGTTATTATTTCTCAGCTACCATCATGAAAATGCTGTAATCCAAAATAGCCTGTCATCTTAAAGGGCATGTTATACTACACTTCAGTATTTGAGGGTTGGACAAGAATGCAGGAATACATGTTCAAAACAGCAATAAACAAATATGATAAATTGAAATAAATCAATTATTCTTGCTGCTGCTGGCCCTCTACCACCCCAGGCACCTTCAGCTCTGTGATGGCTGAGCAGAAGGTAGGTTTTCTGAAAGGTATCTTGGTGATGAAAGTGAAAATTAACATTCTTCGTCCCACAGCTTCAAAAATTAACATTGGCACAGGATCCACATAGGATAGTTCACTCCACAAGTGGAGGAGAAATATTTCTGTACCAAGCAGATCAGATGTGTATCATTATCCTCCAAAACTGAGCAACACATGGAAAACAAGAAACAAAAAGCTGTTTTGGCAAGTCAGCTTACATATACAGTGCAGGGGGAGAAAAATTCACCTCAGGACAGGCTGGAGAAAAAGAGAAGGCAGAGTTTTGCAATACCTGCATCTAGCCAGCTCTGCAGCATCTTTAGTTTTTTGGTCATGAGAAACTCTGAATGCCACAGAAAGTTTCCCATATATTTTTAGTTGTTCTCATCAGTTAACAAGTCTCTGTGGCATTTAAAAGCATTCATTTTTACTAAACTAACAAAATATTAAGAGTGATGGCTCATGGTAAGAAGTCTGCCAGCAATTTAGTGTTTAAATACAGTGTCATTTTCAAAAGATGCCACAAACAAAACATGTTCTTGGGGTTTCTTCCTTTTAATTTTTTCAAAAGATTTTAACACATTCAAAAAGCTGTAATTTATCAAGAGGGTGTTTAATCCAAAATGCCAAAAAGTATAACATTCAATTCCATTACCGCTGCCTTGTAACTTTAGTTCTCATGGAAAGCAAAATCCTCTGCTCCTAAGCACATTCAGAGGTTTATAGCCCTGAGTATAAGGGATTTCCTTGACTGCAATCATTAATGCTAAATCGACAACCTGAATTCATCGTAAATGGAAAACCAAAACCACAGAGCATCTTACAACCTCGAGAAAGGATACTGGTCCAAAGTGGCCCAACGTGCTCAACTCAAACACTTTTTCACAACTATACAACACCTACTTGTCCAGTTCTTTTCTCATTGTTTCCTTAACTATTCTGTTTTCCTGCCTGAACAAAAAAGCCACTTAAATCCTGCAGGGATGCATCTTTGTCTTTACAATAATGAAATAAACCAATTTAGAACAACAAGGACGTTTGTATGTGTTTTGCAGACACAGTCTATTTATGAGGGCAGAAAATTATGGGAGTGAGTTTGAGCAATACATGTATCAATCTCAGTGCTTAAAAACGTCAGTACAAGAAAACATTCTCCTGTAACTTCTTCATAACTAAAAGCAACCACTATTAAAATATGAATAAATGCACATCATTTTTTGTAATATACTCCTAGGGCTTTATTATCCACAAGATTTACAACTACTACGTACTTTTCTAGTAACATATTTCCTCTTCTGTATTAATATTATTCAATATGTAGATTAAGATAACAGGATAACAACAGTCATAGGTTTAACCTCATTTTCCAGCTGTGTATATGGCCAGACATATGAACAATCAGCCTACAATTCTGTTCCATCAATTTGACAGAACATTTAAAAATGCTTTTTATTTAAGCACTATGCACACACAAGCTTTTCTAAAAACCTTGCTGTGATCTCAACCCACTGATCATTCATTACTTTAAAGACTTTCATATTTATTACATAAAATGCAATAGTCAAACTTTATATTTGCCCCATTAGTCACTGGAAGCTCTGCCATGTCTCAGTATGGTGCCCACTCTTGTCTAGAGACCCAAGTACACACTCTGGTGTCACCACACCCCTCTCCAGATGCTGAAGCTACAGTACTAGAACAGCCTTACTCAAGGAAGCTTCTTGACATAAAGGGAAACAGGAAAGCCCCTGAGCAGAAAAGCAATTGAAATAAGTCATGCTAACAGGTAAGACAGCAGTCAATGACTCCCACAGTACTACTGGATCAACACCTTTTACAGCTCTTTTACCATGTGCTGCTCATCGCTACTTTGGGTACAAATAGCCACTAAAATCTTGCTTTAAAAAGATCAATCTGCTTTTGCTGATTAATCTGTGGTGCTGTTTGGAGAAGGGAACACGTGAAGGATGCAGCTTCCATTGGCAGCCCTTGAATGATCAAGGAATTTCAACTGACTTTTCCCAGCCACCTCCTGGTCATGCCTTGCTTTCAGCTGCATTCCCACAGCACAGCTGCAGCCACAGACAACTTCTGCTTCCAGGCTAATGCTCATATTTGTCCTCAGGGCTGGAATTATTTTGTATGTTGTGAATAGCAGCAGCATGTTTGCTTACAGAGCTACACCATATCCTGATACAGTCATCTGTAAATATTAAGTCATCTACTAATATCAGTCTAAATATCTCCACAAAAGCCAACACCTGGGAACTAATACAAATACTGGCTGTTCTCATAAAGTGTGTGCTAAGTACATTATTGAAATCCAGCAAGCAAGGAAATACAGTAATATAGAAAACTTCTTTAAGCATCTAGCAAAATCTAAGAGGAAAAAATAACAAAAGCATATTTATGAATTCACATCTCAGACAAAATTTCTAATCAAGCACCTCACAAAAGATACTTAATATCTGTATACTGCAAGGAAAGATTGATAGAAATATTTTTAAGGCTTTGCGTAATTCACTATCTTCTGCCTTTGAAGACAAATGATGAATCAAGCAAAATATCTGATAACTTAGCTGCATCTCAGATGATTCATACTTTTTATTTACAGAAATAGCCCTTTAAGTAACTTATTACTTTTTTTCTTGGAGTAAAAAGTGCTCTTAAACCACCTACCTTGTTTTATTATTTTGTGATGTTCACAGATGTTTACTATCTTACAACTCGGTAAGAGACATGAAACCTGCACTAAAACTGCAGTTTAAACAACCTTTTGTAAAGACAAAGAAAGCATTTATACTTTAAAAAGAGTGCACTAAGGTAGGATGATGACTCTGTAGCAACAGGCTAAAGCAAACACAGCACCATTTCATATCCTTTTCCAACAGATGACATTTAACCTGGAGCTGGAATGACAGCAAATCTGATGACTATTTGGCCTTCACTCTGAGTGTAAACATGCTCTTGTAAATCAATTTGCAACGGATATATATGCATGTAGAAGACCTCTGAACTCCACACAGCTTAGTGAACAAAGCCAAATTTGTGTGTGGAAAGAGAGGAAGACACAGAGTCCATCTAGCTGTAGACCAACACTGCAGTAAAGAACTTAGCGCTTCATGGAGAAACATTTGCTTGCAGACAAGCACAGAGTGACTCTGCAAACACAGCCCCTCGGTACTTTTACAGTGCACAGCATTGGCAGCCACTTCAGAGCCCTCAGTCCTTCAGTTTTCACTTCAGTTAGCACAGAGATACACACAAATAATAAAATATTCACCAATGTGTCTAGCCTTTTTCTTAAAGAGGGAGTATATCAATAACCCCTTTTGAGTCAGAATAATTACTTCACATCTTATTCTGTTTCTGGTACTTTAAAAGCAGTGTGTTTTCAATGTGGAAACCCACAAAGAATACACTGTCGTGTTTGTTTTGGGTTGCAAAAGTTTTGTTTTAACAAGTCTCAGTATTGTTAAAGTATTCTTTGGCATCTTCACTACAGACCTGGGTGGAGGAACTTCCCAATTCCTAAAGGGATTAGTATATTAAGGCAAGAATCCCACCTGGTGAATAGTGACTGCAGAGAAATGGTCCCCTACTGAAGCTGAAAACAGACTGCACTGAAATAACCTTGAAAGATTTCATACCATTAAAGAAGACAAGTGTCCTTTGAAATTCATTCTCATCAATGATCACAAAGTTCAGCAAAAAGACTTTATTTGATGTATAGCACAACAGAAAATCAGTCTTCATGTTTCCCAAGGCCCAGCTGACTTGCCTGTAACCAAAGGCTGGATCACAATGAACAAAAGAGATCACAGTTCAAATATAGAAGAACCACTTCTCACTGAAAGCCTCATTGAATCAAAGTGTTTGTGAGCAAAGTCCTTTCTTAATACAAGAGCTTTTCTAGATTTTGAGATTCAATAGCTGATAAAATATGAAGAACAAAATATTTAGACTATCAGAACACTGTACCGGCTGCCCATTTTCTTGTGTTATTTTCCTGTGAATTCATAATCTTTAAGACATCTGCTAACACAAGCTGGCAAAGAAAGGAATCTCAAGGAGGAGGCAAGCAAATGAATCATTTATCATCTGCCTTCTCTCCTCTGACTGATTCTCTGCTGATTTCAAGTGATACAGGAACAGCTTCCTTATAAAAGGTATCACTGCTATTTTCCAATTTTGAATACATGTTACTTTTTTTTCTTCTACTCATGCCACCTGCCCTTATTTCCAGGGCTGGATTTACCTCTTAGTTACCCTGCACATATTCAGGTTTCTCATCACTTTATATCTTTGGTTTACATATACGTATCCTCTGTTTTAAATGACTACTGTGCTATGAAAATGAGAAATAAAGGACTGATAACACAATCACCTAAGTTAATTTTTCAAGACAGGCAACTGAAAATTAAATTGTTTCAGTGCTGTCCAGCATGGAGCTGTGTGGTGTTAAAAGAATTACACATAAAGCTCTAAAAGCTTCTGTGTTTGAAGTTACCAGTTAAAGGATGCAATGCATTCCTGAGGCCAGCCCAGGACAGTCATCTGAGCCATCTGTGCTTGAGATGCTCCTCTCCTGGCAAGAGAGGAAGACACACTGCAGCAATGCTCAACACTGCAATATAACAACACAGCTTGGACTTTCGAGTCTTCTGGCATGGGCTAATGGACTCTATGGGCAACATTTACTCCTGGTAACCTTTTCACCTGTACTCTCACCCCATCCACAACTCATTCCCCTCAGCCTTTCCTGATATCCTCTTATCCTGTCTTGTTCTTTCCAGGCACAATGATATTTTTAGTAAATACAGAGTAGTAAGTTTACATTTCAAGATATTAGCTTGGGACACAGTGTTACTTCAATCTGCAATAACTTACATATTGTGCCCTGAGCATTCAAGACAAGTTCCTGTCTGTACAGCATCTTTCTATTTTGTGAGCAGCCAGAAAAGCAGGAAGGTAGTGATTTTGATGGACTAGGACTGGACCAGGATCTCTGGTTAATGGAATATAGCTACCATTTCTCTTGATTTTGGGGGTGTGTGTGTGTGTTTGTTTGTCTGGTTGGTTTTTTTTGTTATTGTTGTTGCTATTTTTGTCTAGGTTTTCTTACTGTGGATGATCAAACACTGGTGCAGGTTGCCCAGAGGTTGCGGAGTCTCTGCTCTTGGAGATACTCAAAACCCAACTGAACATGATCCTGGGCAACTGGCTCTAGCTGTCCCTACTTGAGCTGACCCACACCATTTCCAGAGGTGCCTTCCAACCTGAGCTATGCTGTCACCCTATTTTACAGCTATTCTTTAAAATCCTGGTGCCCCATGACTCTGTATTATTTCTCTGTCATTAATCCTCCCTTATCTACAGCTTGATTGCTAAAATTCGACCAAGCTTCCCAAAGCCATTCTCCTTCCTCTGAGTCAGCCTGTAACAGGTAAAGATGCCAGGAGCAGAGTTTATTACTGCAACCAGGTATGAGCTGTCAGCAAACCCACAGAAATCCAATTTCATATATTTGATGCCTTTCCTTGTTTACAAACCATGTGTCAGTATAACCGATCCTTCAGCTTGCCAGGCTGAGCCAAACTCCCTTAGGATTCTTATCTGCAGCAAATGCCACTTGGGATAAGAAAGCAAATACTAGAACTGTAACTATGAGGATTGGCATTTCACTAGGGAACTGCAGACAGCCTTTCTTTAGCACTTTTATTTTGTCTCTTTCTTCTTAACTGGCAAGACTTCCATTAAGGCAGCTGAAATACAAGGTGAAATGAAACCTTCATCATTCTAACAAAAGTACTCCAGAACAAATGTTTATTTTTATCTTGAAAGAGAAATCAGGAAGATAAACTTCCTCATTTTTGCTTCTCATTTTATTTTGACAAAGATGACATAAAGTGAGTGAAAAAAATAAGTGTTTCGTCTGCCTAGAAATATGAGAAACTTCTATGTACACCTCCATGCTAATAAATTATTTCATCGTTGTACAAAGAACATGGCATCCAAAGGCACCTAATAATTCTTTCATGAGCAGCAGAATTAATGAAGCTTGGAGAACCACTGCACCCAGTGCCTTCCAATCACCTCACCTGCTCCCACCACATCTTGCCCCAGCTTCCCGTTGTATCCTACACCTGCACAGCTGGGACAGTGATAGTAGATGCTGGGACTGCTTCAGAGCAGCACAGGTACTGAGTGACTGCTGCCTCTCAGAACTGAGGTTTTCATTCAGTTAGAAGCACTAATTCCCCTATTCAGCTTTCAATTTAAAAGAACTATTATGTTCCTATAATAAAAACCTCTACTCTTTTGCCAACTCTAGCTGGTGTCATGCAGAGGGTTCAGAAAATTCAAGGAGAATAGGGCAAATAAACAGATGCTCTTAAAAAATATATTTGTTCCATTAGGAAATTAGAATAAAACTCCTAGTGGCAAAGGCCTCCAGAATGTCACAGGACAACAGCATCTTTGCTGTTATGATTTCAAGGACTCTCCTCTCATATGCAAACCAGTATTTGTGTATTCAGAAAACGACATCAGAGCCTTCATATTGTGAAGTGAGGTTTATGATAAGTTTCCTACAGGACCTTAACAATTAAGTTTTCATTAAGATATATGGCTTCTATGAAGAATCTCTATGACAAATTTGTCTTTTCTTCTACAAGGACTTAGCTAATTTTTTATTTCAAAAGCAGTTCTGTCTCCCACACTACGTTTTTGGATTTGAAAAACAGGAAGAGTAAGGAATAAAATCCTCATCATTTTCTATATTGTATACTAATCAGTTCTCTGCTTATTGAAAACAATACCCTTCAGTGTAGTGGTAGTTTCTCTGTGTTAGGTCCAGTGTTTACACTGAAAAGCTGAAAATCCAACACAATCTTTAATGCCTTACATAATGAAATAGCTACTAAAGATGTCCCCTTTGCACTGCAGACTGCCAGAAAGTGGTCCAGTCCCACAATAAATACTTTTGGTCCCACAGATAATGTAGCTTGCATTATGCTCCTAAGCATTAACTTCAAATAACCACTTGAGCAGTGTCCCACTCTTGCATCAAGCACTGAATTTCACAACACAAATGGTGGGGAAGCCCCAAAACACAGAAAAAGCATAGTTCAAACAAACTTGTGCTGGATTTTAAGCACTCTGCCCGTTTCTGGAAATGGTCAGTTCACACTTGTTTACCCAGTTTTTGGCACAGAACTTCCTACAACCTGACTGCAGAACATGTGCTGGTTGGGTTTGCAGTCTTTATAATAAAAGCTCGTCTGCCTTTTAATTCCCATAATGCTCAAAATAGCAAGCGATGAACAAACCAAACATTCTGTCTCCTATTCATGGCATCTATTGCCAACCACCTTTCTATTGATGTTTACTTACCTTGTATTTTCAGGTTTTTGTTAGTTTTCATGGATTTTAAATTAGACACTGAAAGGCTTCTGTATAGAAGTAACCCAGTCTTAATATATTGTACAAAATGCCAACTCCTAAAAGTTGTACAGAACTTCATGTCAAAAACCTCTGCTGCTCTGTTTGCTGCAAGTTCCTCATCCAGTAGTTAACCCAGATTTCCTCACTCCATGATACATCTGGGCATGTCATACTTGCATGACTCTTCACCTCAACACCCTTTGGCTCTGCCTCTAGGGCCACAACCATTTCCACTTCTGACAAGGCACTGTGAGTAGGGATGACTTCATGTCAGTTCTGATCTGTGCAAGGATGAAACTTCCTGCCAAATTAATGAACTCCTGGAACCCAGCTGCACAGCTCTCCTAATTCTATCCAAGGAAGCAACTGCACACAAGATCCCTTACTGACCCTGCCACCAAAACTTCCCTTCATCTTTGTTTTTCCCCCCTCCACAACAGCATTATACAAACTATTTCTATCCCCAGGTCAAAGCACTTGGCCACCACCCAAAACTTGCACCAGAACTCTGCCCAGGGTTCCTTACCATCATGTTAACCAAAGTGCTAGAGCTCTCCACGTTGAACCAAGCAATTCCTTCCAGTTTACTGTTCCTTTCATTTTTTGTTCTGTTTTCCTTGGACAGGAGATTTCCACACTTTCCAGATGCCAGGAAAGGCAGGCAGGCTGCTTTCATACCTTAGCAGTTTAGTAGGCTTTTTAATGGCATCTGTACACCTTTCACTACTTTTTCCTTCAGAATCATACAGTCTGCTACAAAACTATTGTCAGCTCTTATGCTGATGCATTTGTTCAATAATATTACTTTTATTTGTGAAAGTGCTCAAAATGTTCTTTGTGCATTTGAAAGCACATTATCAGGTTTACTGTTTTTCTGGCAGTAATGATTTCCAGCTTTTTAGTGGTGGGTTGTTTTTTTTGTTTTTGTTTGTTTGTTTTTTGTTTTTTTTTTTAAATACACCATACACAAAATACTAATTTGCATAGATATGAAAATGTATGTGGAGGACTACTGAAGCTGACAGGGTTTTAGAGTATGCATTAAGAGAAATTCCTTCACATTAAAATAATTACGGAAGAACAAAACCACAACTGTCTAGGTTTCAAGTTTGTAATGTCTCAAGAACATTTTTAGTTTTGCTGGGATAAACACTATTTTTTCCTAAAAATAACTCTTAAGTTCCTCTTGTCTTTTCCATTTCTCCTGCTACATGAATAAGAAGTTACTTCCTCAAACCTAAAAGCTGTGAATAAATGGGCCTCTGGATCAAGTCAGCTGTGTCAGTAATGAAATCAATCTCCAAAACAGTTCTGTGGTTACAAGATGTAGAACTGGCAGGCAAGAAGGCATCTGCATAAGAAGAATTCTGTATGCAACTGCAATGATGGTTTTTCTGGACACTGACCAATGCTTGTGTCTTCCCAACACAAGAGAAAAGTGAAGAGCAACATTCACAACAGAAACTAACAAGAGAGCAATTTCCTTGAGCAGGTGATTTAATTGAATGACTATGAACCAGCTTTAAACCAGTTTTTAAAAAGTTTGACAAACCATCACTCTCTCACAGAACTTTTGGAACTATTTTCACCTGCAACCAAATCAAAGGCAGTGCTGCTGATCCCTCTGCTCCTGCAAGTCCTGGCCATCCTTGCCATCCTGTCAGATCAACTGCTTGTGAAGCAGTGTGAGGAGGTAGGCAAGGAACAGACCTACTATTAAAAACAAGCTTTTCCCTTGCTAGTTTAATGCTAACCTTGATCATTCTCCTCACCTGGCCAAATGGCTCTTTTTTTTTTTGGTGGCAATGCAAGCTTAACAGCTTCACGAAACTACAGCCTCGGCTAAGATTTCAACGTTTGTTACTTTTGTTTTCCACCATTCTATTTGCTCTGTAACTGCGACGCATGTGACTGCATCTTTTGGTTTTCCTAAGGTCACTGGCCCTTTTTTATTAAAATAATTTCCTGGAGACTTCCTGACCTCTTATGAATTCCCAGAAGTAACTATGACCCTTGTAATTTAGGATAACACTGTGCTGAGTCAGTAGTCTAACAGAGAATTCCTAGGTCTGAAAAACACCAAGTCTCATGATTGCAGTTGCAAAATGAAGCAAAAAATGGCTGAGACTGCATCTTGCAGCTTTTGCAGAGCTAGATACCAGACTCTATAGATCAGGGACATCTGGAATCTAGCAGGAGTCTAACAGAAGCCAGCACAAGGTACATCTGGTACTAAATGTATAGTAATGAAACATGTCAGTACAGGACAAGACAACCAGCTTGGAAATAACAAAGTAAATGCCTGAAATCCTTAAAGAGGTCTTAACAATGGCATCAGGCTTGGACACGTCATTAATAAAAATATTACCATAATGTAATGAAACAGATATTAACGAATTGTGTTTTAAGTAACAGTATTATGATTAATAGAGTTCATGGAAAGTCAAAATAGTGTGATATTAATCTGTGAATTGCCATAGTAGCATATTTTCAATACTAGGCTGAGCACTCTCTGGGTAGAAAGCTGGTAAAATCCGGTCCCTAGACAAAACAGTATCAGAAATAGATTCTGGAGCAACCAAGTATTTCTTGGGGGAAAGCAGATATATCCTGGGCTGCCACAGTGGTGCCAGTGCTCTCTGAAGTCTGTGGAGCAGAGAGGTAGATGTACAAACATGCAGCCACAGAAGATGCTGCAGTAACAGCTGGAGTCATGAGGGCCTTCACCAGAGCAGTGCAGCCCAGACAGAGCCCCATCCCAGTGGCACTACACCCCTGCTGACTCCAACAACCATTCCCAGCTAATTTGGGCATCTGCAGGGGGCTGCTTCTCACCACCAGGAACTCTGCCCAGCCTCCACTTCTGTTTCTAAATAAAGTTGGTGCCGAAGTTAGGCAATACTGGCTCTTGCTGTGTGACAGATAATAATAATCCTTCATATCGCAATCCTGCACTCGGGCCAAGAATCAGCCATCAGCCACTTGTCAGCACTTCCACATTTCACTCCCTTGTCAAGCACAACCAATCAGCTTGGAAACCAACCATCAGCAGCAACATGCTTTGAATTTTTATAGAGGATGATTCTACAAATTAACAGCAAGAAAGGAACAGGCACAAACATGTATTTATGCTTGAAAGGGGAATGCAAAAAGATATAATAGGAACTAATGCAAACGACTGGTGCATCTTAACTGTGAAATAACATTAGAGAACAGTGACATAACCATAAAAAATAGGGTAAATGGTACCATACATCACAACACAGGACTAATAATAGCACAATGTCCCATGCTATGTGCACCTTGATAACGGTAGGGTAGACTGTAAAGAAGAAAATTCCGAAATAAGACAAAACATGTAAAAAGTACTCAATGAATAAAATTTGGGAAACTTCTTTGCAGGCAAACTATCTTGTTATTCAAGTTACTGCACCTACCTAATACAGGAATTTGAAAACTGAAAGCCTAAATAGTTAAAAATGCCATCTTAGGATAATCCAGGTCATGCATTGTCAACACTGTCTGATACCTCCATGTGTTTTTCTAATCCAGTTATAGCAAAGCAAATTTCTCTGATTTCAGGGGCTTTTAACCCAATGAACTGAAATATTTCACACAGGGTGTGAAAAATAATTAAAATGAATGCAGTGACAAGTTTATTCCAGGCATGGAGCTTTATCAGAAGATTGTTTTTAAAGTGTGTATCAATTCCTGAAAGTAAAATGTTTCATAGAATCTATCATACATCACAGAAGAGCCCAAACAATATGTGTTATGGGCATTGCTTTCATACAGTTTATTGCCACTTGCAGGGAACAGCAAAGCTCTGCTTAAACTACTCTAGAGATTTGCATGTATGTACATGGGGAAGGGAGCAGGGCAAAAGCACAGGTGAAAAATACCTCTGCAAAATGCCTTCAGAGTTAAAGCCCCTACCCAGACACACACTGCTATCCAAAGCCCCACAAGAAGCTGGCTCACAGAAGTCCCTAAGACAGTATACTTCTGTCCCTAGGACAGCAGGACTCTGCTCAACTCTCCTAAACCACCCAAACACTGATGTCCCTTCCTGCCAGCAGGCACAGTTCCTTTTTGCTGTGTACATTCTACCCACTTTCTGCACCAGTTTGTTCCAACTTGGGTTTATAAACATCATTCCATCAGGAGAGGAAAGCCTTGAATAATAATTGCAGTTTCCTTCTGGTCCAAGTAGACAGCAATCAAAAGATTTCTTACACTGAAGTGATTCAACAGCAGCAGAATAAGTCACTTGATGCCAATGCAGGCAGCACAAGTACGGAGCTTTTTTTAAAAAGTACAAAGGCATATGTTTACATTAAACTTTCACCTACATCTAACAGTCTTTTTTACAGAGAAGGGCTTAATATGGATTTAAGAAGAAAATCTCCTATCAATCATTTATCCAAATTATTTAGGCCTTCAATTCACGTTGCATGACACTGCAATTTAAAGGAGACCCAAGAGAGCTGTTGACAAGGTCCTGCTTCACACCTACAACCCCAGAAATCATTCAAAGGATTTTATGGTTGTCCAGAAGCCAGAAATCTTCAACTGCCAGAGGATGCTGATTAGTGCTGTAAATTACATAGCACAGCTTACTCTTATCTACAGGCCATGGGAGAAGGATGTAAACAGCTGCACAGCCCCAATTCCAGCCCACAGGAAAGGTTTACACCAGTTCTCCATCAAAATCAGTGCAGCACCATCCTAGCTACCACTAAATCGAGCAAAGGTAAAGGAGCTCTGAACTAAGGATCTGTCTGTCAGCGTGCTTGCACATTACAGGGACATATTTAACTTAGCAGTTACAAATTCATCAAGATTAGGTGAAGAAACAACAAGAAAAGTGTCATTGACCCAGTTTAAAGTACACCTGTGAAGTTTCAGAGTTTGTGGAAAATATAACAACTTGCACAGTCAAAGTATTTTCTCTTGACCCCAAATTTTCAAACCAGATAGAGTTCTGTTCTACATTCCACAACAGTATCCCTGCATTTCTCCTCTGCTTGCATGGTCTCTACAACAGAATAAGAAGTCCAACTCTCTTCTATCACAGCTGCCAGATGTGTCTTGGCACTGGGAAATACACAGAGATTCCAAAGTCTTGCTTCAAGGCTCAGCATCAGGTGAACCACCCTGTTCATCTTCTGTTACTCCTTTATGACGGACGAGAAGGGACAGGAGAGAAAGGCTGGTCTGCTAATTTTCAAATCAAGTTAGCCATGTTTTTTCTCAGATACCCCACAACATCCAGATAAAAGGCTAAAGGAGAAGACACAGCTCAGTCTAGAGGGGAAAGGCCAGGGACAGACCTCAAAGGCAGCAAAGCCTTGCTGGGTGCCAAGTGACTTATCCAACAGCCCTGAGAAGGAGAGAACTGCTGGCAACAGAGAGACATTCCTCTACAGAACCTTGTGGAAAAATCAACAGCCACTTTTGTGATGGGGAAATGTAGTTTAGAGACAAGAGATTTCATCGCTGTTGTTACTTCAATGTATTTTAATGGGTTTTGCATTCTTTAAGGGAGACTTCAATATAAATTTAAATAGAAAAAACATTTTGCACCTGAGTTTGACAACATGTTTGCTCTTGACTAGTAGTACCTTGTGGACAGTTATCACATATTATGATAAAACTGAGCTCACAAATGGCTCATACAAATGATAAATTATATACCTGACAATTTTACATTTCAGGCATGTAAAAGGTATTGCAAAGCTTTTAGAAATGAACAATATCCTTTAACTGATTAGACAAAAATTTTTCAGTGTTCATGAAAGAAAAGCTGCCACTCTCTAAACTGTTCCTCAACAGCATATTTGCAGCATTTTTGAGTATGTCCATAAATACTAATTACTTGCAAAAATACTTTCTTCTCCTTAATCTTTCAATGCTCTCTGTACTCTGTACACTTCACTTGTTCCCTCTCACTCTCTTCCTTAAAAATTCACTTGCCTCTGCTTTTTCATTGATACAAATACAATTCTGGGTCCAGCTTAAACAAAAATAACCAACAAACTAAATGATGCCCACATCTGTTTCCGTAACTACCTCCCTCTGTTTCATCTGGAAGCTGCTGAGAATGCTCAGCAGTGACTCCTCTCCCACATCTCTTTAGGCTCCATATGAAAAGGTCATCTTCTGCCTCTTCTCTGTCCTGTCCAGCATCCAACAGGATAAAATTAAATTCTAAACAATTGTCTCAATTTTCTTCATACCAACCTCCCAGTTTCCAAATGTAGATCCAGATCTAAATGTTTTATCAAAACAAGTGTGCTCTGTCTGCAAGAAACCTGAAAACAGCCTGCTAGCAACTGCTCAAACATTGCATCATCTTTTGCATTACTTTTTTTTTTTAGTTGTCACCTTGTTTCATACATAATATATACACACACTGATGCATTTATAGTCAGCTCCTTGATGCAGTGCCTGTGTTTTTATTCAGTGTTTCCCAGCATGGTCTATAAATGGGATTCCTAGAGCTACATCTATTACACACAAGACAGCCACTGAGGCAAACAGATGTGCAGAGGACAGAATTAATCTGGAATTTCACTTCAAACCCAGAGTGATTTCTACTTGTTTCTATAGCCTGTTCCTGCACAGAGCCTCATGATACTAATGTGCCATAGCAGTAAATGGATCCAACTATGCAAAACTGCAGAAATTAAGTCAAGGCTCAGCATTCGTGCATTTTGAGGACTACAAGAAAGGAAGTAATTGAAAATAAAGGGTGAGCAATTAGGATAAAAGAAAGATGGGGAGCACTGCACAGTAAATAAGAAATTATCTACTGGAACAAAACCCTGGAATCTGGATAGATTATGAAACCTTAACTGAATACCAGGGCAGCAAATGACTACAACACAGGAGAAGAAATTCAGATTTCATATGTCTCAAGTCATTATTTAAATTGAACTCATAAGCAAGATTTGCTTGAAATAAATGAGTGAGCACCCATTCCACTCTTGCCAAGAAGGCAGCACTAAGATGTTTCTTCCAGCCCAAAAAAAAAAAAAAAAAAGAAAAAAAAGAAAAAATAAATCATGTCACTGACACAACCACATGTCCAGCACAGACTGGTGTCTTTTCCTGCCTCTTTGAACTGAAAGCATTGACCTCTAGGGCAGTGTAGCTTACCTAAATACTGGGATAATTTTCACCCTTATTTTCAAAAAACCACTACTTTAAAAGGAAATGTGTATTATCTGAGGCACTACATATGCATATGCAGATATGGTATTTAAACTCAAAGAATAAATATTTTGCACATTCAAGTTTTCTGTGCCATTAATTTTTTATGTCTCATTTTGGGTTGGTGTCATATGTTGCATGCATATTTTAACCTTAATAGGCTGAGCAGTATGTTCTTGTGCATATTTGTGTAAACTGTATACTGATTATACACCAATTAGCTGATCTTAAAAATGAAAGGGATTTTTTTTCCCCCTGCTAGCCATAATTTCTCTGAAGCTGGCAGTATTTGCAAGGGAACACCAAAGCCTGTCTGTGGAGAGGGCCTGAATGTGTAAACAGCAGAAGAACAATCCAACAGAAGAAAGATCAATGCCTTCAAACTTACTGTGTTGGAAAGAAAAACCAAGGCTGAGTGTACTGAGGGTCAGATACTTCATCAAGCACGATGAAGGCAGTCACTTGTACTTCTTGGTAATAAAATATTTTATGAAAAAGGTTTTGAAGTTTCCCTTTCTGTTGAAAAATATGAGCAGAATCATAGCTTACATAGATTATTTAATATAAGATTCAGAGTCAACACGCTTGTATGCTGAGAAGCCAACAGCTTGTGTTTCTAATAAACAGGGTGCCTTTTTATATCCAAACAATCAAAAAACTATTGAACAAAATGATGAAGCATTTTTCTTGCAAAATACTTTTCCCGTTTCTCTAATTTACAAAAATAGACTTAAATCTCAGTTTTGTGTACAACAGACTTGTTATTTATTCCTAAATTAAACCTATTATATCATGAAATCTATTTAAACAAAACTTCCCTTTCAGCATTGCATGCAAATGCTCTCTGTTATTTAATGTAGGCTGGAAGGTAAATTAAATAATTCTCAAGAGAACTAGAAAAAACTTTCCTTGCTTTCAGTATTTGGCTTTGATTAAGAACATGTAACACGTGATAAACTGTTCCAGATTTGCTGGCTCAATGCAGCCTGCAATTACAGTTTATAGAAAACAAATATATCTGACAAGGCAATACATCTTTGCCTCAAATATGTTTACTCATATAACAATTGTTGTTAGTTTACTAACAAAATACAGTCTATCAGTTCCAGTTTTGCAACTTGACCTAAGCAAGTGGGCTCTTGTTCCCAGACAAGCAAAACAGCACAATGAATAATATACTTAAAAATAGGATACTCAAAAATCAGAACAAAACTAGTCTAAAATAAACTATGGCCATTTAACACTTAAAGCTTATTGAAGGCATGTTTCCATTATGTCCCTTTACACCTGAATGAAGATCATACTGAATTTATGACAGATCTGACACAGTTGCACAACTGTTTTTAGATTTTAAAAGTCAACTTAGAAGAGATGGAATTTCACCATGTTGGAAAAAGCACTTAAGGAAAAAAAAAGAGAAGGTATTTTTCAGTGTTTGTCTGTTCCAAGACCTGGTTGTAATTTTCTTATGTTATTAAATAATTGCAATAATACAAATAATTTTGCTTTTTTCAAACAATCTGAAAATGTTCTCAGGGAAGAAAAGGTTTCCCACCCTGCTACAACCAAAGTGCAACAATGCCAATTCTAAATAGAAAAAAAAAAATCTCTTTTTTAATATTTATAAAAGTTTTAGAACAATAGCTCTATATGCCAACAAAAAAATCTGAAGCAGAGAAAAGTTATACTTTGTACTCAAAGACCTACTCGTGGTGAAGAAAGGATTTTCTTGGCTTATGAACTATAGGAAGAAGCAAAAGAACAATCCCTCAGAGTTTCTGGTAATGAATATGCAAACCAACCAGCATCTGACATTCCTGCAGCTTCAGCCAGGTGCCTCGGTGCCTTTTTCCCTAGACAGGGCTGTAGCCTCTAAAGCATCCCTCAACCCAGCCTAGAGCTGCTGCAGCCCTGGGAACAGCCAGGGAAAGCACAAGGCCACCACGCTTCCCCAACCCCACCCCTACACTCCAGCAAATGCTCCTTTCCTGAGCCTTTCAGAGGTGAAGCATGAACCCCCTGCAGAGCTAAATTAAAATTCTCGGTTTCCTGGATGTCAACTGCCAGATCTCAGCATCTAAATGAGGCAGGTATAAACCAGGTTTTGCCAACAGGCAGCCTAAGGCAGAGACACCTGAAATACATGGAAATTACTCATAAATCTGGATATGTCACTGCAAGACATCAGAAAAAATAAATCCTTGCCTATCTGAAACATCAATACATATTAAAATATCTGACCTAGGAAGGTAAGTATGGTAATTTGTCCAGCAGTTTAAGTGTTTAGGAAAAGTTCCATTGCAACTCTGTAGCAGATCTAAAAAATAACCTCACTACTTCTTATGTGTAGCTCTGACTTCTAGATTGTACTTACAACTCTGTAAAGAGAGGAAATACCCCCACAAATATCTCAAGGTCAGGTGTAACAGCATTTCCTAAATTATGTCCACCACAGCAGTGGTCACTACTGTTTGTTCCCATTAGGTCACTAATACCTGTGGTCTGTTGCCCTGATCTTTTCTGCCTTCTGATGTTTTTGCATTCTTTAGTGGAATTTCTCACAGATTTCATGTAAACAGAGTGATGTTTTTGTAACCACCTTTTTTGTTTACATTTTTCTCCTTGAGGAGAAGAATACTGATAGACTGATTTTGATCAGTGTGGTTGGAGAGGTGGCAACCTCATCCTCCAATCCATGGTCCTTGCCAAAAAACTATATAAATGAAGTCAGAAAATAACCTTGTTCTTCTTCTTGCCTCTGAACTCGAC
The DNA here is from genome assembly GCA_013398615.1 of Brachypodius melanocephalos. Taxonomy (NCBI): domain Eukaryota; kingdom Metazoa; phylum Chordata; class Aves; order Passeriformes; family Pycnonotidae; genus Brachypodius; species Brachypodius melanocephalos. Next base: position 2,108,629 of record VZSR01000920.1, read on the forward strand.
TCAAGTGCGTCTCTTCATTTCGTGTCCTACAGTGACAGTGGTCAACAAGAAACATTAAAGGATGAGATATATCCTAGTTTTACTGCCCACAGCAAAAAGCAGAAAAAATCAAATCCTTCCATCTCCTCTTGGCCTTTGTAACAAAAACCTGAGTGATTCTCAAATGGTGACGTACAAGCAGTTGTAATGGTCACTATGTAATGGAAGTAATCACCCATGTAGGCTACTGCTGGTGGGGTTACACCAACTTTTAATTTGTTCCTGTGCCACACATGTAATCCAAAGTAGTAACACCCATCACTGTGTGGTTTAACCCCAGTCAGCAAATAAATAGTATGCAGGCAGTTATTTCAATTTACATGATTTTATAATTAGAACCTCTAATTTCAATACAGTACTTAGAAATAATTAGCATAAAAAGCAGGACATTGCTTTGGATCCCAAATACTTTTTTTTAGTTCAGAAATTCGTTCTTTTCCTCTTAGTTACTCAGATGTTTCTTACAAATAACTTAGCTATTTTCCTTGAATACCACTGTTGGACACTTGTCAATATTTCTCAAGGAAAAACTCTCTACAAGCCAGAAGCCCAAGAGGCCAATATTCTTCTCCTCAAAATGTAAATGCTTGCTAAAGTGCTGACACTTAAATTAGGCCAACCAAGTTAAGTAGTAAAACTACACAATATACACACAGCAGCAGAATAACACTTATCTTCTTGGTAATAAAAACAATGCAGCAGCACAGAATGTTTTACTCTCACATCACTGGATCTGCTCTGAAGTTGCAAGCAGCAGGATTACATTGCCCAAGCAAATAAATAATACTGCCTACCATTTTCACTGCTGAACAGTGGCTAAAAGACCTTTAGATGCATCCCTGTCCTCCTCACTTCCTAACAACAAAAAAAGGAAACAAACCAATCAATGAACCAAACACAAACACCCCATACTCTCTTTCGTGTCATTCAGGTCACATTCTGTGATCAGTAAACAGATTGAGTTAGGATTTAATAAAAATCCCAGGGCAAGAACACTTGAAGAAAATAACATCCATAACATTTAGGGCTCCCTCTTCAGTATCATATGGCAACTCTTTCCATAAGGAGATTGGTCACACAGATCTTAAAAAATTCTTTCTGAACACAGCAGTAACTATTTGCTCAGCTGCCCACACTTCAACAAGGCTACTGTGGCACCAAGCTCAAACTGATCCCAGGAAAAATGAGAGGAAGCTCTCTTGGCCTTGTGCTCCGTGCATCCTTGGCTGTGCTGCCAGATCATGCACCTGCTTTTTCTGCAGCAATGGAACTGGCTGTGGAGAAGCAGCCAAGATGAACAGTGCACTAACCCTGACACAATGTACAGGTGGCCCTGAGAAGGGCAATCCCCACCAACAAAGCCCAATGAAATAACACCCTAATATGAAATCTGCTGTTTCCAAACCTCACCCCTACCTCAACTTACAGATCTTCATGTCAGACTTTGCTTTTCTCCTTTCAGTAAATATGAGGTTTTGTATTCTTTAGCTAGAGACAGAAAAATCTTTCTCTCCTGAATCCTTTAAAGTTTCTAGCCAGAGGGAAGAAAGAGCAGGAGAAAGTGCTCTAAGAATTGTATTTGGAGTGCTATCCCCTTGTGACTGAACCAAATCTCTGCATCTGCCACAGCTATTAGCCTTCTCCAAATAGCAGCTGAAGCAATATGGAACAAACTTGGTCCCTAGATCATTTCCCAACTACTCATATGGCTCTGTATAGCAGCCATGAAAAATAATAATTCTGAGTAATTTAATTCTGCTGTTGCTTGAAAAAACTGTGACCCAAAGCAGAAACGCTGGACGTGTCTCCAGATTCAAGATGACATTGCAAGCTCAAAAGACAAAGTTTTCTGAGATTTATTTCCAATATTTTATTTCAGAGGCTATCAATCCTTGCAAGAGAGGTAGAGATTAGTCCGCTTCACATTTTAAAGGAAGTCATACATTTTGCAAAAATTATTAATTCTTCACATGCAGCTGTAAACCTTGAGTATAAGACCTCACTGAAACTGCAGCTCAAATAAAGCATTAGCTGATAATACATAAGAGGAAATGTCCATAGCAGTCCTAACAGTATAGAAGACATGCCAAAATGGAAATTACATTATGGCAATGATTAATGACAGCAGCTTATTCTGTGTAAGACATCAAGAAAGAAACTGTCCAGTGAATTCTGCAGAAAAAATTACTGCTCATCTCTTGCACAGAGCCAATCGTCCTCCTACAAACAAACAGGAGCATAAACATAACCTAAAGAAAAATCCCGCCTTTATATTGCAATTTTTTTGTTTTGTTCTGCTATTTCTGAAAGCAGGGCTGGGAGCTAGGGAATGAGACAGAAGATTTGGAGACTTTCATTTTAGCAACCCAAAACCCTACATAAGAATCTGCACTGGGAGTCAAGCCAGACAATGAAGAGAACACATTCCAGTCTCAAATGAAAGACAGTGAAAGACACTTCCCAAGAAACTAATGCATTAGGCTGTATGTTTTCCACTTTTCCCCCCCTTTTTTTAGAGCTCTCTGTCCCAGATAAAGCATGAGTATGTGAATGTAGACTGACATCCCTGTGCAAAAGCCTCCATATATGCAAGCTGCCAGTTCCTTATTTTAATAAGCGTTAGCAATCTCCTCATACAGCTTTCCTTAATTAAATGTATGGAGGAGGGATTTCCTTAAAAAGAAAGGGATTTCTGTGCAAATTAATGTGGAAATATTAGACATGCATCCCTGTATGCTAGTTCAAGAGGACAAAGATTTTTTTTTACTATTATTATTCCTGCTATGCCTTTGCTGTTAAATATACTCTAGCTTTATTTCTAGAAACAAGAAAGGTTTACATTTTGTTCTTTGGAAGGCGTGAATTTATTCTGCATTTGATGTCCAAATACTATACCTTTTTTGTTGGTTCTAATAATTGTCTCAGACAACAGTAATGGGCTTCCATTGGAAACTTCATTTATAGGCTTCTCTGGTGGTTTGTTGGCAGTATTTTCTTTCTTCATGTCTTTCTTTATTTCCTGCAGAAGACAGGTAGAGAGGGAAAAGAAAAAAAAGAAACCATTAAAAAAAAAGTATTACAGAATATTCTAAATCTCAAGCTCCCAAGATTTCTTAGAATTTCTATGTACACACCTGTGCCTGCTCTAGTGTTACCTCAAAGACTCTTACGAAGTTGAAATGCCACAAAAAGAAAGCAATTTTCAGTAACCTTTTCCAATGGGCACTGTTGTTTTTAAAATAACTCCTTATTTATGTGTGAAATTGTAGGACAGCTTTTAAAAACTCTTAGTAAAGATCAACAAAGCTGAAAGGTATGAGGGACGAAAAAACCTTGGTTTATCAAGCAGTGAGCTTTACATCTGATACACAGAGCAGAACCAGTACAGTGCTCCTGATGTAGAAGTAGCTAAGTCTGCTTCCCCTCCGATGAGAAGCCCACAAAAACAACCACTACAGCAGGAAAAAAACTATTAACTAGGAAAATATGACAAATGTTACCATAATTGGCAGAAGCATACAGTGAGACTGCTGTCAGAGCTGTTGCTAACACTGACACATTTTGCTGCTCACTACCTTTTAAGGTGATTGACAGTATATGTTGAAAATATATATGGTGGGGTTTCAGGAAAGTGAATCCACAGAAAAACAGCTTCACAGTTACTGCTGGAGAGGCACAGTACCCTCTCTATCAGCTTCTTAGGCAGACTTTAAAAGCCTAACTGTGTTACTGTCTATACCCACTTTGACAAAGCATCCAAAATCACCTTTCATATTATCTTATCTTGAAACAGCACTGAAGCAGACAAACAGCATCACCTCCACTTTCTAGACAGGTAAGTGACACACTACAGAAGCTGAACCATTTGCTTACAACCATGTCCCAAAACATAAAGAAAAAAATGAGTTTTTGCTCTGGGCTTTGTCCTAGAGATACAGAGCTACTCAGGCTGAGAGACAACTCAGAATGTCCCTACTCCAATTCAATTCAAAGCAGAGTCACCTCTGGGGTTAGACCAGGTTGTTCAAGGATGTTTGACCAGCTGGGTCTTGAAAATCTCCAAGGACAGAAGCCGCAGAAGCCCACTGCTTGTCTGACTTTACAGGGACAAAATTTTCCTTATACCTTGCCTGGAGCTTTCTTCTCAAGTTCCATCTGCTCTCTCCTACCCACCAGGCATCACTGTGAAGGGTGTGTCTCCTGGATAACAATCTTTTATGTAGCAGAAGGTCCCCCCAAACCCCTGTTTTCAGGCTGAACAAGCCCACACCTCCCTTAACATCTCCTTAGGGAGCATGTGCTCCAGCTTCCACAGGCACAGACTTTGCTTCGGCTCATCAGTATCTTCCCTTTATGCAAAATTCTCATCCCATCCACAAAATGAGACCCTGTATTCTGGATGTAGACTTGTGAGTGCCAGGTGAAGGAGGATTACCACTTTCCTCAACCTGCAGGCTATTAATGCAGCCCAGGATGCTGTTCACTGAGTTGAGGCCAGGGTACAAGACTGGCACATGTCTACGTTGCTGCCCACCAGGACTCACAGGTCCTTTTCAGCAGAGTTGCTCCCAAACTTATCAGGTCCCACACTGCAGATCTGCCAACATTTCTCCTTCCCAGGGCAAGAACTGGTATTGGTCCTTGCTGGATTCCATGTTCCTATCTGGGGCTCTCTGAAGAGCAGCCCTGCCTTCAAGCATGTCACTTGCTCCCCCAGTTTGATGTCATCTGCAAATTTGATGAGATCTACATTAAACAGGCATTAGAGACAGGTGATGGCTTTGGATGAACTTTTCCCATTACAAAAACCTCTACCTCTCCTCCTCTCTTTCACCTCTCTTACGTTCACTGCTCTCTTCTACATCCCAGTGCAGGATCAACTTCCACCACCCTACAGCACTGTACCATACACAGGAAATACTGTAGATCTTATTTAGATTTTCAGCACATCAGATACAATCACTAAAGCATAGAAGGCACGTTTCTATTTAAAGTTTCTGAAGTTGTCATATGCAGACAGCATCGAGCAAAGAGATTTGTTTTTAAGTTATTCTCTGTAAGATGCACCTTAAACTGGAATCTCATAATTTTTAACCTTTTATTTCCCAAACCAGTTGTTATTTCAAAGCTGACTTATTAGCTATATAGCATTAATAGAGTCTTCTACAGCCGCCAAAGCATTTTTCTGTGCATCAGTACATTAGAAGAGATAAATGTTTTATAAATTACTGCCTACAGATGGTACAATAAATCCTTTATCTACTGCCATCACACAGGTAAAATTGTATCTAAAAGACAACTCCTCAAAGTGACAATATCTGAAATAACAAATGTGCATGAAAGGTGTGTGATGCCTACATGATAGATGCTGCTGTTCTTAGGAGAATTATTGTGTGTAGTTCTGGTAAAAAAGCAAACCATATAAGAATTTAAGAACACTGTATGCATTTAGAAGAATATATCACTTTCTAAAAGAAGTGGACTAGACTTAACACATGTATTTTTCCACAAGCTTCTTTTTCACAGCCTTAAAAAATAAAATGTGTCATTTCATTCACCCAGTGCTTTACATTTATTTTGCAGTAGGTGACAAACTCACTGTGTACTAAGAAGTTATCTGTCGTTTAAACAGAATTTGTGAGTCAAACAGCATTCTCATGTGAACAAGACCACAAGACAACAACCTACAATAAACCCCATCTTGCCAGAACTTACCTACTGTGTGTCACTACTGTACTGTTTTTCATTCTTTATGTCAGAATGTAATTAAATCCTCAATTCATAAATTTTGAAACAGCAGTACAATATTTTTTAATTGTAAAAATCCTTTTGCAACTTTAAAACTGACAGAGAAAATTGTCTGCTATAACAGAAAACAATGCTGTACCCTTTAGTCCCCAGCTGAATGACACTGGTGTCTTTGCTGCTGCTGACAGCTTTTTGAGAAAGCCTTGTTTGGCTCCTGAAGAAAGCAAAGGAATACAGTACAACTCCCAAACACTGGCATTTGTTTGTAGGATGGGGAGTCTTGCACTTCTTTCTCATCCACTGTTCATGGAAAGAAGGAAGACACATGTGCTGGTGGTCCACTAAGCCAAAATTCATACAGAAGGTTCAGCACCTTGCAGTTAGCAAAATTATCTATGGACTTCTTTTTTTGTGTGCCTTTCTAACGCCTGTTTGAGCTACTTTTCATTACTGTTACCTTTCATGCCCATGAGAAGGGCCATAATTTTTCATAATTACTGCCCAGAGTAACATGACATGATCAAACCCAGCAGCTTGAAATTACAGATCCTAATTAAAATTAAATTAAGGGAATTAAAAGGAAAAGTGAAGAACTGTCTAAACATGAAACAGAAATCAAGTAGAGGTCAGTCCAGCCCTCCTAAGCTAAAATCTTATCAGAAACATGATCATTCTTACAATACCCTATGGGAAGTCCATATCTAAGCGGCTTAGGACGCATTCTGCAGTAAGTGATGCCAGCTTTATGATCTTTGCGTATCTTTTTAATTCCTGGTCTTAGTCTATAGCATAAGACTAAAAACTTACAAACAAAACCAAACAAATGCCCCAGCCTTCAGCAGCCTCACCACTGCAGCCTGCAGCAGACACTGGTGCTGACATTACAGCCTCTCTCCTCTCTCTGGTATGTGGATTCTGCCTCCATGCTTTCTTCTGTAGCGCTCACCCATTGGGGAATTAGAATTTTAGAACTTTCTTTCAGCTGTGGTTCAAACAAAGCCAGGCCAACCCTTATCCTCAGGCCAAAGGGACCCTTAAAGCTATTACATTCATAAATGTTGACATAGCCCTTTACATCTATTCCCACTCTAACCTGCTATAAAAAATAGATTATTAGCCTAAAACACCATAATGCCTTACTCAGAACTGCATTTCTTCTCGAAAAATGAAGTGAAAACAAACACAAACAACTCTGGACAAATAACTATACCAAGTCAGCTCACTTTCTTTTACCACAAAAAATATACTGAACATGACTACCTTGCATATTTGGTAAATGAACTACAATGGCCCTAAAACCTTGGTGCTGCATCAGGAATGGCTACAAAAATGTCTTTATGTAACCCAGTCCTTCCAGACCTGCAAGGAGTCAAAGCCTACCACATGAGGAAAGAGTAAGCAAATGAGCTTGCAAACCATGCATATCAAAGGTGGCTTGTGGGAACTTTCCCTGGCATATGACAAAATCTGTTTCTAGTTCTGATTTCAAGTTGAAATTTGAAATATTATTTCTCTTTAAGGAAGAAATTCCATGTACACAAGTAAGTAGAAAGTAAACGTTCAGTCAGGATAGAAGGCCTCAATCTGTCATAAGTAGTTCAAGAACAGCTGAATTTAAATGCTAAAGGAGGATGAACAGAAACTAATAGTCCAGTTTCAAGTTCAGGGACTGCTCTGTCTTGACAAAGAAGCTTGTGTAATAAAACAGAGGAGACGCCAAACAGGTAAGATACGGTATTGACTACATTACCTTGCTCTAAAATACTGGGAACAGATCAACCTGCTGCCTGCCCAGCAAGGACTTCAGTGCACCTCCTGACCAAGACTTTTGCACTGGTTTCTGGCTTTATTTTGGCTACAGCAGATATATTCACACCCTGATCAGATACAACCACCACTCACTGTGGGCCAGTCTGCCCTTGAGTAGAGCAGGGTGGGTGGACTGGCACAGCCGGACATCTGAGCCATGCTGAGTCTCCTCTAGGACACACAGTGTGAGAACCTTCACCAGGAATCCCTGTGGAGACATCACCTGGAACAGGCTCCACGACCTTGAGAGCCTCTCCCACAGCCAAGTTCCCAAGATAGATGTCAATGGAAACCCACAGTGAGCCGCAGGAGAAGGAGCTCAGAGGGATCCTGAGTGCAGTGCTTGGCTCTTTACCTCTCGGTTCCTGTGAGATGTTTCTGCAGAATGAGCAGCTGTCTCACTCACACAACCCACTTGCAAAGAGGTAGGCTTTCACAGTGCTAACAGCTTCAAAAATATCTCTAAGCCTAATCTTTGGGACTGTTTAGTTCTTGATTTTGGAGCACTTCCCGGTATAAATTTCATGGATCTAAAGGATGCACTTCTTTCCTAGCCCACACAGAGATAACTGCAGGTTCAGGTTAATGGCAGATCATTTTCAAGAGGCTGTGCCACAGGAACCCAGCATTTAAGTAAGTAACCTGGCATTTCAACCACTAAACCTAAAAGACGCTCTCTTGATGCCAGAAATTTTAAGATAGCTTCCACCTCCTGTCTACGTGGGTTTCAGTGTGATTCCAATACAATGAGCAGTTCTTCCTCAGAAGAAGCATCCTCAATCTGAGAAATACTGAAAAAAAAGTAATTGCAAACTTTAAAAATAAACTAAGCTTCATTCCATGAAATACTACGATTTCAAAGATATTATGGGGGCATAAAGGCCCTTACAATTTGTACACTCTTTTAATACATTACAAACTACTACTATTTTGTAGCTAGGATTCAACCATACTGCATAGATACCAAGAACCAAATCACTGTGAAAAGATTCTTTTCTTCTAGCAAACTTTGAAATATAGTTTCTCCAAAGAAACACAAAATCCTAAACAATACCTGAGCTGCTTTTATTTGGATCTTCTCTAATCCTATTCTACATCAGTATAAGCCACAGGAAATTTGAAAGATGTTATCCCTAAGCTCATCAGCTTTACAATGTGACGAAACTTCAAATAACAACAAATTACATAGTGTGATGAAAGTCCATCACATAGGAAAATACAATATATTCAAGTATACCTGTATCTATTTAAATGGCTATTTCAACATATAAAATGTGTAAATTAAGCACCTTATCTTTTTTAAGTAAAAAACTTGTTACTCATTGAAATGACATGTGCTCTGTCAATCTGAAGAGAGACGAAAAGAACAGTTAACAGCTTTCAAAGTGAAAACAGTCTTTCTGCTGCTGTTTGCAAGACCTAGCTTTTTTTCCTGAGAACTGAATCATTTATTACATTGCAAGAAAAAAGATTCTTCTCTTTATGTGTCTTTACATGCTGAAGTTTTTGCCCCTCTTCCTTGAAATTAGAGCAAATGCTTGAATTAGGTCAGCCACAAAAGTTGCAGTTAGGAAAGTACATGAACTTCTGCCATTTTCAAGGGTTTTTTACTACAGCAATTCTGACCTTTACAGGAAACTCAGCTGAAAACATTTGAGGAAATTGCTGCAACCTTTTTGTACTGCTTTTGTACTGCTGTAGGTACTAAATCCTAAAGCCAACATTTACTCCTCAAAACTGTTGGGAGCCATGAAAATTCTGAGAAGAATCACTATCAGACTATATGGTGATTTATCTGTGGCTTCCATATGAAGGGAACAACAGTTCTTGCATCCTGGGAGCAAGAGGTTTAATCCAAATCAAAGCTTTTGAAAACAAGACACATGCACAATGGAAGAGTTGAAAGCTGAAAAATAATGAGTCTTTCACAATTCAAAAATCTGTAGCATGTGCCCTGCTTGAAGCTAAATATGGGAGCAGGAGTAAGAGCCTGGAATCACGCACAGCAAAGAGGAAACAACGCAACACATCTGAATTATCAAAAGATGACAATGGAAATGTCAGGAGCACTTTGACCCCTCTCAGACACAGAATACTTTTCCTTCAATCCCTTTTCTCAAAAACCGTACTTTACATTTCAAGAGACAATTGCCACCATGATTTCCTGCAAACAATGTGTGTAACTTCAGGCAATATATGAGTTCAATTATCCATTTATATTAAATGCCTCAAAATAAAACTCCGCTGCACAGTACATCAATTCAATATTTAGTCCTCCTAAGTAATTTCCTGCAACATTTGCACTAAAACTAGTTAAAGGTTATAGAATTATTATAAATGTGCTTAGTTAGAAATGTAACTCTGATTTTCAAGAGTCTCGTAGTTCTAATATAAATAAACAATGTATCCTGAAGCAAGGTTGGAACAAACTTTCCCAGCAACCAAACTAGAATCAAGACGAAATTATTTTCAACCAGAAAGATGCTGCGTGCACTAAAATCCAGTGCACTTTCATAGCATGAGCTTTACATTCTGTAAAAAGCAAAATGACAACATTTCAGGGAGAAATAAGAAACCACCTAGCTTTTATTTTCCTGGCTTCTGCATCACTAGCTTTTAGTTCCTCCTTTTAAAGGAAATAGCAGGTCCAAGAAACAGAGGGATGACATGAGACCTTCAAGCATCATGATCAATACTGAGATCTCATCAGCTGGTCCTGACAGGAGATACTCACCAGTGGCTCTGTCACTAAGCAGAAGGGGAAGGATTGTTTGGAGATTGTAAGGATGCTTTGGAGATTGTGCTGTACTGTACCAGTGACCCCCAGCTTCTAACAGAGGCACAGATCCCAAACTGCTGCTGCACCATTCCTCTGAGCTCACGACAAAAACTATGCTCTTGTTTCACTGCTGCAGGATTCCACACCCTCTCTCCTTTTTTCACTATCAGTTTATCCCAAGTTTATAGAAAACATGTTCCCAGCTGTCTCTCAGGCATGTGACCCGAAAAAAAAAAAAAAATAAAAAGGGCATTACAGTTCATGAGCCTCCTGGTTCGTGCTAGTAAGTGTCTAGTTCTGGGGTTATTTCTAACCACAGTCTCCTTAACTTCTCTTTGGTTTCTGTATCTAGCCGTTAAAATCGTCTATTTCTGTGGCTCACATGACTCCTATCTGATTTACACCTTGATAGAGAAAAGTGTTTCTTGTTCACCAAGTTCTACACACTGAACAGTGTATCTACTCCAGCAGAACAGGTACCTCGAGGATGAGAACTCTGACCTGCTTAACCCTCCTTTGTTTTTCTTGTTGTGTTACATAAAACAGATGCACTGATTTGCTCTCCCAACACAAATAAAGCCTTGAACACAGCCAGAAGTGCTGCTTTCATGGCTGCTCAGGTAAGTCCATAGTGCCACCCTTGCTTCTCAGATGGAAGGACCTTATGAACACTCAAAGCTTCATGTCTCATGCTCCACCACCTACTGTACACCTAGAACCAGTCTGCACAATCCTAAATTTATTACAGAGCCATAAGTAAAGGCTTCTACAGCCCATCTGTCATGCGCATTGTTCTTAGAAAAATTTAAATACTAATTTTGGTACTAATTTTATTTATAAACTTTACTTATAGCAAAGATCATCCCTCAGACATTTGAGACAATAGCGGGCCAATTGGAAATACAAATGTAAAAAATTAATAGGTCAGATTTAATGCAAACAACTGGCAACAAACAAATTTACCATGAAGTGACAAAACAGCAGTTGTTACGAAAAAAAATTAACTCCAACATACAGAGTATTCCACACTAAGCACAAAAGTATTGTGCACTGAAGGCACAGTGCAACCTGCTCCTGCTTAAACTGCTGGTACTTCTCTGAGATGTCTGTGTCTGAACTCTCCTGTTTATCCCAGCCAGAGATGCCCAAGCTACAGTGCCCTCCATAACCCAGGAGACCACACTGTGCCACATCTAAATCCTTTGTTCCTTTCCTGTACATCAGTGACCAGTATCCTACAGCAAACTCAAGCTCCTCTTTTAAAGAACCTCCACATTCTTCCTTTTTTGATACAGATTTGTTATTTGTTATGTCTTTTGTACATCCTTTTGATAAGTAAAGATCTTCTAGATAGGATTTACACTCATATATATAGAAAGCCTTGTACTTCTAGAGAGATGAGTGCCTGCTTTACAATAAAATTAACAAAACTCTCAGATTTGTTGAGCCTTATGCAATCTTTCAGCTCTGCTTTTCTACGAACATGAGTGTGTGTTTCTGCATTCACTCAGCTCAAGAAAATCTTGTTCCATCCCTTAGCCTCACACTTTGTACTTCACTTCAAAAGGAGACAGCTCATATTCACCTATACCAAATAGTTTACTGTGTTTTTTTTTTTAATTACCAGAAAAGAAAAGATTAAAGAAATATGGAGGGGGTGGAGGGGGAAGGAAGATGGAGACTAAGAGAAAGAGCAAGGAATACAACACTAAGAAAAGTGGAGAGCACATTTTAAAACAAATAATCAAAAAACACCACCTGTCTCAGAGAAAGCCAGGAAGAAAAAAGAATGCACCCTCTACATATTGTGGTTTGGGTTTTGGAGACATGCTTGGCTGCATCAGTGATCAGCTTCACTACCATCAAAAGCAGCAATTCATTACATCTTAACGCACTTAACAGACCAAGACTGAAAATTATAATTAGAGCAATAAAAAAAATGAAATAGGAAAATCATGATGGTGCTGGATGCCACTCCAAGCCCCTGGATTCCTCCTAACCCATTTTTTTCAAATGACAGTACCTCTCTCTGAGGCCTCACAATCTAGGTGTAAGCAGAAGCATGACTGATGAACAGACACAGCAGATGGCAGGAAGCACGAAGAAGCAGAAGTGATTGGCACAGGCCGGGTGCATGAGCACTTCAGCATTTTGTACACACTGTGACAAGACACCTCGAAAGGAAGACTTTGAAAAAGAGCAAGTACATTTGTCCATCTTTATGTGCAGGTTACCCAGAGTAGGTGAGAAGTACAAAAGCAGAAGTGTGTTATAAATTTATCAAAAAGGTGAGGAAAATCAAACCTGTCACCTTGTCACCAGAACAGAGGGACACACCATCCATGTATGAGACACTTGAGAGATGATGATCCCAAGACTCTAAGACTCAGAGCGGGCAAGGTGCAGAGTTGACACGGACTCTGCATTTCAGAAACCTCCCAGAGAATCACACTGTACAACTCCAGCAGGTCTCTCAACCTACAGAGGAGCTGGAAGCAACTTCTTGAATTCATACTGCTGTAGTTGTCTGCTAACACCTGCCCATGAACCCCTGCAGTACACACTTCTTCCCAGTTTTAATCAAGGGCTGGGAAATTGTTCTGTTTTACATATTTAGCAACATATGTGAGCAGTGAGATTAAGGGCAAAAGGCACTGCTGCAGTAGGGATTGCCATGGGGAAGATCCTCAGCAGCCAGACTCTCTAAGTGGCATTTCTTCCCCCACCTCTACAACCTTCATGACAATGGATGGTCAGCCAGGCTTTTATCAGCTGCAACTCCTGCCTTTCACCTGTGTCTGGAAATAGCACAGAACATCTGTGTGCATTCCAGCTGCTCAGTGTTCTCAGCACATGTACACACACACACACACACCTGTGCAGGTGCTCAGAAACACGTGTGCTCCTCCCTGCATACTGCAGGCATGTACTGTGGAGAGGCACAAAAGGTGCTTCTTGGCCACCCTCCCGCCAGTCCTGCTCCAGAAGAATGAAATCACTCACGCAGTTTCAAATAAAAATAAATTTCTTCTCACAAAGGCTCTATTTTCACCCAATTATTAGAAGCATTGTTAACTTTGCTTGAAAGTGCAATGTCATTCCTCATTTCTTTGAGTAGAGAGTGGGATATGTCAGAATTTAGCATGCTAAGAGTTTACCAGGTCCCCATAGTCTCCTGGCCTTATTAAAAAATGTAACAGACTACAGTTTTAGATGGTAAAAAATGGATATTTCATGTACTAAAAGTATTTCTGCTGTCAGTATAAAAAAAATCTTGTGCATATTACCACACAAACTTCATATATGGATACAGATATAGATATACATGATACTTATAATACATATAAGAAACTTCTGTTGTATTTATGTTCCTTCTCACAACCATACCAACTTGAAGAGACAACCGACACAGTAAAAAGCAACAACATATACTCTTAGGAAGAAAAACTGCTAGGAGACATTATCACAAATTGTAATGTGTTAGATAAGCAGATAAGCTATCTCTATGACACAGACAGGTTTAGAGAGAGACAAAGTAACATAAATCCTTTATGCAAAATCCTATCACAAACCACATGATCCTTAACAGCAGGATTTTCTAATGAGAACATTAACTGACTCACCCAGGATCTTGCCTTCTCTGTTTAACATCAAATGGAAGGGTTTTTTAAAAAGGATTTCTCTTTTCTAAATGATTTTGGACAGTTAAAAAGAAACAACAACAAAAAACAAACCACACAAACTGAAAGGAAATTATTGTGTTACACAAAAACATACAAAATACATAAAATACAGCTGGTACAATTTTAAAAACCTTGGTGGTGGTCCACACAGACGTTTTTCTATCCAATTAGCAAGTAATGAAAAATTGTACAAATTCCTACCGAGGTCTTCAATCACATAATTCTGCATTATAGAATGAAGAACTGTGCCATAAAAAGGTTAGGGCAAATTACAGACATTCCTATTGTTCTTTGGTAGACATCTCACCAAATACTCTATTGAACCAACACAGTTGCTCAACCCTCTGCAGCACATAGCTATTAAGGTTATGCAGAGAAGTCCACTGAACCTTGGGGAAGGTGTCAGGTAGATCCACTGCAGGTAAAATTAAAACTGAGATTCTTGAAGATGCATCACTGTTTTAAAACAAGCTGAGACTTTTTTCATGACAAAAAAAAATAAGGATAATGAAAATATTTGGAGGGAAAGATAGTGTTACAGGATTTTTAGGGCTTTGTTTGTTTGTGTAACCAGTTGTATGAAAGCTTGCAAGAATTAATGAAATAAGACCCTGGATTAAATCAGGGTTAATGAGATCAGGAGCAGACACATCATTATTCCTACCACACACCATGTGAATACTATGCGCTGCCAGACTTGTAAATCAGAGATTAGAATTTAACACTCTTCCTTCTGCAGTCTGACAGTTTAGGGCTAGAGGTCTCTTTATAAATATTGCTGGCATCCACCTGACACAGTTCACAAGACAATGTATTACGATTCCAGTTTTTCCTGGTGCTAAGCACCAACAATTTCAAGAGAGAGCTGATGGCAGAAGCAGCTCCTCAGCACTTCTGACAGTCATGTTCCTCAAGCCTTACAACCCCTGCACCTGTCAAGCAAAATTTGTTATTTAATTATTTTCCATCTTAATCTGACCTTTCTTCCTCCAAACACTACAGCAGGCACAGGTTAATTCATGTGAGTCTGGAATGGGGCCATATATCTTATGGATTCCTTTTTGTCTGGTATAGCCTTCTGAGTTCCAGCATGCTGCTGATATGTTCAAACCCAGAGGTAATTTCTTAGAGGAAAAAAAAAAAAAGGAATAAACCAGAAAAACTTGAGAACAACAATTTTAATAACCCCCATTAAAAGATGTCCAGGAACCATGGAAATCCCTTTATAAAATGTAGGTCACATATTTCTTTGGAGGTATTTGACTTAATTCTAGAGATTTGATATTTAGAGAAGACAGTCCTATTCATAAAGGCTTAATAGCTGGGAAATTTGACCCAAACCTTAAACAACAGGTCTCAAAAAGTCCCTAGAAATGCAGCAGCTGTCCTCTACACTTCAGACTGCTTTCTCTTAGTAGAATGAAGGCCTCTGGACAAACGTTTTCAAGGTAGAATTTTCTAGGCTCTTCTTATGTTCTGTCTGCTCTTTTACAGCTATGAAAAAGGAACAAGCAGGGAAAAGAAGATGTATTGGTCAATTTATTCTAGCAAAACAACCTTCTATATCTTGGTCTTATCCAAGGGGAAAGAGGTATGAAGAATGCAAATAGAACAAATAACCATGCTCAACACTGATCCAGAACAGCAAAGAGTGTTGCTCAAGACTAAAAAATGTGTGATGGGTGCTACAACTGCCTGAGAGAGTTTGATACACCACTGGTATTTGTAGGAGAGGTGCAGCCTAGCATCATAGATGGGCGATTTGGTGACCACAATCCTCACCTCAAATTACTCAATCCCATAATTACTCAATGTTTGCAAAAGAGATTGGCATGCTACCTTTGAAGTAATGCATCATACTGAAACTACCTTTGCAGTTGCTCAACCTAGTGTTTATTCAGCCAGCACGAAACTTCAAACAAACCTTCATGGCTATCAGAGCCACACAGGCTCATCGGTCTGTATCACAAAAAAACCTCACCAAAACAGTATAGGACATTTATCGTCAAGTCCACATGAGAAAAAATGATGTGTATCTGCTCAGCACACTCAGCAGGTTTCCTGTTCACAGTGAGTTGCATGAGAAAGTATGATCTTTTTTTGGATTGTTTGTTTGGATTGTTTGTTCCAAGCAGAGACAGGTATTTTATGGTTTCTCCCAACATACCATGTGGTAGCAGAATACTTGAGTCTCACTGTTATAGTCTTTTGTTAAATAAGATAGAGGTAAAAGAAAAGTACTGATTATGCAGTTCTGCTGAGAGGAAATGAAAGTTTAAAGATGAGAGTTAAAGAAAGAAAGCAGACAGCAGGTGCACAGGAGTCATCAAGGATGATGAAAGGGTGGTCTGACCATATATAAAGGCATATTGGAACTTCAGGACTGAGTCCTCTGAACTCGTTGCCTTGCTGAGCATCACTGAACAATGATGCAGATGATGCAGACTGATTCAGCAAGCAGAAACAAGATTTCAACAGCTACAAACCCAGGGAAACTGCCTTTAAGTACTCTTCCATTAAAAAACTTAATGCTTTTCATTTTTACCTCCAATCAAGAATCAAGCAGGAAAAGTTGCATGTGCCATATGTAGAAGAAAGACGTATTTTTTGATCTAAGCATTAGCAATTCTTTTTACTCACCAATTTATCAAGAAAAGATCAATTCATTTTGAACATTTGATACACTTCTGGTCTGAGTATTGCGGGCTGAGGGAAGACACTGAGTGTTATTCTCGGTGTTGAAGAGGACTCACCTACATTCCAAGTAGACTTTACTGCAACTTTAACTATTAAACTGCTATGACTCCAATTATATATATGCAGATCTATGCCTTGAAATTCTAAACATTGACTTACACAGTTCTCAAGATGACAGGAAAAATGACAATATATGACTTAGCTTTTGTTCCCCAAGAGCAGCCTACCTTGAAAGTAGCTCCCTGCTCTAAAAGATAAATGTGGATGCACAATACAAATCATAGAAAATTAAGCCGATCATTGGATAATGAATATAAATACAAATATCTCTTGAAAAGAAATCTCAGCAGAACGGAATATCCTTCCATTTGTGGCAAATATTGAACTCAAGAAGTTGCAGACAAAGCAGAGTAATTTTCCAGGCAGTTCACAAGAGTACTCTCTATCCACGCTCCCCTGAACTGTATTTCTTGCTGGGAAGGCAAAAAACAACACTCCTTCTTCTAGATACTCTGATATCTTCTAGAAATTACAGGATATTCTAGATGTATTTAGATTTAACTGTCTTTACTGCAAAATGCTGTAAGTTCAGATGTAAGGGTTTTTTAGCTTTACAGTATCAATTTTGACACACAGAGCATAAGCCACTTGCTTCATTTGTTTTCATTGGGAGCTGTCCTTGACACATTTACCTCAGCTCAAGGAGTACACTTACACTCAGGTAGTTCTACTGATTTTAACTGGTCTCATCAGGAAATAAAGTTTTTAGGCATATTCCTCAGGAAAAAACAGGACTCCATACATGTCAGCCCTTCTTACACTGTGCATACACTGCTCCTTCCCTCTGTGACCCACTACATAGGGGAATATTGAAAAATAAAAAAAAAATTATCCAGGAACACCCACACAGAAGTGGTTTACAGAAACACCCAAAACATAGGTGTGTTCTGCTTTGTAAACAGTATTGTTTTAATCCCAAATCAACTAGCACACTCCTTCACAAAGTTATTAACCACCCTAGACAAGGGCTGTGTTGGACATGTCATGGGAATTCATGGGAGTGGTGGCCTGGGAACAGATACCTCTGAAAAGGAAACAGAGCTGAACACACATCATACTACACTGAGAAGTATAAAAGACAAAGCTATCACTTTTAATCCCAATATAAAACTGGGAAGAAACAAGGCCCACTGAGAATGTTCTGCTAGAGGAGGACAAATACAGAGCAAGCAAGCAGCAAACATTAGAACCAAGGGCCTGGCAAGCAGCTTGAAATCCACAACTGGAAGGAAACCCCACACAGGGCTGGGGAGGCGCAGCACAGCTGTAAACTGGTTTGGATGTGTCTGCACTGCCCCACACAAGTGCTCAGGGGCAGAGGTGGCTCTCACTGCTATAGACAGGGGGAAATGCAGACCTGGGAAAGGTGAGCAGTGACTCACTGCTAGTGATGAAAGCAAGTGGCTGTAGCAAGCATCCATTTAGGGAAATGAACCTCACACATTCCTCTAAGTGTCTCCACTCAGCCTTAAGTCATTTAAAGAGAACGGGCCCAATCCTACACTTGGTCTCTTTTCATCCATCTTCTGTCTCTGTCATGTAAGTGCTGAAGAGTCAGTGACTACTACGTTGAATTTGTGAGTATTTACAGATATTTTCAGACCTAGACATTTTCAACACGTATTTCATTATCTACCATCAACACTAACCCTAAATTTAGGTTGGCACAGACTACAAGGCACGAGGAAAGAGTTTGTTTGCTTTGGACTCCATTTTTTCTGAAGTACTGTACAGGGTGTGAAAAATGACAAGAGTCACCTGAGTCCACTGAGCAGCTGAAGTGCTGCAAAGAACCTTCACCTATGAAAGGGGGAGGCAAGTAACTAGTCTGGTCAAACATACTTGACAATTACTAGTTCATCTGCTAAGGCCAGATATTCTAGCAGCTACAAGAAGCTCCTAAACCAACAATTTAAACACTCTGAATCCTGAAAAATCATGAGTATCTTTCTTATTTAGTATGTCTTTTTTTAAAAAAATCACTTACTTCCTCATCTAAATAAGCTTTATCTCACATTAAATGTGGGGCCAAGCCCACATAAATAAACATTCAATAACTAAAAAACAATTTTAAAAGGGGAAAAAGGAAGCTTGAGTATAATAAGGACTATGCTGGCCAAGTACTGGTCAATTCCATATTTCCTGTATTTTAAATATTTATTAAAAACACACAGAGATCAAAATAAATGGTCTGGTCTCCATTTATTTACACAGTTACACAAGCCCTTAAACAGAATCGACCACACCCAACATTAACACCACCGACAGTTTAATAGGAAGTCATTTATTTGCCATTTAGAAAACAAAGGTTAGAGACACAGGTAATCACAACAAGTATTTCAGCTTCCTTTCTCCCTCTTTAGCACACTATTTTGTTCTCCCAGGTTCTCCTGTACCTCCTAACACTGCCTTCAGGATGAGAGTTTCACACATCAGGGATGAAAAGTAAAGCAGCTTGTTTTCACTAACGTGATATTCCCTCTCATACTTTCAAATTGTTTTTATTCAAATCTATTCACACGGTACATACATGCAATTCTCAGGGAAATTCTATATATCTACTTATTTGTCTTAGTTTATTGTTGCCCTGATCTTTTCAGCCTTGTGACGTTTTGCATTCTTGTAATCGAGTTTCTCTAGATTTCTCTAGATTTCATGTAAACAGAGTGATGTTGTTGTAACTGTCCCCTTTTTGTTTATATTCTTTTCTTCGAGGAGGAGACAATCGATGGACTGCTAATTTGGCCAGTGTGGAGGATGCACCTCTCCAACCGCACTGGCCAAACCAGCAGTTCATCGATTGTCTCCTCTTCGAGGAGAAGAATATAAATAAAAAGGGGACAGTTACAAAAACATCACTCTGTTTACATGAAATCTGTGAGAAACTCCATTACAAGAATGCAAAACGTCACGAGGCTGAAAAGATTAGGGCAACAGTTTATCTCTTCAGTTCTTCTTACTTAGAGTGTAAATTTCAAAAGTAATTTTCTATACAAAGATGCTTCTAGGGGCAGAAAATAAGACTCTTTCATTCAGTTGCTCACGTCAAAATATTTACCCAAATTTCTGAAGTGCACAAGGAAAACTGGAAAAGCATACTATTCCCTTTTCACAAAGTCACAACTCAGTTCTTGTCTTTGGATATTTATTTTCATTCACTCAAAATCTGGGACAGTTAGCCACAAGCTATATTTTTCAACTAAGTATTGTAAAAACATTGCTAACACTGAATTCAGTAAGAATCTTTGGCCAAATACTTTTACCAGCTGTTCAAAATTTATAGTATTTTTAAAACAAGGGAAAAAATTCTATTAAATAACAAAATTATCATGACTACTTGCATTCTTCACATACATACACATATGTATGTCTCATACACAATAGGGTTAACAGAAAAAAAAAAACCAGAGAAAATTAAAATCAATTCTCCACAGCTTATTTCTAAAAATCATTAACTTTTAAAACACCCTCTGAAGCACACAGCTAAATCTCACTTTCACTCTCCTCACATCACGTTTTTGAACTTCTTTCCTTATTTTAACAATATGAAATGGCCAAAAGAAAAGTTGTCCTGAAGACTATTTTGATCCAAAATGTTTCCCTCACTCTGCTGTTCTACAGTGAATAGTGTCTTATGACATTATTTTGTGTAAATTAATACCAAAACTGTTCAGTGTGTTTAACATAAAAAAATCTGAATGGCTGTAGTATATGTAAAACCCTTTTGACAATGTATAAGGCAGGAGTGTAGTCAATTGACACTCATCTATACTCTGTTTAATTTTGTCAGCTTTATTTCATAAATCTAATATTATCCAGTTAAGTATCTAATTTAATGCAATTATTTAAAAAAGAACACCATGATTGTTTTGATTCTACTCCCCAGTCACTGCTTGAATAGGTGTCTGTTGGATACATCGGGAAATCATCATCATCACCAGCTGAAATTCTGCCCAAATGGATTGTAAGAGAAAGCTACCAAATCTAGCTGATTCATGACACTTGTGGAAGGTGTCCAGACATTTTCACATCTTCCTTGTGAAAAAGCTATCCAATTTAAATGCTACTAAACACAGAAGAGTTTATTTTGATTTTAACATGTTGAACTCAATTCCATGCTTGTGTGATCCAGTCTGAAGCATCACGAGCATCACCTGTAACTCTGTCCAGGCAGTAACAACAGCCAGTACCCGGCTGAAGGAGTTGAGAAGCCTTTGATTCACAGGGCAAAGAGCAACGATTCAACAGGGTTTAACAGTACAAGAAAAACTGCTTGATGGCTCTCATCCTGTCACTTAACACATGAAAAGTCAGCCTTATATATTTGTAAGGATGTTCACAGCAGAAAAGTGTATTAGACATGACTTTCTGGTCTTCAGAGGAAGAAAACTCAAAGCTGCACTATGCAGATGTCAGAGGAAACAACAATACAAAACCCAAGAGCACCTGCATCTGACCACAGCCAGATGTCACTTTGCCCGTTGCAGTGATGTCACCTTTATCTCTGTAATATTCTGAACTCACTATCTTTATAACCTTTGATGCTGCTGCACATGTATCCTGCTTTAACACTGAATCTCAGGAGGGCAAGCACTAAAACCACCATAAGATACTGTACCACTACAGACTGTCGAGGTAAAAATAAGCCTTAAATTCTGATATACAGGTTTGAAGATGTGGGTTTTATTCACCATATAACTCTATCAAGCTTATGATCTTTTCTAAAGCAGGTTTTTATTACAAACAGCTGGAAATTAAAACTGAAGGATACTAGGACCAGCCCTAAAGCCTGTACACAAACTTTATTTTCTGTCTATCCCATTTGCTTGGGGACAGAAGAAAAGCCAGTTGTGCAGCACATAGTGCTAGACACCCTAAAGGGAGTGAAATCAGCTCTGCTAACTGAACAGCCATCAAAGCCTGTAAGATTTTAGTTAAGATGCAAAAAAAAAGCTGAGGAATCCTCGAAATGGGGGTGGAATAGGGCACAGGCATGAAGATAAATGAGAGGGAAAAGGAAACTCAGCAACATGCAGTGCAGGTAAAGAGCCCTTCAGCATCAGTGTATTCTGCCTTCCCACACCACACTGCCTTCCACCCTCAGAAACTATAGAGGGTACTCGGTAAGAACATAAAACCAATCCTTGTTTGTTTTTAAAAGGAAGCACATATGCTGAATTAGAACCAAGACCTAAATACATCTGAGACTGGGAAGAAATATTCTAACATCACAACATTTGTACAAAGTAGTATTCATCTTTTATCCAATGAAGCCCAATCAGGTTTTTTTCCCTGGTGGGTTGAGGTATTGTTGTAAATTCACTTCTAGAGAAACTATGCAAGAAAGCTTTCAGAGTGGCTGGGGATTGGGGCAGGCTGCAAAACAGCCTCTCTGAACTTCCTCAGACTACAGGGGAGTCCCGTAAACACCCTTTATTGTAACAGCCCCTTTACAGCCTATAAGTATGCATTAAAATAAAAGGAAGCTGTGCTGTTAAAAGGGGGGGAAATATAAATTCTATAATTACAGGTTTCTACAGTAACATAGTAACAGTTCCTGCTAACAAGTTTCACCTTATTTTATGTGGTACTTGAGAAGAAATAGTTTGTCACCAAAACCTAGTATTCCTATAACAACCAAGACTTTAAAAAGGAGGGAAAGTGGGGAATTCAAGAAATGAAGAATGAACTCGACACTTTGAACCTGGTATTAATAATCCAGCAGGCTGGGCATCAGCTCCAGTACAAGATCTGGCTGTGGAAAGCAAATCTCTCTCCCTCGAAAATCAAGTCAGTCCATGGATTAAGCTGCTAAATACAAAACACGTCCTAACAGAGCCAGGAGTCTGGCAAACCAGGCACTGGGTCTAGAACAGCAGGAACACATAAATCAGCAGGCACTGGTAGTCTAAAACCCAGTCTATTGTTTACAAAACTCAAAGCGGAAGGGAGTGGATTTGCAAATTATTTCTTCCCTAATATAAATAAATTTAAACAAAAAAAAAAAAAAAAGAAAAATCATATAAGAGACAAATTGCTTAGTAAGGACAAACTATAAACTGTTCCACATCTATATCTGCCTAGTCACTTTCCTGAGATCCCTGCTCATCAAAGATAGCACTTACAGCACTGCATGACAGCAGCAAGTTAAAGTTACCATCCATGTTTTCTTGTGAAAAGTGGTTAGCATCTGCAACTTTGTACATATGGATTATGAGTGGTAAATACAGGAAAGCTTAACTCCATTACAGCACAGTACTGCAATGAGCATGAGGAGCATATTCACAGCATTTCTCTCCTAGGGTTACACACAGAATATTCTCAATCTGATGTGTAGATAATTTCTGTAAGATATTACTTGTGAAAACAGAGGTACAGGGAATTAAGTATAGTGAGCTGTGTAGATTACTTCTTAGCAGACCAAGCATCAAGTCACCTATTCGGTAAGCTTTTATCTTTTTCACTTTTATGTGTACATTTTCTCTATCAGCATATATTGCACACGTGGTCACAATTAGTTACCTGCCTTGGAAAAGGTGGGATGTTACCCTGTCTCTCTCTCGCACTGTTAAGGAGCACAACCACTGCTATAATTTTGGTTTGCCCTTCAGTCTTTCAAGGTAAAAAACCAAATGCAACTCAACCACCTCCTCTGTCACATTTAAATTATAAGTGACAGCTTAGTTGGAAGACCTAATTTAAGAAAGAAAACAGGCAATTTGAATAAGGCAGAGGAGGTTGGCCTTTCTTTTCTCAAAAATTCACAATCATTTTTCCTGAGCAAAAGAGATCAAGTTAGGAGTCACCAATATTAGATAACAAGTCAATTTTCATACAAATAAATGGAAAAAAATACATTTATCTACTCAAAAAAGGCAATTACAGGCTATAATAAAGAATAAGATGGGCACTGGAAGTAGAGACTCCAAGTATTTCAATATTCAAACATCAAGCCCAGAGCTGGCAGGTTATATGCAGCATCATTCAGAAAACAAAAATGGTTTAATGGCAATTTTATACTCCTATTTTGAGAAGTAACAAGAAATGCAACACCAAAGGGTTAACTGAGAAGAGCCTGTTCTTCTCAGCTATTGATTAGCTATTAGCAATTAGCTATTGATTGCTGAGTGCTGGGAAAAGGGCACTGGACAAGATCCACCAGGACTGCAGCAATTCCTTCATTTTGAGCGTAAGCTCTGTCTCCATGCAGGGAGGATGTACTTCCACCACTATGCACAGATTTAAGGCAAGCAGCCTGTGCTTTCTTTGGTCACCTGCAGATGACCAAGTCTTGCAGTCCTACTACATTACCTCCCTAATGCAACCCTTATGCAAAAATGCAGTTATTATCTGGGTATTTTCAGCTCTTTTGCCACAGCCTTGTGAAAGCTGGGGCAGCCCTCTGCTTTGCAAAGTGAGCTTGAATGAAGTGAGAACTGAAATCATCATGCTATATGGAAGAGATACAACCCCTTCAATTACACACAGAAAGGAACTTCAATTGGCACAAGAAAGGAAAGCAAACATGTATTTTTAACCAAAAGTTTTGAATTTAGATTTAAATAGCTGTTACCTTTTCCAGCTGCTTAAGCAACACAACAGATGGCATGCAAGCCATAAACCAGGACATACATTTTTAAGCTTTCTTTCAAAATCTGCAGACTAATTTCTTTTTCCATCATGCCAAAGCTCTTAAAGCATGCATGCAGAATTCAGTGGGAGAGCCCTGCCCTTCTCTCTTCCACAAGGTATTAATTGGAATGTTCCTCTAGATCCAAACCAAGCCATGTGTCTGAAGCAGGAATCTCCATGCTTTACTGTCTGTAATAGGGAGGAAGCAATATTCCAAAAGTTCTGTTGGTCTTCAAGGTATCCGTAAGACCCAACTACTCATGCAAGAAGTTTGCATACCTAGGCTAGGCTTTGTCCACTCAGGAGTTTTGGGAGTGTTTTTTTAAAGTCTTGGTTACTAGGTATGGAGGTCTAGATTCCACAGAGCAAAAAAAAAAATCTAAATCCACTAGGAAGTGCACTCTTAAGTTTTCCTACTGCATTAGGAGTGAAGCTGCAGAGACAATCAAACTGCTAACACACACCCAGGAACCCAATCCTACAGCTTAAAAAATGTGCTGAATTGGTGAAAGGCTGCCAGACACCCGGGATCATTGTGAGCTGCCATGGTTACTAACTGGGGTTTAACTCTGCAGCCTCTAAACACCACCATGTACAGAACCAGCTACAGAGTTAATTAGTTACAGTGAAAGGAAAAACTTGTGTGGCAGAAGAGGAATCTCATATGGACAGTCATCTGCAGCTTAAGCATATGGACTTTCCATAACCCTTTCAAAACAAGTACAGAATATACCAAAGTTATGGCCCATCCTTTCAGTTCCTAAGATGTATTTTGGGATATTATCTCCAGTTTTTCCATCCCCAGACCCCTAGTTACTCCACTTCAAATAATTTCTGAGGCACAACAAGGGACATTTCACTGCCTATGCTTCACACTCCTGTCAGCACATCTGACAAATGCTTCCATAAAATAAGAAAGGAGGGGAGAGGGGGAGCTAAAACTAAAAATGGGTGAAGGTGGAGTTAAACAAAGTGAAGTAAGATATTGGCATCATATTTTCAAGAAAGGCTCATGTAAAAATAACACAAGAAGAAATATTGAATCATTTAAAAGGTCAACCAACAGAAAATGCATTTCATCACTTATGTTCTTCACTATTAACTCATCATAGCTTTGACAGATCCTGTTCAGCTACATCACTTCTGAGACCTTTGCAGTTAACATTAGGCTGCCTCAGGACGGCCTCCTCCTCCTCCTTCTCCTCCTCCTCCTTTTAAATTATTTTCAGAAATACCATACAGTATGCCTAATAGGTGAATCATAGATTCTTTCTATATGCTCTCAAAGACAGGCAAATTAATTTTATTTAGAGTAATCGATCTTAGTTAAGTAAACAGCTCCAAATGTAATTTTCACATTTTACGTAAAAATTGTGAAAAGAGATTTCTTAAGACAGGGTAAGATATCTGTAAGTACATTGCATTACTACAAAGTTTTTTAAATTCAGGAATAGAGTAACCCTCTTCTTAAAAAAAAAAAATAAAGCCCTATTTATTTTTAAGTGATATGAATGTGGTACTTTGTGCCTAAACTACAAAAGAAATAAGGAAAAATGATGCAGCTTACGTAGTTTATCTCTTCCCTACTTCATGTTCTGCACTATCACTGCTCCCATACAACCACAGCCACGAATCCTTCATTCAAGGTCTAGCAGGACAAAACCACAGCACATGCCAGCACCCCTGACCACCCTGATAAGCCTGGCACATCAATGCAGTGAGTGGCACAGGCTCCCTGCAGTCCCAGTACCCACCCAGGGTCCCTGCAGAGGCTCCTGCGCCGCCGCAGCTCCGGGGCTGCTCCCTGGGCCAGCTGCAGCAGGAACGGGGCTGGGAGCGCAGGGCAGAAATCATTCTGTGGAACACTGATCCTACAGAGATACCAGCCTCCCAGAGAGCCTGTTAACAAACTGCTTTCTGGCCAAACAAACCCCTGCCTTCCGCACAGACATCCCCTTCCAAATTACAGTGAGAGCAGAAACGAAGTTTTAGTAAAGGTGACAAGTGTGTGTGTTGTGTTCATATCAGCTGCTTCTTTCTTCACATTAGCTTTGGCTTTGCCACATGAATCTGAACATATTAAATAAGAAAAAAAAAAAAGCCTGGTGTGTCCTTCCAGCACCACCAGAGTCCATAGAATGAGGAATAAGGGTACACTGTAATTCTTTCAGTTACATGTATGTAACATAATAACACTTAATACTGCTATTTTGCAACTTAAAAAGGTTGCAGGTTGTTTTATTTTTAAATACACTATAAATGCCCCTCTACCTAGTAGTATACAGTAGAATTACCCTGCTACGTCATAACATCCATCTATTCCACTCAAAAGATGTAGTGCTGACACAGTTATCTTGTTTTGTTTTATCTCCAAGTAAGCTAAGATTCCACGTGGATACAAAGGATTTTTGCTTACGTCTCCCTCCTTACCGAGATGCTCCATCAGATCACACCTCAGCTCTCGGCTGGCACAGTAACCCCTCTCCCTCCCAGACCCCGATTCTCCATTCCCTATGCTGAGCACTCTGTGGGGGAGTTCACATACCCTGTCTTAAATGGCAAAATATGGTGACGCAGGCCATTGAAGAAGGACTAAAGAAACACAGGGGATTTAGATCCCTTTTGTCTCAGAACCAGATAAAGGGGAGGGCGGGGGAGGCGGGGGGAACTGTAGGAGATGACAAACGCGTTCCCAGGCTCCTGAGAGAAATTGTAAGAACATGGAAACAACAATAATGTGTATTTTCACGAGCAGTAAGAGAGAAACCACAGATTGTGAAACAACCCCGAAGCACTTTGTTATGGTGATTCAGACCCATTCACCAGCTCAAGGGAAAAACAAGCATCCTATCACCACCAGCAAAGAGCCAGTCAATCCCCACCTCCTCACCCCGAGCACTTCGCACCATTTTGCTCTAATAACACGCAGAGGTTTTTAGAGGGAGCCCATTCCAAGTCCAGCTGAAGGATCCAGCAGTGACAAATCTGGCTGAACCAACACACCCTTCAGGACCTTGCTATTGCCAGGTCACACAGCATGTCAGCTGGGGAGGAAAAGAATATTAAAAATAAAAAGACCTCTTCATTTCCCAAGAGGAAGCCCTCATAATGAAAAGGCTTAGGAGTGATCTCTAAGCCCCCTTTGCACAGCACTCGTGATGTGTTCAAATAGGTGAATCCTGCTATTAGACTCGACATTTGTGAGAAGGAAAAATTCACAATACTCTCAAAAGTGGAAAGAAATATTTCAACCGCGCAACTAAGTATGTTTAATTTGATTATCTTTAACAATCTTTAACACAAATAATTTTGGTTTTATTTGAAATTAAAACTTCTTATTTTCATAACAGAAAAAACTACCAGAACATATAAAAATTTCTGATTTTAGCTTTCATTGCTTTTTCTACTATTCGTAACATCTTTAAACTGTCTGCACCAAGGAATAAATTCAGGCACGGTATTTGTAATGCACTTACTTCCCTCATAAGATGTGTGCTTCTAAATCTATTTAGTGGGCTCTGGAACAGTACAGATTTTGTAAGGGTGGCTCAGTACTATCTCTGCCATGCAATGAGCAGTTATTAGATATTTCAGTCAATATTGTATCTATTTGTTGCCTCAGGAGATTTTTTTTTTCTTATGACATAAATAAATACACTCTGCTCTTCTGTGATTTTTTTTCCTTCCACGAAAAAAAAGTAACCCAGCACTAACAACATTTGCATTTCAAGCTGGAGCCCTCCTATTCAAGAGCTGTCTAATACATGATGCTGCACAAACTGGGAAAAAAACCCTGGAACTACATTATCGGCAGGACAAGTAGTACAATAGTTTCAGGAAATAAAACTTTACTTAATTCACATAGCCAACCGCACAAATATAAGATTAATTAAATGTAGAGCAAATAATTATTAATCAAACACACGGTACTCTGGCACATGGACACAAATCATGTATAGAGGTAACTATGTCTCTCACTAATAATAAATTTCATACCAGATAAATAAAATTTCAGCTAAAAATCCATTTTATCTTTAGTTGTTTGTTGATATTTATTTCAAGCACCTTGGATGAAAACAAGACTATAAAGTTTGGCTGAGGTAGCAGTTAAAATTTTATGGCTTTTTAATAGCTTGCTCAAATTAAAAACAGGGAAATGTTTATTTTGTACAAAAACATACTTTCTTTGGCTCTGATTTGCTTAAAGCTATGCTTAAAGTTACAAGTTCAACAAGAAAACTGACCTACTTTTGTCCTCTTGAAAATGTAACTTACACTGTACAAATTTCACAGGATCCCTGTAGTACTCTCCACTATTGCAAATAATTTCCTGTTATAAAACACTGGAGGAAAGAAGAGCATTTATATTGAAATAAGGACCTGGATCAAAAACTTGTTGGGGAAGCAAACAAGGGTGAAGTGGAGCAAATTCAGTGGGATAACCTGAGATGAAAGAATGGAGAGAGGGAAAGGGAACACAGAGCTGGGGGAAAGAGGAGGAGGCCTGGCACGACTGGAAAAATATGACAACCTTAAGAAATCCCAGAGGTGGGAGCGAGGAAGGAGCAGTCAAGGAACATATGGGAAGGGCTGAAGATCAAGAGTAGAAAGAGCCAGGAGGAAGGGAGGGAAAGCAGCTGAAACCAGGTAAGGAGGCTGAATAAGAAAACTGAAGAAGCAGGAGCCTTGTAAAGACTAATCTGCTACCATGTCAGTAACTGGGTACAGTGCCCTTCCTGAAGGGCTGCCCACAGTTCTGCAGCAAAGGACCAACCACGCTTACAGAGGCAAAGCAAAGGGCTGGATCAATCAGTGCAAAGGACACTTGAAAGGGGAAATCAAAAGAGCTTGGCCTGTTTGATACATTGAAAATATGTGTGATTATCTTCTAAAAATACATCAGAGGGGAAGGAACAGTAAAATAACAGGAACAGGAGGAACTTTTTAATCAGAAATACGAGGCATGAGAATAAATGAGCTAATATCTCCCAGGAATAATTTTATGCTAAACAACTGAGGAAGTTATTTGTAGTTGGGTTTTTTGGTGGTTGTTTTTTGCTTCGTTGGGGTTTGTTTTTTTAAATCATAAGAGTGGCACTTTCAATAACATCTAAAAAGAAGAAAAATAATGTGCCTTTTTCAAGATGCACACAACCCTCAAAGCTAACAAGCCAAAACCCTCACTCTAAAAAAAAATCCCTCCACCACCACCTTTCAATCTTTCCGAGTGGAACTTGCTGTGCTGAGCTCTCAGAGCTGTGCAAGAGCAGCAGAATACTCACCTGGAGGCTCTGCCCAACAGGGTTCTAAGCTGGGGATGCCTTTCTTCTCCCCCCCAAACAGCACCAGAGCTTGCAACGTGTTCCACTCAAAAATCACACGTGGTTCTGCTCTCTGCCAGCTTTGCTTTTAGCCTCTTAATTTCCAATGGTTACAGCCAAAAGCAGGGAGCCAGCAAAACATGGTTTACTGAGACCAGCACACAAAGACAGCATTTTGTTTTGTTTTGAAGCTCTGTACTCTGTCTGACTTTGAAACGCCTGTAATGCTTCTCTGACCTCTGCGTACAGCTCCTCCCCAGCTGAAGGAAAGCAGCATTAAAGGAATGATTTTTGCAATACAGAAATGTATTCTACTGAAAGACCTGTAAATTGGAACAAGAAGAGTTCTGGGTCTATTCTGGGACACAGTGTAAGTCAAATGTAACACACATGCACATCATCTACTTTGACAAGAGCCTTTGTTCCATTTTTACCCACTATTTAATCAGCATCCCACTCACATTTAGAGTAGATCTACTCATACTTAAGGGTGAAGTCCTGTTTCCATTAAATCAAATAGGAACTATAGTATTGAGTAGAG
Organism: Brachypodius melanocephalos; assembly: GCA_013398615.1. Lineage (NCBI taxonomy): Eukaryota > Metazoa > Chordata > Aves > Passeriformes > Pycnonotidae > Brachypodius > Brachypodius melanocephalos. The sequence goes on from VZSR01000920.1 coordinate 2,138,938, forward strand.
ACCAGAATTTTACTCCAGAGAAAACATTTACCCTGGAACTACAGAATCCAGTAGTTAACAATTGTTTAATCTTTCTATTCAGGAGAAAAAAAATGGTACGATGCACCACAACTGAAAACATTTCATTTTTACTTAACCAAAGTGGTTCCAAAACAACTAGACTTCCCTAAAGCAAAATTATTTAGTAATCTACTATAAGAAATTCATCATTTGTTTGCTATGAAGAAAAAGACACACTGGCCTCCACAACAGAGAACTCCACAAAACAATTGCTTAGTTGTATGTTTCATTCAGTAGTTCCTGGGTGCACTTCTGGTGAAAAAAGGCACAAAGCCATTTCACTGTTAAGTCTGGCATTTTGTGGGTAGGAAAGTAATGAATACCTTTAGTTTGCATAATTACTTTCAAAAGATCTTCTTTATAGGACTTCTAATAAATATTTAAATGCAAGTAAAAACTCCAGCTAATCCATCTCCCAACACAACCAAACTCCAGGCCACCCACATATCAATAATCTTTTTGGTCCTAACTCTTGACACCCACCATTTTTTGTTATTTATGTGTAAAATGAAAATACTTCCTGTTAAAGTCACATCGTTTACAGATGTCCTGCAACAACAACAAGAAAGGACTTCAGCTCTGATCATACCCACACCCCAGAGGTTTTGTTCAAAACTGATTATTCCTTTCTTTCTCCTGCAAAGAGAATTCTAAAAGCATGACCCTCTCTTAACCAGTTGTTTTGCCCACCTGCACATACAGGCACAGTGACAGAGGCTACTCCAAACACAAATCTTTGCCACGGATCAATATTAACTTTGATTTATCTTCAAACCCTTCCCATACATCACCCTTCCCATTTTCCACACAGGCTGACAATGGGAGAATGCAGGAGGCTAACAGCACACAGAGATCTCTCTCTCACAGGGCACCTTCCACCTCTGGCATGAGCACTCGGAAATCAGATCAGTAAGAACAATGGAACTGCCTGATCAAGAATATCCAATCGCAGTGAAAGGACTGCTTAGAGTCCTCCAAACATTCCCAATGAAATTAAATCCTTCAAAATGCACCACAAGATCCTATGCCCCAGCAACAATTCTTTGGCATCTACTGTCTGTTTCCCTATCCTCATTTTCCGAAAAACAATTCCTATGCTAAAAAACACAGCTGCCTAAAATCATCCTTGGTTGTTGGCTTCCCCCACACCTTTTTTGGTTCAGATCATTACTTCCCAGTCGTTGCAGCACATCATTGCCCAGGTTCTAGTATAGCTTCTTCTCTCCAAAAATGTGAAAAAAACCCAACAACAACAACAAAAATCCCACTCACATAGAATTCGGTGGATCAAATGTTACAAAACACTCTTTTCCCCCAGTAAATGCTGAGAAATAAGTGCACTCAAACTTATTATCAAGACATACTGCCCCACATCAGTAAAACGTCTTTGATTTTTTTACATTATGACCAGAAAAAATAGAAAGCATCTTTCTAAAAAGTACAGTTCAGTTTAAAACACAGCTGACAGCTTCAAACCTATTTGTAGATTTATCCCTAAATATGCTGCACTGCTTTTTAGAAAACTATGAAAATATGTACCATGTAGGTAAAATAACAACAGAAAATTAAAAATCACAGTATATTACATTCACATTCAGTGAGAATCAGAGTTTTCCCTCTTGTACAGGTATTTGCTATAACTCAAAGCAGCATTCAAGCATTCCATCTCTTCTGTGATAAACATAAGGCTGTATATTTGTTTTCTCACTATGAGATTCAAACTGCTCTGGGTTTAGAGCTGACTGGCAGCTGACATGGAGCATGAGCTATCTGCAGGTAACCACTCCAAGCAGGCTACAGGCTCTTGCTCAATGGAGTGGTTTCTCTAGAGCAGAAGAGAGCCAGAGGGAGGAGGAAGTGAGAAAAGGAAGCAGCAAAGACAAAGAACCCTCACGGGTAGTAAATGTGAAGATAACGCTCTCGCAAAGTTTCTACAAACTTCTGAAGCAACCTTAGGAAACTTCAGCATACCCAGAAGTCCTGTGCTGAGGCCTCAAGTGAATGTGGCTGTCAGTGCTCACCACCACCCCACCAGGGCCACCATAAGGAAAGCCCAACAGGCTAGGGTCACGACTTCAAGTAAGTCAACAGGAGGACAAGAACACTCCAGGCACATTTATTCTCTGCCTACCACCAGAGCTGCAGCACTGTATCTTAGAGCACACTGTCCTGGACACAGAGATGCAGGCAGGCAGCATCTATGGCTGGCAGGATCCAAACCATATCCATTTAAAGACTGAAATCCAAGTTAGATTTCTTGTGGCAACACTCACACATGTTGTCTGAGCTTCCTGGAACCCCTCAGACCTTCACCCCACTGCAACTAGATCCCTATCCTATCAAACTTAAATGCATACTGTTTCCCTAAATGCCAGGGAGGAAAGGTACTCCTCTTGCAGGAACCTCGTTCATCAGCTGTAAATTATAGTGATTACAAAAGGCTACTCAAGGAGTCTCTTTCATACCAACCACACAGAGTATGGGTGATCATTTTACAAAGGTGCTTCTACACCTTAAGCTGTTGTGCTTACCTCAGTATGTGAAGTGGTTAGTGTACAGCAGTAGTAAAACCAGGCAAAGGCATTTCTTACAGTAAATTCCACCCCAAAGATTAGCTGCCACAAGTACAGTTCTAGAATAGTCGGAGACGTCATATTCTTACAGGATTTCTTGAGACATCTACAGATTACTCCTCTCTTCCCTCTTGCTTCCACCATGGCAGACATTAGACAAAAGTGGCATTAAAAGCCAGCCAACAGGCAAGACTGTGTTTATTTCTACTTTTATCTTCCAAGTGTTTGTCATTTGTTTGAATCTTTAGTATCTCTTTATCCACCTTGTTGTTGAAAGATTTGTAGTTTGTTCGATTTGCATTTAGAGAAAAACAGTGAATAATACAAAGAAATCTCTTGGCTTCCTTCACGCCAAGGGATGAGGTCATAGGGCTGTTGACAATTATTTTAAAACAATCAACCTTTCATTGAGTGATGCAATTGTGCACATTCACACAGCTTGATGAAATACAGGCTGGCTCCTATCTAGAGCCTCAGGATTGCAGCCATGATATCACACAGTAGTTTTCCAGGGCTGGAAATAATTTCTAGCAATTTCACAGACTAAAAAGAGACACTATCTTCCTTAGTACTTAATCCCCAAACTTAAACCATTATTTCCCAGCCCTTCTAGGCTCTAAAACTGTAGCTTTTAACAGACGATTCATTAAAAATATAAATTTTCCTCAATTATTTTCGTTGATGGTAAACTTCAGTACTCTGATCATCTCTACAAGACAGCCTTTCCAGCTGCCTTTCCACTACTCCCCTTAAGTGTCAGGAGCTCAGCCATCAGTGACTTTCTGTGGCACTGCAGAGGGAGGGAGAGAGGAGGATGATTCATCTGTGTCTCCAACCGGGTCTCTGAAGAGGAGCTTCAGCTTTAACATGAGCAAGAGAACAGTCATCTTAAAAACAAGAAACATGCAACTCTGACTCCTTCAGCTGCTACTTGGGAGTCAAAAAAAAAAAGAAGTGGTGAACGAACAAACTGCCTGAGCTGCTGGAACAAAGATTAAAGCAGCCACATTGGGGGAGAAGTGGTGCCAAAATTGTTTGAGGTGTCCAAGATCCTGAAAGGGCTGTGTCTACCCAAGGAGTTAATAACACATCTTAGGCCTGTATTTTGGCACGGTCTCTGACACACCTGTCAAAGAAAGGCTTAGGAGCAGCTGAAGACTTGCATATGTTTGCCACTTCTGTGCAAGCCCAACAGTCCAAAAGAAGGAAGAGGCAAAAAGGTGACTTCCAGGATTCGTGATGTTCCTCAATTAGTAAGGGCAACTTCAAAAACAGCAGAAGTAGCACAAAATCTCTGAAACTGTACATTTCAAGATATTTTCTTCTCAGCCAGTTTTAAGGAGTTTCAAAACAAGGAAAAGTATATCCACAATCCTGCATGCTAGTTACTAGTAGTTTCCTATGTTTTACCAAATCAGAAGGGAGAAGATACTCTGCTTCACTGATCCCTTCTTATTAGTGCATTATGATCCACAGGCTTCTCCATCAGTATCTCATCTTCCTTTGTCCCAGGCAAAAGACACTTTATACCTGGTTTCTCATGTGTTAAAGTCGGCATCAAAGGCATGACCTGAAACTACACCTTCCAGTTTTAAGACAGTACTATAGTGCACAAGCACACAAACTGTCTTTATAATTCAGTTTGAATTTTTGGGCTGGAAATCTAATCTTTTCAGAAGTCTGAATGCCAGCGACTGCTTCCCAGGCCTGATAAAGCAGTGTTCATTAGACAATCTGTTCCTCCAGTGCCATTGGTGGCCAGACCCATCTGAGTGCAGGTGCAGAAGAGATCCTGTGGCTCCACACAAGAAGGAGCCCTGGAAAGGGCTGACACAGGCCCCCAGACACAGCCCAGTGACCAGGAACAGGACTGTGAGTGAGGCTGCCATGCCTGGTTTCTGGAACAAATTTCCAGGCACCCTCTGGAGACCTGGAACATATTCAGACCTAAAAAAGTGCAACTTGCTGCCATTTTGCAATGGGGATAAACTTCATAAAAACAAACTTTTTTTTTTAATAACTACAAAAATTTAGGTTCATTGTTGAAAACAACAGAACGCCACATTCCTGCTTTGTACCCATGCTGCATTCCTGCTAATACAGACAGATACTTCCTCTCAAAAAAACCAAACACAACTGCTCTGGTACCTGAGAAGGATTTTGCTCAAGAAATATAATAAATCCCTAATGTTTCTACAAGGACTTCAAAGCCCATTCCAGACAGTGTAAAAAGAAAAAAATTATTAAGATAATGCTATACTGTTACATGCTTAAAAATTCTAACAACATTTCAGGAATTAATGAAAAAAGTTTTCCTAACACTTCCACTCATTTCTTTTAACATTGGTAAGAAAAATCCATGCAGCATAAGACAGTATAAATCCATTGAGACAAACATTCCCTGAGGTATGTACTGCATAATAGCTGCAGTGGAAGCTATGCCAGTAACTAATTAAACTTATGCCTTGGGCTTTGGTGATGTCAATTCATCTATTCCAAATTTATTCTGTTTTTAAAGAGCAAGCAGATAATTTTGTCCATGAATTCTATCTTTTTTTTTTTTTTAATTAAAAAAACATTACTTAAGATCTTTTAAAGTAGAAATACACTGTGGGAAAAAAAGTGTTTGATATGATAGACTATCATATTTGAATAAACATGGTAACATTTCATGCCCTTGTGAATCCGGTGGTGAACCCATCCAGGAACGTGGAAATTCCTTTCTACCTGACAAGAAATAAATGAATAGAGAAAGGAGCTTTGCTCTTGACAGAGGGTAGCTTCTAAAAATTGCCGCAGAAAACCAGGTGCTCATCCAAGATGGTAATTTCCATGCTATATGATGACTCTTACCTCGAGAGTTACCAGTTTTCATTACATTATGTGGCATTTTTCGGGCTGTAAAAGTCCTCAAAGTTGGGTTATTTATGACAGTAAACTGTAACAATAGTTACTCTTCCAATCTCAGCAGAATGGCTATAAAATATGTAGAAATAACTTCTGCAATAAACTATTGCAGCCTTTAGCTCACCCTTGTTGCTTCTGTCAGCATCTTCTCACGAAGAGGACAGTCATATCACTTCCTCCCATGGTTCTTGCCACAAGGTTTGCAAGAAGGTAGCAAAATTGTGACAGTATCTCTTCTTTTTAATTGCATCAGAATTCAGATTCAGTGTCTTCATAGCTATTGGTAAATCCCAATTGATGCAATTCTGCTTTAAAGGGCAAAATAACCTCCATATTAAGTAGTACACCACCAGAACTTCTAGCTCATCCTCAAGTTCCACACAGCTAACAGAGCCCTCTGACCACACTTCCTGCGCAATCGTTTCAGGGACACTAGGTTCGTACAAACATGTTGTTATTTGAATCAGTCATGTATTACCAAAAAGAAAAAAAAAATGTATACCTGAAGCTCAAATCAGAAACATACTGTCATTAGCTGGCTGTGCTTTTGACATGCTACTCTGAAAACACAACTACATGTTACTTATCCTTGCATCAGATCATACTTGAATTTATACAAACATTGTGTAAGCGGTCCAACTTCACAAAAAATGAGACTGCTGTTTGCCATCTGCACTGGCAGTGTTGTAGTGCACAACATTAAGCTTTACTTAGCATTGTTTATGCTCAAAGTGTCCTCAAACAGTATTAATGAGACTGGTTAAGTGATGGTGTCAGAGAAGCCATGACAGCAGCCATTAAAGGGCCTCCAGAATGCAAAAAAGTTCAGAGTGCACATTCTTCTTGAATGTTCAGATCTGTTTTACTGCAAGCAAATATTAGAGGTGTCACTAAGTGTTTTACAGGCAAAGGGACATAAACGCATGAACAATTTTAAATAATGTGGTCATTAATTGGATATTAACCAGGTATTCAGGAGAAAAAAAGTTAGGTTCATGCAGGTGTTCAGTCCTTAACATGCTGAGTACTTACAGCCCTGAGGCCCAAAGTTATTATAATTAGCTGCAGAACTGACATGCTGAGCTGCTCTAGCAGAAATTCATCAGCATGAACAAGAACTGCCTCCCGTACATTGCAGGGGTACTTTTTGCAGAGATGCCAAACATAAGAAATCATAGCTGACTCTGATTTTCAGATGCAACCAAGATGGTCTAAATATCACTTGCCACAAAAAGGAAAAAAGACTTCTGAATGACACAGCCTCTGCAAAGGTAACATGCAAGGGCTACCTTCTGCTACCTCACCTTAACACAACAAAGCACACCTACCTGATCCAACTTTCTTGAATTGTTGAATTGAATCAACTTGCTAAGGTTTTGTCCTTAGACATATATTTCTTATTAATATCATTTAAAAGAGTGAGGTTTCAAGAAAGAAAAAGATAACAAACCAGCTCCACAGGAGTGTAATTTTAGGTGACAACATTGGTCCATGCAGTTTGCAGTGTTTTCTGCTTCTCCTCAGAGACAGTGAAAAAACTCAAGAGTATGGTTTGGAGATAGATAAGAGACACACACACACAAGTACAGAATTAAAATATTCAAACAACAGTGTGAATTGAAGAATATGCAGCTTTAGATTAGCAACAGGCAGTGCAATCCAAAAGAAGCCATACAAGAGACTACATGAGCTTTGGATCAAATCCATGAAGGTAACACTGCAAACCATCAATCAGGAAAGATTTCATAAAACAAAGCTATGCAAAGTAACTGCTGGTGAGTATCTGTCAAAAGTGAAACCCCAAAACCAAAAAGAAAATCAGAGAAACTGATTCTGATTACACAGTTTAGTGCAGTTTTAAAGGAAGCTAACTGAGGGAATCAATATAAAGTCACCATAGCACATTTGAAAACACCACAAGATAAAAATTTGTTACAAAAAACCAGATGTCTGTCTCTGCCAGTACACATTGTCACAGGATTTTTAAATCCAAGAACTCATTGCTCCTTCTCCTAAACCTTGGTAATCTCAGTACAAACAGACTGAGGACCCTATGGGATGGCTCCCAAGAGCCACTCTGCTCCACCTCAGGGCTCCAGTTCTTAACTTCCCATGCATTCCATCAACTTCTACTTGTCTTGTCCCTCGTCTTTACACCAAACCTCTGTGAAACAGGTGCAGTAGATGGATTACAAACAGTGTTTATGGTCTGCAGAGAAAGCCATGGGGGCATGCTTAGTAGCAGGATGATAACTAAGGAAGAAAATGGAAGAAAAAACACCTAAAAAAAGGAGAAAAACTAACTATGTAAAAAACCCAAACCCAAAAACCAAAAAGGAAACACAGCAGAACCTGTATGCTGCACTTGAACATTACTCTGCCTTTCCTCCAGTGCATTTCATCTCAGTGTTGTCTGGGGTTTTTTTAACTGCATTTACATTTCTCAACACACTACCCTGGGTTACAGTGGCCTATCCAAGCCTTTTAAACCCAATCCACAGCTTTGCTCCATTCCAATCACCCTTTTAAAATTCAGCCCTTGTTAGCAATTCAACAGAAACTTTAACTCTGGACACTGCTCTTTTCCATCCTTTATTTTTTTTTAATCTGTTTTAACAGTGGTCACCAGTTTTAACTCTTCAGAACAGCAAATATGCCCCAGCCATTGCAATCTTTTCCCTTAACTGCTCTATCACAATTTCACTGTTCCTCTGTTTTCTTAACTCAAGTCTAATAAACTGCTCTGTCAAAATTTCACTGTTCCTCTATTTTCCTAACTTAAGTCTAATACCAACCTAATACCAGTTTCTCCAAAGTTTTTCCTAGAGAGGCAAATATTCTATTTCTAAATGTAATCTAGATAATTTTCATTTTTGCTGGCCTCTGCCAAGTGTTACTGAACTCAGGCACAAAATTCTACTCCAAGATTTTGTGCTTTTCGTATTTCTCTCACACAGGCACAATGTGTTTAGAATATGCCTGCTGAAAATAATTTTTACTTCAAGACAGAATGGGCTGCTCAAATACCCTATTCTGAAAACATCTTGTGCATACAAAGCTTCTGTCTTAGCAGAGCCCTCCATGAATGACAGAAGAGGAATGTGATTCATTTGGCAGCTAAATTATTTAAATAGTTCCACAATGGCATATAAAGCCTCATATAAATCACAGCTTTTTTTTTTTTTTCTCTCCACAATTTTTCTTTTCCTTTTCACTGAATCATTTTTTCCCTGAAATTTTAAATCCTTCTTTCCCCTTCATACAATTTATGAATTCTATGGCTGTAAGAACTCGTAAGAGAAGGTTATTATTAGCAGTAAAAGAAAAGGTTGTAGGGAAAAGGATGGCTCTATGGGAACTGTGAAATGGAGACTATTTCAGGTAAGTGAAAAACCCAACACTCATTCAATGTATAACTTCTTCAACAAAATTCATCCCAGTCAGCATCCTGCTTACCACACAGCACACTGGTGGCTCTCTGGCTGACAGATAAAGTCCATAAATTAACACACACTCTTACCCACAGGCAAGCTAGTAAAAAGCAATTTTGGAGGAAAGGCCAAACTGTATGTGTAGCAGCTAGGGAGAGAAAGACAATCCCGATGACATGAAAAAATTCAAACTAATCATTAGTGTACAGCTCAAAAATCCCCCAGTCTTATGAGATGAGTTTCAGAGAGAGTTATAGCAATTCTGAGTAGCTAGAGAAAGATACTAAAAATTCCTGTGATTTTCAAAAGACCACACAGACTTTGTTTCTCATACAGTTTTGAGCCCATTTGACAAATACAGGCCCATGAACTGATTTACAGGTTACTAAAAATGAGAGAAAAATTATTAAATGGATAACGGATGAGTCAAGGTCAATATAGAGTGCAATACTGAAGTTTAATCTGGGTTACTATGTATCACACTTTATCATGTCATGTCTGTCCAGCATGTGCTGTAAAATGAAATACAAAGAAATGATTCTTGTATTCTCAAGAGAATGAAAGCCTACCTTGCCACATTATCTCAAGTACAGATAAGACCTTCCAAGCCTGTTTAAGGACAAAGAGCAAACAGGACTGATCAAACACCATGGGGGAAAAAAACCACCCAAAAATCCATCTTAACTCACAAGACGAGGCTAAAGTACAAAGGAACATTTCCAACCACGAGAAGAAAGAGCAGCATTTGCTGGGCAGAGCAACAGCCCAATGAATCAGCATAAACGTGAAACATGGAGCCTACAAGAGTAAGGGGATGATCTAAAAGGTATTTTCCAAACTCATCCCACGCCCTTGCTCTCTCATTCCTACACCAACCCAAACATACACACTTACACACACATTAAGCAGCTATCTGACCCCTCACCTCTCTGAGTAATTTGAAGCAACTCAGAGTAACATCTTCATTAATATTCTGATATTTTTATTTCTTCATTTGCAAGTTTTCTCAGCAGTTACCTCTAACCATTCTCCCTCTAGACTATTTTACATCAGACAAGTCCTGAATTTGTATTGCTGCCTTTCACAGAATATGGATACTCTCTGTGGATGCCTACTTTCATAAAGAGTTACTTATGACTTGTAATAAATTAACAACTCACCTCTCCACAGTTAAAGGTCACTTCAGAACTTGTGGCATATGGAAGAAGTAACAAGTGAGGGAAAGGGATGCACATGAAAGTATAGCCTGAAGAAAGCTAGGTTTTGTTAAAAAAAAAAATCAACTGAAGGCACAATTCACTCAGCCTATCCAAATGCTTAAAGAATCATAATTTCATAATGTTACTAAAACCTCCTTCTTCATTCTTGGCATAAGTGCATGCATGTGTGTAAGCATATTTTTAATTGCAGTGTGAAAAATGTTGTTGTTGCAGTGTGAAAAAAGTATGTGGTTATAATTAGAAGGGGAAACTATAACCAACACTTAACTTTATTATACAGAAAAGGCATTGCTTATTCTCAAGATAGAGCCTCTAGGTTTCTTGTACTTCTACTAACTCTCCTGTTTACTACTCCACAGTTGAGTGATTCTATTGAGCCAAAGTACTGTGATCCAACTAATTGTTTTTACAGGCTCACAGAATGGCCAAGTCAGGAAGGCAGCTCTGCAGACTGCTTAGTCCAGCCCACTGGCACAGTTCAGGGTCAGTGAGAGCAGGATAATCAAGGCTGTGTTCAGCTGGCTGTTAATTACATTCAAGGATGAAGGATCCACAATATCCTTGGACAACCTGTTCCAGTGTTTGGCCAACTTCAAACATTTTTTCTTACATTTAAATGATTTTCCTGTATTTCAATTCATACCCACTGCCTCTCCTCCTTTTACTGTCTACTGCCAGGAGGACTCTGGCTCTACTTTCTGTACTCTAACACATCACGTACTCAGACACTTCATAACATCAGCCTGACCCTTTTCTTCTCCAGACTGAACAGTCCCATCTCTTTCAGACTCTCCCCAGATGTCACAGGCTCCAATCCTTCAGACACCTTCATGGCCCTGCACAGGACTCACTCCGCTCTCTCCATCACCTGAGAACCCAGAACTGGACACACAACTCCACAGGTGCCTCACCAGAAAGGACAAGGGAGAAGGATCACATCACTCCTCCTGCTCACACAACTCTGCCTAAAACAGCCCAGGCAGCCAGGAGCTGCCCCTGCCAAAAGCACACACTGCTGCCTCATGCTCTGCTGCGTGTCCCCCACCATCCCTGGGCCCTTCTCCACAAAGCTGCTTTCCACACACTCAGGCACAGCCTGTACTCCTGCCCAGGGTTATTCCTCTCCA
>VZSR01000920.1:2150355-2163004 GCA_013398615.1 Brachypodius melanocephalos
CATGACTGCCATTCCATAAATCCACACTGACTACTCCCAACCATCTCCTTGTCCTTCATATGTTTGGAAAGGGCTTCCAGGAGGTAAACATGGGGCTTGAGTTCCTCAAATTCTCCTTCTTTTGCTTCTTGAAAAGATGATTGACTTTTGTGTTCTGCTACTCCTCAGGAGCCTCCCTGAAGGTTCTTTCTGAGAAAATCAATTTTCTGTCTCCATTTAGTCTCCCCTGAGATTTTCTTCTGGATAAGGCATTCTAGCAGATCTGTCTACACTACTTTTATGACGTATGAATGAAAATAACACTTGTTTTTCAGGTATCAGGCTGGGTTGCAGGAACGACAGAGACAGGAGAGAATGCTTTAGATGCTTTATACTGTGCAAATATGACCTAGAGTTACTGAATGACATTTCACAGAATAAAACAGGTCTCCCAAACCCAGAACAATGCAAATAAAGTTATCTACACTTTTGCAGTCAATCATAACACACACCAAGCATTCATGTGAGCTCAAGGATAATAAATGAAGCCATGTAAGACATAAGTATTCAAGCAATTTTAACACTCGTTGTTACACAGCCATGACTAACTAAAACATCACTTTTGAGATTAAATGTGATTTTTAGAACATATATACAACCTGACAGCTACAATTTTTTAAAATTGCCATATATATTATATAAATATAAGTTATATAATTTATAGTAGAATTCTAAATACATTGTAAATTTTAACTTATAATAATATATTTATGTATTATATAAATAAAGCATCCAGCTTTCCTGTGGGGAGCTATTTTAGAGCATTGCTTTTTCAGAGATGCCTGAATTTACATGGTTCGTCCTGTGCCCATTTTTCAATGTTTCTTCCTATTTATTATTTTTTATTTCCTGATCAAACTTGTGCTTCTTTCAAGCTTTGCTTAGTCACACCATCGTTACCACTCGCATGGAAGCAATCTAACACAGTACAAGCTGTACAGCTTTTCTCTCTGCACAAGGTTTTGTGCACCCAGCAGAGAGGAGCTTGCAAGTCAACACACCACTGAACACAACTTTGGTTTTGTGCTAGCACAGCAATGGTTTCTGCCGTGCACAAAAATGCTTCATTAACATTTCAAACAATGTAATTTGGTGCCTTAGCTGCATTTCCTGTGATGAACTGTACAGTAAAGTTAGCTTACTATGGGTTCATCTTAAAGAAGCTTTTCCAGATACCCTGTAGGTATCCTTTTCACTTAAAAAATGCTAGAGAGACTGTTCAATCACTCCTTTCCAGTTGTCTCATTTGCTAATGGTTGAATACAAAACCAGAAGTCAGTGCTAATCTTATATGAAACGCAATATTTATTTGAATATTAAATGCTGTCCGAGTATCTTGCACAGCTTCCATGCCTGTCATTATTCATTCTATCCCTTTCACATGAGAATAAAATCTGAATATTAACTACTCTCTTCCAGTCACAGAATTCAAACCTTAAACTTCTTTTCTCCAAGAAAGGCAGGTGGTTAATGACTATATCCAAGAGCAGGTACACATAACTAAGAGGCATAGTTGTAAATTCCTTGGAGAGGAAGAAAAAGAAAGATACAAAAGAAGAAGGGAAAAAAAATACTACAATGCAACAATGTGCTATATATGTTAAACCACCAAACTGGAATTTTCTAAAATGGTACCTATCTGCAAACTTCTGCCAGCACAGCTGAAGCAGGAAGACTGGGAGATGATTAGCAATTGAATCAGTAGAAGCCCCTGCCACTGACTTAAAGTAGCAGAACTGGTTTAGCTGATTGAGCTTTTGCTGGTACAGCCTGTTTGCTTGCTGTGCAGGGCTTTACTAGATGGCCCTGGAGCAAAGCTTTGCCATAGAATTGCTGCACAGCAGAAGCTCACTGGCAATACTTCACACTAACACCCCCATAACCATGAAAGAGCACCAGAGCAGGAGGTGCAAGTTTCTATCACAAGTGAGGCTTCTCATCCATAATGCTCACAAAGAACAATTTGGTTTTGTATTATCTTATGCTTTTTGCTCCTCATGGAAAGGCACACACATTCAGAAAAAAAAAAGAAATAAAAAATTTCGAGTGGCCACTGTTAACACCAAAAAAAAAATCAAGGAGCTCTGTTAGTGCTACCAAAGGATCTTCATCAGACAATTATGTTGGGGCAATTTTTTTTGCATACCTAGAAAAGCACCTGTAGTTAATCACTCTGTATTGTCACTGAATCACTACATGTGACACCTTTCCACAAGTCCTGCTTACATGCATTTCCCTGACAGCAGCAGGAATGCAAAATCTTACTACTTCAAGATGAAGTTCAATAAAATGGTAGTGTCACTATAATGGCAGCAAAGTATCAAAAATGCCCTTTCAAGTTCATCTCTCCCCCTGCTACTCCACATTGTGCTCCAGTGGTACAAACTTCCCTTTTCTCTCAAGCAGTCTAACCAGATAATATTAATTGGCTTTAACTTTAAACAATTGCTTGTAGCCAGTATCTATCTTTAATGTCATTGCTTGTTGCCAGATCTGATGAGGGGATACTGAGTGTGGGAGCCTACTCAATTTTTCCAACAACGCAATCTAGTAAGAGATAGTAATTTAGCCTCTCCCTGAAAATCCTGTTTTCACTTTATGAATGTCTGAAAACATCAGCAGGAAACAAATACATCTGTTAGCACTCATTAGCAAATGCTGGTACTGCTGGTTGTCGAAACTCAAATCTCATCTCCCTGTCTGTCCTTCCAGATACATTCTTCAATGGTAGGACTGAGAATCTCATTTTAGTACAGACAGGCTCAAAAGCGTGACCGAGAAAGCCTCCACTAATCAAACAGTCTTCAAATAAAAACCTCTCTCTAACACAGCTGTAATTAACATTTTCTCTCATTCTTTACAGTACTCAGTGTCATGGAGCTGTGATTTGACAGCAGAAGGACACGGTACAGAGATTGGAGAGGCAGGCTACCAACACATTACAAGTAACTCCAGGCATGAACAAGGAAGCCCTGAAGGAGTTCTTCAACCCTGAAACTTGTATGCCCAGTTTCAGCTTCTTGAGAAAATAAAACCCACACAGAAGCTGTGGGGTGGGAAAGTGGGAAGAGAAGGGCAGCTTCTAATGGAAACACATGAGCCTTGAAAACTTACTGGGAGTACAGTACACTCAACTTAAAGTGACTGAGCAAAAGGTACCCTTTTCTAAATATCTGAGTATTCACTAAGGAAACAATGTAATGGTAAAAACGCCAGCAAAAAGAAATGGGGTCAATATTACAGTGTCACTGCAAGTGTCATTAGGGTTCAGAAGGGTGAGCAACATACGCTATTTCCTCGTGCAAACTCTCATAGAGGAAAAAACCTCATCCTTATACAATTGCTTAGTGGAGTAAAAAAGGTTGAATTAATGGACACCAGAGCATAAATTTCCTTTCTTTATTTTGTAAAATAAAACTCCCTTTAAAATAAATTCCCTTTAAAATAAATTTCCCATGCAAATTAAAACTTGTATGTTGTGGTTTTAGACCCAGTGTTTATTTCTCCATACAATACACATGCATCATGTGTGCCTACTGCATGTTAGCAGGACACACATATATATGGATTTCTGAAAACACCTGGAAAGGGATTACAGTTTGAGAAAGAGCTTTTGTTTTACAGTTTAATGGAGTCATTCTTCCCCTCCCACTAACTCAACACTTTCCTCTGATGTCCACCAGTTTGACTGGCCTCTAAAAAAATTTCACATTGAATAACAAGCTGCAGAAGTTCAAACAACCTAGCAAAACCATGTGGGCTAACAATACAGAAATTAGAAAGTTTTCTGTGCAGAACCACAGAGCAATTAAGAATTATGAAATGCAGTGCTCAGTCCCACAAGCACTGTTATATCTTCCCTGTCATTCTATCAACTTCAGTGAACCACTGAAAGGTTTCAAAATACTTTTTTTTTCTTCTGCAGGAAAAAATCCAGTGATATCTCACAGCATGATAACTCAAATCCTAATTCCTTCCAGGATTTTACTTTAACGTCAGCATTACATATTTTTACAAAACATCAGCAATAAATCAGTTTTTGCTTTTGAATTAACTATCACTGATTGTGACAATCTGTTTGTGAGCACTCATAATGCCAAAGTTTTGTGTTCAATTCCCACATGGACCATTCACTTAAGAGTTGGATTTCATGATCCTTGTGGGTCCCTTCCAACTTGGAATATTGTGGTTCTATAATCCGTGAACTCAAGTTCACTACCATAGGCCTTCAGGTTCTCTCAGTTTGAAAGGAGAGAGTCAGAGTTGAAGAAAGTTAAATACAGCAAGTCCACCACACAGCATTACAAATCAACTGAAGGTCGCAAAACTCATAAGTTGTGTGGGAACAAAAGTAAAAACCTGAGCATACATCCTTCTGTACCTGCACAACACTACATTTCAGGTAGTTCTACTTATAAGTGGTTTATTTAATAAAATAAATTATATAGCAACGATTCAACTAAGTTTTAGAATTAGACTCCTCTAAAACAAAAGAGAAGAATTAAAAAATTTGTTGAAAGCTACATTGAGACATGAATGGAGATTTTTGGTGGGTGAATTTCAGCTATTTTTTATTCAAGATAGATAATGTGGTAGCTCTGAATTACAGGCATTTTTCCATCCATATTTCTCTAATTCAATTCTATAAGGAGAATAACTCTGGTCAACTTAGAGGGACTTTTAAAGGAGGAAGAGATTACATTTTGATAGCACAATAAAATTGAGCCATGGGACATTGGGGAAGCATGAAGGAAACATAAAGATTTGCATCTTACTTTCTTGTACCTCTAATTATCAGGCATTCATCGGGCCAGTGATTTGGCAGTGGCTGATGAGAGTGTAAGGGCCGTGTCTCTGCAGTGCCATGCAGACAACACGACAGCACCACGCACTAGGACAGGCAGTCTGCTCACCTCCTGCAATGTCCTGGGGAACCACGACAAGGAAGACTGCGGTGAGGGAACAAAAACTGAAAGATCCTCCGAGCAATCAAAAAGCTGATAAACACAGGTGGCAAAAGCAAAGCTGAATGATGTAATGCTCTGGGCTCCAAGTAGGAAGAGAGTAATTTTCGACCAAAAGGATTAAAAGAGATTTTCATTTGGTTTATGTTATCGATTAATAGGTAACTATTGACAGATAAATCAGGCAGGCCAGTAAACACACCAAAGCATATTTAAAAGAGAAACCAAGGCTTGGCTAAGCTGGTTGTAAGGAACCAGCCAAAATAATGGCAGTAGCTTGTAACCTGAAGGAGTCACGAAAATTATGAAAGAAGTTTCTGTTTTGGAGACAGTATCTGTTGGAAGGGTGTTTTTAGTCAGGCCTTTTGATAATACTGGCCTATTGCCTCTGGGAAGGCAAATGCAAGCTCTCTGGAAGAATGAGTACTGACTCGAGCTTTCAAAAGGTGCAGTGAGTCCTCACCAACAGGGAGATGGACAAATTAAGGTTTTGTGAAGCACTCAATACCTTGCACATTCTTTAATGGCTTATGATGCATTTATTTTTCTCAGTATTCCCATTTAAAAAAAAAATCAATAAAAGCAAAAGTCATTAACATCTTCTGTAAAAATGAAAGGTTTGCCTTGTTCCTTCTCCCTGGGTGGGAAACAGCAATGTTATTTTTTAAAATGTATGCTCTACTTGTTTTCCTTCCATCCCTCACCACCTCCCTTCACAACTACTGGCACAAAGTATCCATCACTGAAGAAATCTGAAGTCAGAGTGAGTAAATAACCAATCCTACTACATGATGGTCTTTTACCTGCATCTTTGACTTTTTCCATGGTAACTGAATAACTAGAGTGTCTATATATAAACAGTGATATATCTCATATGGCTGCAACAAAGCCAAAAAATGAGGATTAAGAGGCTTACATACACTCGGCTCTTTCCAGCTCTGAAGAGTTCTCTGCTCATAAACCTAAACTGCTCTAATATACTCTGTCATATTAGAATATTACTTTTTACTAATACTGCCAGTGAAATTCTAGTAGAGTACATAATTAGGTGACAGCAGGAAATAGCAGACCCTTTAAGGACTGTCTCCACCATCAGCTTTCCAAACAGTTTCCAAAAGATTCTAGGAGGAAATTGCAGCACTTACAGGAACAGTATACAAAGATACCTAATTAGTCAAATACTACTTACAACAGCAAATAATGCAAGTAGTTTGTCATTCCAGTTGACATCCACTTTATAAAAACATGAAAACTGTAACATGGTCTACACACGGCACTTAGAAAAGAAACAGCACTTCTGTACATAGAAATAAACCCTAAATATAACAATGAAAATCCAAATAAATTAAAAATCAACACCATTAAACAAACCCCACATACACACATTTACTGTCAATAAATTACAGTGTTTGATCAGAACTAAAGAGTCTCAGTCATGGCAGCAGCAGTTAGAGCAGCAATCCCTGATAACTTTTTTTTCCTGCATGTCCTTGTTGTTCTCATCTTTATTCTTACTTACTGTTACTGTTAACACTAATGTAATATAAACTGAAAGACAATCAGTAGATGAAGTCTGGATACAGGCTGTATTGTTCTATGTAAATGGACTTTGGCAGATGAAGGCTGAAGCACAACCTTTCACCATTATGATTATTAAACACTCTAGGTACTCCACAGGCTTTCAGAATACTGTTTCTCTTATACCCTTTTCTGCAAACAAACACTAAAAACATTAAAATCAGAAAATATTTCCTAAACTTGAGGGAAGCCATCTGAGGGCTTTGCAATTAATCTGCAAAAAGGTGAAAGTATTGACAAGTATCCTCATGTTAGCTTCGATCAGCAGTTAGCAGAGACTGAACTGCAATTCAATTTCTAGGAGCTTGTGTTTTAAGAATTTTAATGAGGTTTTTGGTCCTGTCAGGAAAAATCAGATACACAGCTGTACTCTCTCCAGATCCAAAACTGTAGAAGTATGTTTTGCAAGACATTTGTATGCAAATACTGCTAGAGCCTCTATAGATTCTGCCTCCAGAGAAGAGCCTCACAGCAGCCTCCTCCAACAGTAAAACAATTGCCAGGCCAAGTGTGAAAATGAATCAGACCAAAATACATGGATTACTAACATATCCACCCACACACAATCTACAGAGAAAATAAAAACATCCGGAGCTTGTAAGGTTGCCAGAGAGGGGAAAAAAAAAAAAAAGAAAACTGATTTTAGGGAAGACACAATATAAGTTTAGGACATTCTCTTTGCCTCACAAGCTTTTAGGACGAGGCTGGAGAAATGCTGTGAACCATCTAATCTTGCCAGTTCTAGAAATCCTTATGACTACTTTAAGAGGCTATTGCCAAAACCACATTGAATTCTTTGTATAACACACACTTCAAATTATATATAATTTATAACTAAGTTCTGAATAAATTGAAGCTACCTAAAGAATTATTACAACTCCAAAGAAATTATATATTTGAAAAGTTGACTTCTAGATGGCACATTGGGTTCTTGTTTCAACCTCTGATCAGATACTCCTCATGGCTTGGAGTTTCAGGATGGGAAGAAAGAAAAAAAAGTATTTGTTGCCCTTTAACCCAAATTAGGGTTTTTGTAATTTACAATTTAAGCAAGAGCATATTTTAAACTGGAATGCTCTGAGATTTTTTTAAGACTACAAAAACCAACCTGAGCAAGAAGAGGAAATAATTGAGTCTCCTTTGTATATTAATTGATACTACCTACATTATCAGTAAAGCAGCATTATGTGTATTTAAATAAGAATGGGTTTAGACCTCAAGCAATTACATTGCATAAAGAATGAAAACCAATAAATTTTGTTTTCAAATTAATACATTTCATAAAATCACAGAATAATTACAGAGGATGGAAGTGACCTTAAAGATCATTTAGCTCAAAACCCCCTGCCATGGGAGGAGCTGGATCCGTGGCAGAATTTCTAACAATCCTATTAGTATATAATTACAAGTAAGCCACTGTCTTTTCAGAAGGTTACTTTTTGCAATATAATGTACTAATCACTAACAAAGAGTAAACACCTTAGCACTGAAGATTCACAGTACTGTGTGCTCACTACATGACCGCTGCACGTACTCTTACTTTCACATACTTCAGAAAATGTTTACAGGCGAATTCCCACAAAACATCCAACAGCTGACAGACCCAAACCACCACCATTTTTCCTCTTTTCCACACCCCCACACTCCCCTGAGTAACCCCTCCTCTCCAAGCCTGCCATCAAAACATATCCAACAAACTGGTCAGCACAGGACAGCCAAACCCACTCTTGCTTTATCCCATGATAAACATACGGGATCCATCCTGCTGAGTGCAAGGAGCATGGCTCGCTTCCATGCGCCCGGGAACAGCACCAGCTCCCTGTCACAGGGAAGGGGAAAGAGCCTCCCTCACTGCCTGGCAGCTTCAAATCACTTCCAGGCCAAACACCCAGGGCAGCTCTCTCACCTGCTCTGAATGCAGATGAACAGGTTGAGGTGTGACATGGTTCTGACCACGCCTTGGGCATCCAGGACAGCCCAGAGCGCTGTCACTGCTCTGTGCTCAATTCCCTACAGGAATGAACACAGCCAAGGCACAGGCTATTGACTGGCACAAGACAATCTTGGTCCATCTGTGTCTTTGGGAGGAGGTGGGCTGGAAGAGGGAGAAAGATTTTGTTTTACTAGTTTCGCTTTCACCATTGTAAGAGTAATAACAACAGCAATAATAAATAATCGCAGCCTGTGATGTTACATTTCTCCTCACAAAATCTTGATTGCTGTTGACAGGAACAAAACCTCAGAGACAATATTTTCACATGATTATATTCTCTTGCATTTCACCATAAAGTGTAACAAGTTTAATGGCCATACCCAAAACTTGGAATAAGAAGCTAGTACTCCTGACTCTCATTCAGCTAGGATCCCACGATCTAAAACAATTCCTGAAAACAAATATGTAGACAGTATTCTAGTAAGATTTCCAAAAACAACAAAAGAAAAAGCTCATTAATTGAGTTGCAAATTCCTGCCAAGTGTGTCAAAAAAAAAAAAAAACAAAACAAAACAAAACAGCCAAAACCAAAAAAAAAAAAAACCCCACACAAAAAGATAATTTTCTTAGTCTGCATATAACCTCAGCGCCTCTGCTCATGCCACAACTTTCCCAGCATCACAGAATATTCTGTGTTAGAAGAAGCCCACAAGGATCAAGTCCAGCTCTTAAGTGGGTGGCCTGTATGGGGACTGAACCCATGACAAGTGGCTACTGAGGCAAAGCTGACTCAGACATCACTGAATTAACAGTACTCAGACTGCTGAGGAGAGCAGTGAAGGGCCTAAGAACCTACAAACCCCAGAGCAAAGGCAGGAAGCCACAGAGGTGCCAGAGATTGCAAAAGGCTGTGGTAAAGCAATAGGGGAGGACAACAGAAGTTGGTCGGCTCTCTGCCCTGGCAGGTACCAAGCAGCAGCTGGGGAAGCAGGAACCAAAGTGTTCTCAGACATGAGAAATATTCTCTTTTTCTGCCCAGGAGCCAAACTTCAGCTGCAAAGGGCCCCTGAATGTGCACAGGACCTTTTTATGTTTTATGAAAAGTTTTATGAAAGCATGAACAGAGATGGGGGTGTGTAACAAGCACAAGGGTCTCACTAAGAAATCACTCGCAGTCCCCCTGCAACCTCTTGCTGGTTGTGATAAAAACAAACAAACCATAAAGAGAAGAAAATTAAATGACAAGCAACAGATAAGGATCTGCACCATGTACCCAAGATTCAGCATGAACACCTTTGACTTCCTACAACTACTGTACACTATTTAAAGATTGTATTCTGCTTGCATAACAAGAAATGCAGATTGCTTTTCTGACCCAAGGCAGCAGTACAGTTACACAAACCCCTGCCCCGTTTCCCTGATTCTAAAAAACAAGCTAAAACAGAATTTTAAAAACAACTACCCTACACTTCTTGTTTAAGATAAATTTACCTCTCCAATTCTGCTAGTAATATTGGCAAGTCCTCTGCCAATCCTCTCTGGAGTACAGAGAAGCTTTCAGGTTGTCACATGCAGCAGATCCAGTTTACCAGTATAACACTATTCAACGCCATGTAGAATTGACTCTGAAAATTAAAGCCAGCAAACATGGCTCTGCACCAGTTTCCTGCTTTCTACATCTTCATCTGCTATCAGCAAAATCTATCTGTCTCAGATGTTGTCACATTCACAAACACAGTTTTACGCTGCAGCGCATGGATTTCAAGTTGAAGTTTTCAAGCTAGAAAGACATGGAAAACCAACTTTATATCATATAAATGAACAACACTGCAATCACACCTGATGCCTCCTCTTTGTCGGCTGCATAACTGAGAATTAAAACAGACACCAGGAACAGTACAAAATTTTCCATTTGTACTTTTATTTCTCTGCCTGAAAAATTGCAAGAAAACAGAAACTGACAACCGGATACACTTTCATACATTTCTTACGATACATTCAGCACCAATATCTCTAAAAGAAGTAATTATCGTCAAGTGTTGACAAAGGTAAGTTAGAACTTAAAGAGAGACCAAAGGTTTTTCTCATATTTAAACAAACTTCTTCCTCAAAATCTTCCGAGTAGCCATAGCCGCAGACTACTAGGCAACGAAAAAAGAAACAGAAAACAAATTTCAAATACCTTTTCTGTTGCGCCTTGCATATTGAATTTCAGAGCATAAGAAGGGTATGAATCCGTCTTTTTCGTCGCTATATGTATAAATATACAAGAAATTCAAAGCAGTTGTTCTGTAGATTCAAGAACAGGAAGCACCTCTGCTACAACTTCGTAGAGAAAGTCCCTTGAAAAAAATAACTGCGTATGTACTTCATGTACATCCTTGCTACCTCCCCTTTCCTCTTTCTGTCTCGCATCTGTCTTCAGACAACTCCTCTTCAATGGTCTCCTAATTTGCATCCATTCCAAGAAATTTAAAAACGCTTTTACTACAGGCAATTCCAAAAGTCTTTTGCACATTCACAACCTATTTCGCATTCCCTTGAAAAATATGGGGGATTTATTTCTTAAATAACACTTCAAATGAATGTCTTTTCATGAACATTCCAATATATTGCATTTCCCTTATTTTTCCATTTCTGATTTCTACTTATTTTCTTCCAAACTCAACTTCCAGAATCCGTGCAGAAACGTTAACAGAAACCACTCAGTATTCTTTACAGTGTTAATTCCACGATTTCATTTCAGCCCAAACATTCAATTTTTGCAAACCCCAACAGTTTATTTGGAACATCATCGTGAATTTATTCAAGAGAAAATAAAATGACAGGAAGGAAAAGCTCCTCTCCATAAGGAATTATTCCTGCCTCTTGAAGGTAGAATGCAAAGTACCTCAAGAATTTAACTGGTAGTTTTTAACCTTTGCATAACTTGTCAACTACTCTTAAAACCAATTTTGATAAGAAATAGGAATTTGGAGTCACATTCAAGCCCACTACTTGTCTGCGGCATCCCTTTTTGCTTCTCAACTATTTTGTTGACACACACTTTGCCAATGGGGCATGAACTGACTGCTGGTGAGCCCAACTGCATACACTTGTTAAAAAATTTTCGATAATCAAGAGAAAGTTCACAATTACTTATAATCTTACTGGGCAGAGTGATTATGCTCAACAAGCTTTCTAATGGGACTGCTGTTTTGACTATAGCTCTCCATACAGGAGATACACACAAGAACAACAAGAAAAACTAAAGTTTTCACTCAAGAGATTAATAAGCTAACTCTTAAGTGTGTATCTTCTACTCCATCTTACCTAGTTTAGAGTGCAAATGCTTGGCTATGAAAAACATCTTTAACTTTAAATTCTTCCTCATTTTCTTCTTGAATACAATGTGGGGTTTAGTTCTTTAGAAAACAGCCCTGGATGCTGATTTAAAAAAAAAAAAAAAAAGGCAGGAAGGAAAGAGTAGGGAGTGGTATTTCATGAGAAGACAAAATCTAGACCATTTACTGTTGTTTTAGAACTTTCTATTGAGAAAAAGCTATTTATATTTCAATTATGTGACAGGATGTCACAGTTTGACGTCTTTTTGGAAAGAAGAGGCCTTAAAAATAGGTAGTAATGGTGTCAACTTGCAAATCTTTAGATTAGTATATTCCCATAACAGACATTCATAGGCTGCATTTGTTTAGAACATTAAATCCAACACCTCCTAAAATCAGCAGCAGATTTAAAATATCAGCCAGCAGAAAGTTTAGAGGAAGTCTGCATTTGTCCCACAGTTCAGTTCAACAGACTTCAAGCAGAAAAATATTACCAACACACAGTGAATACCAAAGAAGCTTCTTTCCCCTAGCCCAAAGTGTGGATTTTCAGAGATTAGCAAAAACTCACTGTCCTCCACCACGCCCTTTCATCTCACTGAGGCTCTGGCTTGCTCCTAATTTTTGCTGCCTGACACACACAGAGCTGCTGCTCCTTCTTGCCAATGACAGGAGCAAGGACCAGGGGGTGTGTTCACAGAAACACCTGAGGCTCCTGTGTCCACCCCCACACCTCCTGCCATGGCTGGCTAAACTCACAACCAGACCACTTCCCCCAGTTACCTTGACATATGCAGCACTATGGAAGCAAA
>VZSR01000920.1:2171528-2219938 GCA_013398615.1 Brachypodius melanocephalos
AAATAACCAAAACCCAAACCACATTATATCCAATAATGCTAGTTTCCTAAACTAGACATGGAGGGCCAGAAAGTCTGAAGACAAATACGTCCTACAAGGCCACTGTTTTCTTCACCCTAAGAACACTGAGCAGCTGGCAATCCAATCACATCAGGGATGCTGGGGTACAAAGAGGACTCAGAGAAGAGAAGGAAGACAGATTCATATAAAGTCTGATGTGGCTTTTCTACCAGAAAACAAAATAATCTGTAGTTTATAAAGACTCAACTCTCTCAATGTCACAACATAGGAGATGAAGGAATGAGTCACTGAACAGGCCTTGGAGTCACCATTCTACCAAAATGGAAATGCCTTGTAAGGAATTTGATTAAATAACAATATACCACTAAATTTACAGTTCAAATGAAAATTACAACTGGGATTTCTAAGAAAGTTTGAGCTGTTAGTTTTGTAGCATGTCTGTGGCACGAAAAAATAACTTAACCATTTTGTATCTACTTGACTGCAAGCAAGATCCATCATTTCCTTGAAAAATTAATCCCAAAATTTGCTCAGTTTTCAACGTTTTTCTTTTGCAACGCTATCAGGAATAATACTCCCTGCAAAAAGTATTTGCAAGGGTTTCACTTAATGAAAAAGAAAAGCTGTAGGGGAAGGAAAAAACAGTATCAGAAGGAAAAGCAGTACTATTTAATCTTCAAGATGTTAAATCCATGCTACATGAAAAACAGCAACTTCACCACTTAGACAACAGCCTTCAGTTTACATTACATTTTCCTATTTCCCCTTTGCAAACAATGAGGGGGAGCTAAAGGTCATAGGCCTAGAATAGCATCTTCTTCATCACTCCCTCAAAGAGCAGAGCAGCCGCAGAAGGAACCACCTAAATCACATTGCCTGGGGTCCTTTCCTTGTTACAGTCCCAGAGGCCACAAATTCTCACCCAGTCTGCGCCCAGGGGCCACCACAGCAGCCACAGAGGCTCAGGACAGATGGGCAGCGTGAGAGGGGAAGTCCCGTGGAGTGAATTCACTTGGACACTCACACAGGAACAGAAACAGAGCAGCTGTGCACAGGACCCCAACCAAATCCCAACCTGGAAAAGTGAACACTTAACCTGGGGCTGTCCTGATAGGACTCTTTTCTCTGGGCAGCAGCAGAGCTGAAGCCACTCCAGCTGACAGAACACCTGAGCTGTCCTCCAAGAAAAGAAAAGAGCTAGTTTTCTGTTTTTCAAAGAGGTATGCTTGGTTCCAGTTTTTACAACACACAAACACAGAGTTATTCGAGTGGAAATCACCCAGTAGGACAGGAAATACTTTATATTCCAGCTAAGGCACTTGGTATGACCACAGTCCATCAAAATATCTCACATTTACAGTCAAGTAAAGAACAACAATCGGTGTGTTCGTATTTTTGTACTTACATGGGGTGCTTCCACATAAAATACACATCCCATAGCAAGTCTGTGGTAAACAACTTCAGGTAGGTATTTCTAATAAACATCATGGATTTAATTTTTTCTTAAGCCTATCACAGTAGTTGCCTTTAAGTGAATTTATTGTGTCACACCCTATCTCTGACACAAACCCTTTATGCAATGTGCCAAAGCACATCTGAACACCAGAAACATTCATGTACATGTAACTCTGGAGTAAGCAAGGAAAGATCACTGTGTGGCAGCAGTTACATCCATATTCCCCCTCAACACTACTCTGGATCCAACAATACATGTTAGATTTTATTGGGATGAGTCTCCATAACTGTTCAGAAAGACTGAGATTGCATAGATGATCTTTGACGTTCATGCGGCTGTCAGTCTGAGGAAATACTTCTATTCCATGAATTAATTGATCTTTTCCTGTGGGCAAAATGGTCCTTCTGCCTTGGACAACTACTCATATCACGTGGTTGCTATTAAAAGAGACTAAGTTTATTGTAATCCAGGTTCTATCAACCAGAGTGCCTCTCAACTACAGCAGATGCTCCCAGTGTACAGCACGCACGAACAAACCTACTTTAAAATCACATTGTCAAGTTTGCAGACAGTGTGCATTGTGTTAACCTGTAACTAAAGAAATATAGTGCTTCTCAGAGGCAAAATTGTCTTGAGAGCTGTTCACCTTTGGAATTGTTCTTCCCCGCAGAAACTAATGCACACAAGGACCCATTCAGAAGAAATGGAAGACAGATTCAGAGGAAAACATTTAACATCATCATCTTAACATGAGTTCTTGCCTCCTCCAACATCCATAAAAACAATTCAGAGTTCTGAAGAGTGTAAATTATTATATCCATTGCCGAAAAAGACAGAAAAAGAGAAGAGTACTGTAACTTAAGGTAAATAAAGACAAGTAAGTCCCATTTGACAAACTACATATTCATACAAACTTGTTAGTAATGCTTTACTCTTGCAGTTTCTAAACCTCATTCTCAGACAACTGAGAGGATATAGGGAGAAAATGAGTTACTTCTCATTCAAAAAGGAGACAGATTACAGCTAAATGCACCCAGAACTATTTATAAAACTACCACTTGGCTAAATGCATGAGAACTGCTACCAAATTAATGTACCACCACAAAAAATAAGCAGGACAGAAAAGCTGAGGCCATGAAAATAAGTGTTCTGGTAAATTACTCAGAAGTACTAGCCCAGTATTCTAGCCCCAAAGTTGCCTCGATAATATTTATAGATGCCAATGGATGGTACTGAGGTGGAAAGACAAATGAATAAAAAATTGAAAAGACAAGGAATGACCACCTTCTCAGAGATGATGTAGCATCATTTAACCCTCAGGAAGATGAGTAGAGATTGTGGTCAACAAGTGGTTCACAGTCTCCACATTGTGTAATGCACAGCGTTTGTTAAAACTCTGAGCTTCCAAACCAGCAACACTCACCTCGTCTCATTAAAATCAGACTAGAAGCATGAATGTAATTATGAATATGATCTCAGAGGAGCTTGAAGGATTTCACTAGATGCCTAAGCTGTTACTATCACCACACATCTTTGCCAAAAGTAGCAACCCTTTTGCACAGGAGGAGGATGGGGAGAATACAACATACTCCTCTGCATCTTAGCCACATTTGCTTGAAGTGCTCATAAAAATGGTGTTACATGAAGTAACCAGACTGAAAAGTGGTGCACAGATAGATCCTGTTGAGGTATTCTTGCTTTTGGAAGTGGCAATTTCTGCAAGAAGAGTTTGCTGGCAGCAGTAGCCTGATACAGCCCAAATCCTCAGACTATGCTAGAGCCCTCTGCTGTGTGATGCCAGCTGCAGACAAACACGGGGCCTTGTAACAATTTCAAAGTTATGCTGTTTTCGCTCAGTTTAATGGAATTCTATCATTTTTAAGACAGCAGTTGCAAAAATATTTACCCCAGCAGCAACTTTTCTGATCCCACTTGTCAAATGCTAGGACTACAACCCAGTGTTGTGTTTTAATTGATGCATTACAAACTGTCACAAGGACGTGCGCTGTACCACAGTGAGAACCTGGGCTAGATCGAGAAAAGAAATAATCAGCTTTTTTCTTTCTAACCTCTTACATAAATCCAAGCATTTCAAACTACAAAGCTTCACATTCAGAGGAAGGTCAGGCCCAGTATGGAACTTCTCTGCAGTTTCATAATTTATAAGCTAAATTAAAGGACACAACTAGTGTGCTTCCGCATACAACAGCCTACTGGGCATTAAAAGAGCTGTAACTTCTGTGTGTGTGTACTGGGGCTCACAGCCCTAAGTACAAGAGCTCAGATGTTGGGTAATGTGCATTTCATCACTATGGTCCAATACATCTACACACCAGCATCAAGCCATCTCCACTAAGCCTCCACACCACACTGAAAGAAAAGCCAACAACCACTTAAGGTGTTAAAAACACCAAACTTCCTCAATTATGTGAGCACCAATGGAAGGTAGGGAGGGAATGTTTGGAGAAAGAACACATGTGAGTAAAAGAACACCTTTACCACCTATCGATATAATATTTTCTTGATTAATAAAGGAATCTCATAAAACTGCTGCTCATGTTAGCAACTTCTTTTTTAACATCAGGTTCCTTTATTCTCCTTCAAACTGTGATAAAAACAATAGGACTGAAAAAATGCTGTTTTGGAAATCACTGCACATATGAATTCACAAGTTCCAGACAATCCTTGGGCAAATAAACTTCACTATTATATGAGATAACATATGTGCCAGCTTCTGTGCATTAAAAAACTTTCAAATTTCAATTTTATATTTCAGGATGCAATTCTGGAGTAATGATGTTTTGCTGGTATCTTTAATGCCTCTGTTTTCTCAGCTCAAATCAGTTTCTGCAGGTAATGTTTTCTGGATGTCACAATAAATGGAATTCACAAACTAACACTTTTTTTTTTTCTTTTATGAGCAAAAATCCACATCAGAGGCATTAGCTGATCTATTTTGCTTTAATGGTGCTTTTCAAAATCCCATGTGTCAATCGTAGGCCTGGGTAATAAGGCACATGCATTAACATTTTTTAGTTTTATTTTCTTTTTGAGAAATTCTCTTGATTTTTGAACAAGGCAAAGCCCTTCAAAAAGCAGAGATTATGGTGCAAGTAGAAGACAGAGCTCTTCGAACAAGCATCTCTGGTAGCAGGTTAAAGAAGTCTCCTCCACCTGAAAAAAACACTCCCTTCCAAGAGATCCTCTTTCAATCTTATGCTGAGAACAAACCTAGAAAACGGAGACACTACACAGAGCTCCTCCTTAGAAGAACAATCCTGAAAGCAAAACCTAATGCAAGCCAAGGAAGTACATCTGAAAGCTTATCCCTGGTTTTCACTGTGAGGCAGAACAGCTTGTGACCTGCTGACAGTGTCGTTCCAAAAGGGAATCTGAGCCACTCTGCACTGTTGAATGGGAATGCTCAGCCGGGCTGCACACAGGGAAAGCACAAACAACAGTCAGCATTCACACAGAAGAACCCATTGCTGCACAGAGGGTGGAGGAGAAAGGGGGAGAAAGCAGCAGGATGGAGCTTTGTGGAACCCAAGTGAACAAACAGAGCCAATAAACCCCATTGTTTTATAAGCAGTTATTCTTCTGACAACCTCCTCCTCCCATCCACCCCCAGTAACCAACACTGGCACTGTCTGGAACAGAACAAGGTGGGTGGCCAAGGCAGTAACTACAAAACAGATTCTCCTCAGGACAAGTAGAACTTCCTCAGGTGCTGGCACAGAATCTTTGTACAGCATCCAGGAGGCAACAAGCAACCAAGAGAACTAGAGAGGACAGAAATAAGATGGTCACTGGATGTTTTCTACTTTGAGCACTTCTTCCAAGGCTAAAGAGAAAGTTCTGCTTTTCTATCTAAGAAAAAGATTCCTGGACTCCATCCTCTTAAGGAATCTTCTAAAGACCTTCCCTGGTTTTGAGTGGTACAAGCTCTTAGAGCTAAGGAAATCAGAAATCAAAAGTAATTGTAGATTTCAGAGGGCCTGGAGAGACCAAGAGTGTTTCTTACATTCAATTTCTCTGCCTACAAGGTTGCATTTACATCACCTCCTTGGTTCAAGAGAGACACTGACAGACAGGAACTGAAATTCTTCTTAAAATAGCAACATCCTGCTTTTAAGTTCTCCAAATTAAAAAAAAATTGGAACTTCAGTATTTGGCTTTGCCAGCTTCCACAACCTGTTTTATTCCACATACCAGAGGCACCACTCTTCCATCAGAAAATATCAAAAACGTGGCTGGCAAAACACAATCTGCAACACACATCTCAGCATTATTCCAGAGTACCAATTTCAACTCTGAAAAAACTTGGCAGATTAAAGCAATAGCCTCTAAAAGACAGTCAATCCCTTTCCTTCCTGACATCATATTTATAGGAATCCAGCCAAAGGTTTCTTCTTTCCTTATTCAAATAAAATGCATAAAGGACCACCTATAATTGTGCTGTATTCTACACCAGATTGCCTTCAGAGTTCTGTATATCTTTGCATCTTAATTTAGGGAATTTTGAGACTCTGTAAGTGAAATACATAAGAAAGCTTTCTAAAAAGGGAAGCAGTACATTTGAAAGACAGGTCAAAGAGAAAGAAAGATGAATTTAAAGGAAGTGCAAATGAAAAGATGAGATGACAGAGCATCAGGCATGTGAACAGACAAAAAATGGCTGAGCATCTTCCCTGAGAAACAGCTTAGAAACTGTAATGTAGATTTATCTTAAAAAGAAAAAAAACCCCACCCCAACAATCAAAAATCATCACAAACACATGAATCCAAAGCAACAAAACAACACAACTTACAAAGTGGAAGCAGCATACATGTAAGTGATGAGAAGAGGTGCAACTGCTTTCTGACAGAATGAGGTGAAGGAATGACAAACACATAGGAACAAACAAGAATGTTTTCTCCACAACTGTGAACAAACTATCAAACACACTGCAGAGGAATACATATTAATAGATGTCTCATGACTCCAGCACCAGTGCAGACAATTTTGATTTGTCAGAAGATAGTTCATGAACTAGACAGTATCTCATCTTAATCTTTCACAAACCAAAGTCAGATAATGGAGATGTCAGCTAATGAAAAGCACTATTTATAGATACTTCACACACAGAAATTGTAGCCTTTAAAATAAGTAGCATGGTTAATGCAAATCAAAGTGAGCAATTCTGAAGGGCGGTATGAGCTGACAGAACAAAGACCATCCAAACTGACCTCAGTGGTCAAAGTAAAACTGACAAGTGTATTTCTACTATTTTCAAATGAAGCTATATAAAGGTATTTGACAAATGAAACGTCCAGCAGATACGAGAGACTTTTGTATTAGGTTTCAAAGAAAATAAAGATCTTTCCCATTTTCAAAGAGATTACTGGATGGAAGAGGAAACAGCAGCTGTCCAGGAAGATGAACATTAAAAACGATTGTAACCAAAGATGACAGCAACAGCAGCAGGAAGATTTCACTCCCAGTTGAAAGGTTGTTTTTTGCAACAGAAAGAGCTGATATTACTTGTACAAATTAGCTGGCTGTTCAAGGATAAATCTCTTTTCATCACACACTTTGTCAAGAAAGGAAGAAGTAAGAGAAGGATTTTGCTTATTAAGTAAACCTCCCATTAATAAAATAGCAGTTAACCAGCCTGGATTAACTACACACACAAATAAATCCCTTGATTAACCACATGTTACCTCTATGATGTTGGAGCACTTCTATACAGATAGATAAACTTGACCTGCTGTGATCTACCAGACTTACAGACTGCTACAAAGAAAGAAGCAACTGAGGAGCTGGTCAAATCTATAAGATAAATAGTTAAAAATTAACAAAATCCACAAAATACCTAGTTTTTTGTCACCTGGAAAATAATTTTTTTAAGTTACTAGCAAAAATAGCTACGAAGAACACATTTGTAACATTAAAGATGCAGCAATTAACAATGGATCAAGATTAAAAGTAATCCAGTATTAGAGCGAGATTAATGACTGAACTAGATACATGATCAGCTCAGTTCAGCAAATGCCTTAGAATCTTCAAATGAAATGAAACTTGACTGTTACCGTTTTCATTAAATAAATGCAACAAAAGCAGAGAAGTATATCAAACTTCAAATCTACTAGTTGAAGAGGTTTAACTGTTTGACTTCAATATCAATATTTAAGTCTGAACCCAATCTAGATTTCAAGACTGCATAGTGATTAACCTTTTCTTTCCCACACGCAATCTAAAAATACAGATATTAAAAAAAGGCTTGTAAGCTACCAAGCTGGTGTTCTCCACAACTTCTGGCACCCTGATGTTTCTCTAAACAAAAATTAAAATCAAATATTAAGGTGTAGCACCATCAAAAAAATCTTTAATATCATGAAGATTTATAAATTTGTATACACTTTGTTTACTCTCCTGGAACGAATTTAATTTTTCATTTTATTAGCAAGTGAAGTTACAAGCATTTCTTACTAGCAGGCCTGCAGTTTTGTCTCCCTTGCTAGCTTGATCTGCCTGGAGGCACTGCTGCTCATTCTCAGGTGTTCAGCAATTCCCACTGTCACAAACTCCTGGACTGGGCACTCAAGGCAAGGCTCTCAAGCTCAGCCTTTACTGGAAGGCTTTCACTCCCTGCACTCATTTCTCCATCCCTTCCTTTCACCCAGCCATTTAAAGTCTGATGAGAACAAAGTCAGGTTCCTCTAGGGTTAAGATTTTTTTCTTGTAGAAATTGTTTGATGTATTTTGGCTGCCTTGTGTAGGTTTTTAAGGGTTTCTTTTATGTGACAGTTTAAGGAGAAAAGTTGGATATTTGTATTCA
Organism: Brachypodius melanocephalos; assembly: GCA_013398615.1. Lineage (NCBI taxonomy): Eukaryota > Metazoa > Chordata > Aves > Passeriformes > Pycnonotidae > Brachypodius > Brachypodius melanocephalos. The sequence goes on from VZSR01000920.1 coordinate 2,179,827, forward strand.
ATGAAAATGGCAGTTCTCCATGAACTGTAATACCAGGCTACTTAATGGGAAATTAAGGTGGTCTTGTCTAGAGTGAAAGGTTTTGATAAGATATTTTTCCATAAAGCTGTTGATAACAATAAGGAAATGTTCATAAGAAATGAGTAACAAAAAAGAAAAGTACTGCAGTAGTCAATCTTCATCAACAAAACATTCAAATATTGTTTATAAATAAGCAGCACCACTCTTCCAAAGCAAGCCACTAATACTCACATTTGGAAACACAAGACCAAAGCTAAAACACTTTTTTATAAGTGGTCCAAATTTAACAGCAAAGAAGTTTTTTAAACTTTGCCATAACAAAACCTCTAAATTAAGGCATCTTTTTCTGGGCACAGTTTGGAATCTCTGGTGTGCCCTTTGAGTGGGAAATAGAGGAGCACTAACAGCTCAATAAGAGCTCAGTGAGACCTCACAGAAAGAACAGCAGGAATGAGAAAAACACTGAAAAATTAAGCTGAGGTCTTGCTGCTTGCCAGTTTTATATCTGTCACAAGGACAGAAAATTTTCAATGCTGCACAAGCCTATCAGAAAAAAAAAAAAAAAATCCACTCTGCCAAGTTACCAGAGTATGAAAAATGTTTTCTGCCAGTGGTGAGGATAAATCAGCAACCACAGATAAAGAACATACTTAACTTAAACCTGACATGAAAGTTCTCAACGAATGGCTTTACAATTGCCTCAAAAATGAAAAGTTCTGTATGTGTACTGATACTGCTGCTACCTTTAATGAAAACCTTTATAAATCCAGCTCATGGACAGTGCTACATACAAAGAGAGCCAGGCTGACACGAGTAGTTCATAAAGCACCAGCAGTTGCACTGACCTCCAAGAACTTCCTCCCACAAAACCTAAAACAAGGAGAAAAACACCCTGAAGTGACTTTTGTGTGTGTTTGAGACCTTGTTATCCATAAAAAGCAGCAATATGTCGCTTTTTAAAGCAACAAACAACATCCTGGAAATTACAAGTAGAAAACCCAACATGTTAAGAGGATTCCTATTTTCCTATTCCTATATAAGGGGTGGGTTTTTTGTTTGCTTGTTTTAGGTGAGTTGGTTTTTTTTTTAATGTAAGTCACAAATTCATTAATTACAAATTACCTGTGGGACACAAACCACTTAATTTTTAAATGCAAGCAGTGTGACCACTGAAAGCTAATTAAATATTGATAGATCATTTTGAATGCTTTGGGTTGGGAGGGACCTTTAAAGATCTAGATCTAGTCTAACTGGGCCTTGACTTGCAACACATGCAATGAATCTATATTGACATTTTCAAAAAAGCATTCGTTCCCCCCGGGGAGCTGTGCACCAATGCTGACTTTGATCTTCAAATAAATAAATAGACTTACACTGGTTTTGGTGTGAGAGGGTTTCAATTGTCACAAGTGATTTGGCTGCACAGTATGAAAGACAGAGAATGAGATAAAGAGGAACTTTTTCCTTCTCTACAATACCCCTAATGAAACTCAAAGGCAGAGTTGAAAAGACACCTCTTTATACTGACACTACAGATTAATCAGGAGTTAGGGATATTTTCCTTGTATAAATGCTCAGCTTTCTATAATACATTATCTTTGTTGCTAAAGAGAATTTTTTCTGCACAGACATAATTTCTGATCCACAGCTCTACACAATTCTTCATAGTAAATCAGAAGCACAAATTCTCAGCAACACTCCCACTGTAACACAAACTGCTGTAAGACTGGGAACAAAGACATCCTTTCCCCTTCCATTGCCTGTCCTCCAGGATACCCCGTTCTCTAAGGCAAAGTTATGTTAGGAACAAAGCACAGCCAAGACCTTGCAACACTCATCTCACCACACAGCTTTTATGTGGATTTACCACTGCATTCTCAAGAGTTGCTTTCTACTGATGCTTCTCAGTTACCAATAATAAAAAGGAGGGGAAAGACGACTTCATGTGATAATACAATCCATGACTACTGAGCTGCAGTATTTGCATATTCTCTCATAGGGACTTCAAGCTTTTATTGTGTTTCCTCTCAGTGTGAAGCAGACTGTCAGCAATTACTTTTACATTAGCTGAATTACTAAATCTTTATACTCACCTCCTCTCTCACTCCCCTCCCCCTAATATATTCTTTCATCATTCCTCAGTGTACAGAATGTAGATATGCCCTGCAGCTATTTCCTGCTTTTGCATCAAGGGAAAACATCCGCTCCGTGGTCCAGGATTTTAAAAACCACACAGATAGGAACCATACAAAATCCATCATTATTTTGTGTAAGCTTGCTCTATACCAGCAGGATCAGAGCAAAACAACAGATATCATCTCTGCGGCTGTTTTCACTCCTTTGATCTCATCAGGGCTAACCTGCTTGCAGCATGTCAGTGACCTCTAACACATCAGCCCTGAAATTTCAGCTGCTTATTTCACATTTCCAAGCTCTCCTTTTTCTCCTCCTAACACATGTATTCCCTCCTATAAGCAGGGAAGGAGTCAACGCGTTATCTACAAGGTCAACACTAATCTCCTACACAAATTCTGATATACCAGCAGTATTCTTGAAACACCCTCTAACATCTAGTGAACAACTAAATAAGCAATCTTAATAACAACAGAAATAAACTGTGATAAATTGTATATATTACATTAGTGGCAGTTTAAACAGAAATATATATGCACTCAGCATTCATATCAAAAGAAAACTGCTTCTCAATAAAGTGTTTTGTTACATTACATTGTTATTATTACATGCTCATTATGCTGCTTCCTTAAACCCAGGTAGAAAAAAAACCCCTTTTCTAGCAGCTCTATTGTGATTTTCTACATATGAAACTTCGATTAGCACAAAAACAAGCAAGAATTCTGCTCTTTAAAAAAAACACCTATTTTAAGTATTATGTTCTTTATCACACTTTCTGAGCTAAAACCAACAGTTAACATAAAAAATCAACTCTAATGGAGTCTGTGGAAGGAAGAGGTACTGCAAAGGAGCAAGCAAAAGAGATGACACAATCAGAAATTATTTTCATAATCTTTTACATATACACACATATTTACATCTTTGATATTTCTTCCTTTCCAACTCCTATCTTGATCCATTTAGAAGGCAGCTCTGACAACCTTTTACGACAGGAATGTTATTACCTCTTGATTTCTAGGAAAAGAAAGCTTCACACCAGCTATTTTCAAATGGAACTTTATACAGGTCACTGAAAATATTTTATTACAGTTTACGAAAACTCCACTGGAACTCAGAGCATAAGCCATTCACAGGCTGTATAATGTCACCAAACATTATGGACATACGATCCTGAATAGTTCCAATGTATCAGTCTTCTTGTGAGAAGCAAACCTACCAATGACCATGAAAGAATTAGGAGTAACACCCCCTATGAGGAGAATAAAGATTTTTTACAAGTTGGGAAGGGTTTTTACACAAAATTTTCACTATAAAGCCACTTTACAGTTGCTTAAAACCTTATTTTAAAAAATAAACCCAAGTAAAAAAAGTCATGCTAATCATCTTTCTTATTACTTTTCCTTATTCAGCGGAAACTGTTCAACTGCCTCCAAAGGATGACTAGAATGACAAATACTATTTCTATTTTAAAAATCTTACAGCTATTTTCCTGAAAGGCTCCAATATCTCCACCATTTTGGAAAGGCAACCACAAGCACACCATCTTCTGTGAGTGACATGTAGAACTTCTGCTAAGCTCAAGCCCCAAAAATTCGTCCTTTTAGATGGAAGCGTAGAGCTGCTGGAGCTCACCAGCTGCACTCCCCAAGGCTCCTGCCGCAGTGAGCACTCTCCAGGTGGCACCAGGGGCCCAGCAGAAGTTTGGATGCAGGCACAGCTCTGGTGCTGGAGGTCAGCCTGGCCCCACACGCAGGAAATGTGCTCAGAGCACTCCCTCTCCTCTGTTGATGCTGCGATAAGAGAGAGGAAGGCGGAGGAAGCAGCATCTCTGGACTGTGTAAAGAGAAACAGAGGAGGGAGAAAGTCGAGGGCAGGGGATAGAGGCGAATTTGGAAAATGAAAAAAAAAAAAAGTAAAAACAGAAAAAGGGATTGCAACTAGTAGAGAATAATCACACTCTCACACAGACTGAATTCTTTTGATAGCATTACCTCTTGGTGTACTATTCCTTTGGTGTGTACAAACCAGCTGCAGTATTCCACAGCAAAGCACCTTTCTCAACCAATTATGTAAAACCACACAGACAACAGCTGTCTGCCAGAGTAAGTAATCCAACTGGTTCAAAGGGCACAAGACTCTCTGGATCCCAACTCCCAACTATGGTGGCAGCAGAGGTGATCAATGTGATTTCACATAAACAAAAGCAGCGTTTCCTCTCTTCCCTTTTCCAAATAGCAGAGCTTTAACAACACCTTGAAAAACATTTAGATGAAAAAAATATTGATAAAGGAAGTGTTTAAACACTGGAATGAAGGCCTCAGCTGCATAGTTTCATTGCAACACTGACACTCATTTAATGCACTGAACTGGCTGTGCTTTGAACATGAGTAAAGACTGCAACAGCAGAAGAAAGGATTTTCATTCACTGTAGAAGTCGGGAGGTGTGTCTCGACTGACAGAAGGAGCTGCACAGCTGCTTCATGATAGTGGAATCACACTTCTAATCTTGCATTTTCTAAATTTGATAAGCAGTACATTTCAAACCAGTTTTGCCCATATCTGTTTTGTTTTCTGCACCTTCAGCATCAGGAGGACAGTCTGATGTGTGGTCAACCCATGCTCTTGCAGTTGAGACTGAGTTCCCCGACCACACGCCAGTCTAAGTAGTTTCAAAATAAAAACAGGACAAAAGAAACCCAAAAGCGACAGCAAACAAACAACCCACACACACATACAAGTCCCCACAAAACACCACATCTTCATTCCTCAAACACTTAAGTAGGGGAGCCAAGCTTGTTTCACTATGTTCATAATTCCTTTTAAGATCTTTGCCTTATCTCCCCCTTTTTATGCTGTAGAGAACTAGCACCATTATTTCACTCAAATCTCCTGAGAAGTCCATTCCAAGTGTAAATTAATTAATTTTAATGTACTCTGCCTACAATATCATAGAAGAGCTCATAAAACATCAATTACATGTAATATTTAGTGAAAGGTTTGGGGTGTGTGCCGTAAAAAAGCACTGAATCTCAGTATAAAGGTATGTATAACATACACCCATATACACACACCCATGGGGCTGGGCTAAAAACTGCACAGTGCCGCACAGAAAATATAAATGGTTAATGAAAGAAGGTGTACAAGTAATCTAAAAATAAAACATCGTAACAGTGCAGTACACAAAGAATTCACCTATTCTCTTCAGCATCTGAGATACCTTACAAAAATGCTAGCTATGTTAAAAATGTTTTTAACAAAACTGCTTTCATGTGATATCGCCCAGAAAGATTTTGCTTTCATACTATGCATATCTTCACCTCCTTGCACAATTTTTCTATTTCTTTGTAAACTATGACAACCACCATTTAAAGATACCACCACCCTTTAAATCATATCTACCTTCCCTCCACTCCCATTTTGCAAAGCAAAGTATGACTGAATCATGATGATTCGGGAAAGTCATCATCCAAAGGAGCTTTAAAGAAGCCAGATGTGTAAGATTACTGCCCAGGAGAGGGATGGGTGGGAAAAAAGAAAAAAATGGTAACTTCACCATCAAGTTACCATATTAAAAACCTTCCTAGAGCTCTATGAATGCAAATTACTTGGTTGGTTCTTTACTGCTTTACTCAAACTTTTTAACTATGAAGGCTAGTATTTAGACTATGGAGTAAATTGAAATCAGAAAAGTCTTACTGTATCACAGCACAAAGTTAGTGAGAAATAAATGTGTGGGAAGAGGACAAGAAACTAATTTTTTTTTTTAATTATTTCCTATGACATGCCCTACTGCGTACAGATTCTTCTCCATTCAGCAGTCACAAACCCTACCTCTCAATACACTACTATGTTAAAAATCTTATCTGTTGTGACAGAAAGCAGAAGTTGAGAGCTGTGTCAGTGAGCCGGCAAACCAACCCTAACAGAACTCCTACAATGCTCCCAATTAACTGTGGCAGCCGGGGATGCCGGCCTGCTGTCAGCAGCGGCCGAGTTCAGCCGGATCAATACGGCCCAACGAGCTGCATAGGGATGAACCCATCTCAGCCCAAACGCGAGAGCTAACTGAAAGTCGATAGCAAAAAGCTTGTGCTTAATATGGTAACATACAGGTAGGACAGCTGTGCATCGCTCCCCTGGCACCCCGCAAACTAATCTCTCAAAGAACAAAGGGACCATTTAATTCCTACTATATTCCCAACGTCACTGCATTACAACAGGTGAAATTGTGTAAAATGTCTTCCCACGTAACGCATTATATTCACTCGTTTCAGTGATGCTGCTCTTAGGTTCCCCCACAGTCCGGCCGCATTTCCGTCGCCGTGAGCGAAGCGGGCAGCGGGGGCCCTGGCGACATCCAAAACCCGCTGCTCCGGAGCACCGCTCGCTGCTGTCTCCAGCCGCCGGCCGGTTGTGCACCGAGGCTGCCCACGGACAGCTGCCGCTTCTTTTGTTCCCGCCTATCCGTCATTTTCCGCCGGGCACCGCGCTGGGCAGAGCGAGCCGCGGGCAGCCGCTCTCCAGCGACGCCGCGGGCGCATCGCTCAGCCAGCCCGCGCCTGGCACCGCCGCCTCGCCCCGCATAATGGGACAATTCATCGCTATCCTTCCTCCCTGCCCCCTGCACAGGTAACGGGCGCTGCCCAGCCCGGCCCGGGCATCCAGGCGCAGCCTCTTCCCGAAGTCCGCGGGTGACACCTCACGGGCAGCGGCGGCCGAGCGCCGCCCGAGTCGCCCCTCGCTCCGCGGCTCCAACGACCCCGCGCAGCGGCCCCGGCGGCCGCCCCCGCCTGGCGGGGCAGGGAGGGGAGGCGCGGAGCGGTGCGGGGCAGTGACGGACAGTGCATCCTCCCCGGCCGCCCGCGCCCTTCGCAGCTCTCCTCGCCGCAGCCCCTCGGAGCGCAACCTGCGCGCCCGGCGCGAAGGTCTCTCTTCTCTCCGCCCGGCCCGGCTCGGTGCCACCACACCCCAGACCGCCCGGGGAGGGCTGTGCCCGGCGAGAAAGCGGCGAGGCCGGGCAGGCGATACACGGGAGGGTTCGCAACCGTGTCAGCACCGCTCGGGAGCACCCACGGCGGCAGCCCCGAGGGGCACCCGGCCGTCGCCCCGGTGCCGCCAACCCCGATCTCTCCGCCTGTCACATGAAAACAATTATTGCCTTGGCCGGGGGAGGAGAGGAGAAGTTAAAAGCCGTGAGGCGGAGGAGAGGAGGCCAGTGGCGGCCGCCTCCCTCTCACCGCTCCCGGGGGCACATGCACCCCACCGGATAGCCGGGAGCCCCAGCTGGCCTCCGGCACCGCCACCTCGGCGGCCTGAACTCACCCATTTATGTCGAGCTGGGCTTCGCCTGGCAGCGACAACAGGCTGAAAGTTTAGGGCGGGTGTCCACGGCGAAGGAAGGGGGCGAGGGACCGCCCGGCCGCCGCCGCGCGGAGCGGAGGCGCTGACAGAGCCGCTCCCTCCTCCGGCGGCCGCCGCGCTCAGCACCCGCCGCAGCCGGGCTCCATCCGGCGTCCTGCGCCTCGGCTCTCCCTCAGCGTGTGTGAGAAAAAGGAAATATATAGAAATCAGGCGAGAGAAGGGGCTCAGCCTTCAGCTCCTGCAGCCACCTGGGTCCCCACTGCCGCCGGGAAAAGCAGCCCAGGGCGAAAGCGCCCGGAGGAGCCTGCGCAGGCGAGCCGCGGGAGGGGCGGGCGGTGAGCGCGGCGGGGCGCGGGGCGGGAGCGGCTCGGGCTCACAAGCGCGGGCAGCGACCGACGAGGCTGCCGCTGCTGCTGCCGGGGCGAGCGGCGGCTCCGGCTCCGCGCTGCGGGAAGTGTCGCGAGATTGCGCCAGAGCCGCTGCGCCGCCTCGGGCCGGCGGGAGAGGAGGGCGGGGAGGGCGGCAGGAAGCGGAGCCGCGCCGCGGTCCCGGCGGGGGCAGGGTCGGCGGAGAGCGGAGCCTCGGCGGACAGCGGGGTGGCTCCCTCCCTCTCGAGGCAGGACTCCTCGGGCGTAGGGAGGGGACGGGGCGCCTCCGCGCTGGGCGCTGGGGGAGGATGGAGAGCGCTCTCGGGCGGCGGGACGGGCACCCAACCAAGCGTTCCTGCCCCGCACCTGCCCCGGCCGCGCACGACCCCCGGCAGCCGTGCCCGGCCCGGCCCTGCCCGCGGGGCTCTGCTATCAGTGACTGGGAAATGCCCCGGCAGCGCCGCAGGTGCCTCTCGCCTCTGCCCGGCCCACATTTCCCGCACACACCGCTACAGGTTTGGGTTTAGGAGCAGGGAAGGAAGGAAAGAAGGCAGGAAAGACAAAAAGGGAAGATGAATAGTGCCTTTGGGGTAGTGTTGATGTTTCACTAAAAAGAGCAGCGTCGCACAGGAGCACGGATTGTTCGTACCGCAGGAAGATGCGAAACCCGTGCTAGAGTGACAGTGTGCACAGATCAGTGACATGTCTGGACAGAAAGGCACGGAAGGAGGGTGGGGAGGCTTCTGCACATGCACGTCTTTCCACAGGTAAAGACCCTTGGGAAAAAACCTATAATAGCACCAGAGAAGCACAGACTTAATAATAATAATAATAATAATAATAATAATAATAATAATAATAATAATAATAATAATAATAATAATAATATAAAATCTGCTATTAAAGATAAATTATAGGCAACATTTTACAGCATGAGCACCTTGGCTATTAATGAAAGAGTAAGCAAAACCAGCTTATGCTAACCTCAGGTAGTTAATTTGTGTATGAAAACAGAAAACTGCCACTAACAAAATATAATAACATTTTTGTACTTCTCCTTCCACAAGAGATTTTGAAAAAAGCTTTTTACCCTGAAAATTACAAATATTAATAACTACTGAATCAAATCACTGAATTATTTATAAGTAAAAATTTCATGAAAACATTTATTGTCTGTAGAAACAAAATTTACATTTATTTTATATAAACTATGTTAAACATACATATAAACATACCTACATCTTACTATATATCCTTATTCACGAGGCTTTTAGATATGGGGTAACATTGTCAAAAGCACCGTTGTGGACTCAAAGACTACAGACTTAAAATGCATTTGCCTTTAACTCCAGCTTCAGTAGTTTAAAAATGCCATTTCTTATCCACACTTACAAATAATTACATTAAAGGCTTCTCTAACTGTGTTTCCAGGCACACATATGTGTACACATACACACATTAGACAGTCTTTGAGAAACTACAGTATAAATAACATCAACAATCTATTATTCCTTAGAAGTGGACATTAGTTCCCCTCATTCAACTGGAAGTAAAAAATTCTTGCTATTCTTAAAACAAAACAATGAGGCTTTTTTTATTCCTTGAAGAACATACTCGAACAACAACCGTTTCCACTGCCTCTTCCCCTCAATATTAAAGATATGAGAAGCCAGTCACAAAATGAAAGCCATCTACTACATTATTTACAGAAAATGAAATATTAAAAAGACAACATGAGATTAAGACTACTTAAGACAAAATTCAGAGCAATGAACAGTGAACAGAAGAAAACTGCATTAAAAGTGGCAGGCCATTAAACCATGTGGCTAAATACCTACTCAAAATCCCTCCAACAAAATCCACCAGGGCATGAAAGGAAGGGGCAGGTGTTATGACAAGAGTTTTCTCTTGATCTTGACACGGAAAAATAATACTCACAAAGCTCAAAACAGAACACATTTAAATGTTCATGGCTATCCTTAAGGTCTGTTAGGGAGTCAAGTGTCACAAGGAGGCTTTCAAAGACCTTGAAATGGCTTTTATTCTTTCTTCCCTTCGTAAGGAGGCTGAAGAACTTCTTATCTTCAAATTCTGCAGCAATGGAAGGAAGTCTGTCAAGGGTCAGAGTTATGTGCAGAAAGATCTTTTTTTCAAATTCATTAGGATGCAAGTCTGAAGCCTGTCTTTTAGAGGGCTCTCCATAAAGAACTTTGTAGATTGCTGTTCAGATGCTTAAAGAAAGGCAAGAGGTCGGTTTCAACACAGTATGGGAAACTATTTCCTTTAGGAAAGCAAGGAAATTCAAGAAATCCCTCTATTTACAATCTTCTAAGGTGAATACTGAGAAATCAGTCTTTGTTATGATCTTTTATCATCTTCTTCAAGCAATTCTCATTATCCATTTCACAGACATGGCAGAAAATGACCTGATGCATAACAAGCAAGTTTTGAGAACTCTGCCTTTAATGCCACAAAAGTGTAATCTTGGGGTTTGGTTCTGTTTTTAAAGCAACTAAGTTCATTTAAAGAAAACTCAACATTTCAGCTTGAGGCCCTAGGGAAGATGGGAGAAGGTAAACATTACACAGCAGGTGATTGATCAGCTGGATTTACTCCTATCCTCTGCTATCAGTTACCTGAGTTGAGACAGTTATGTTCAGGTCTCAAGACCATCTATATCCATCAGGTAAAATGATTTCAAACATGTAATTATTAGAGTTAAGGCAGGCTTTTAGAAACCTTGCAATGTGTTGCTTCTTAATAGCCCCAGAATTTTGTGAACCTTATGAACTCAATCATCACAAATTTAAAACAATCAATTTATGCAGAAATTAAATGGATCAGCAATATAAATGCTAACATCATAGCAACTTAGTATTTCAGACACTTAAAAGGAAGACTCTAGTCATGTTAAACCCATTGCATTTTGGATAAAAATTGAAAATAAAATTTCACATGTGAACAACTGAAAATGACAGCATTTAACAGCCATTTCAAGCTAAACAAAATAAAGGCATTTCACATTTGTATTTTCAAAGTATAAAATAGAAAGCTAGAAAGCTCTTAAGACAATCACATTTTTAACTTGCCCTTCCAATGCAAACAGTGACAGACTTTACTAATGAAAGTCACTGTTTTCCTACAGAGACTTACACACCTATTTAAAGTAAACAGTTATTTTTACAAGAACTGTTACCAGTCCATGCTCCCACAAGAAAGGATGCAATGTACTCAAGTTTTTGTACATGTGTTTTCTACAATGCAGTCACAATACTGAAAGGCACCAGGTTATTCAAGTAAATTGACCTTTCTTCTGCTTAACCATTTTTCTTGTGCCTTCACAACCCAAACAGTAACTTCAATACATTGCCCTCAACCAACATTGTCCAGTACAAGAGAATTTTCTATGTTAAAACAATAAACAAGCTGAATTAAGTAAGAGTATATACACACAAATCTCTGTAATTCACAAAGATAAATCTACATAGCAATGTGTCATATCATAGAGTAGATGCTTCTAGCACCTAAGCCATGAATTTTTATAAAATTCATTATTTCTGTGTGCATTTCTTAGAATGACAGAGGTTTTATCATGACAGAATCCAAAATTATTTAAGTAAAATTATTTGTAAAGAATGTGATTTGAGCAAATGGCATCATACAAATGATAAACCAACTGAAATAGTGACTACATTTCATATGACATTTATCTTAGGACTAAGGGGTAGGGGGGACCAAAGTCAGCAAACAAGTCAAAAAAACACAAACTTCTTTGCAATATGTTGCTCACAGCTGTAGAAATAAACAAAAAGCTAAACTGTAACTGTAAAGTACAAAACAAATTAGAGATATCTAATCATGCATAGATAAAATAAAGCACAAAATCAGGACTCAGTCACATGTTGAAACCTGGTTAAAGCAGCATTAACTGACTGAAGTCTGACCACTCCAGCATTACTTCCAAACAGTGTTATCAAAACTACCATGTCAGAAGTTTCTCCATGTACCCACTTTTCCCGTTTGCTCAATGAAGAGTTCTCTTCCAGAATTTAATAAGAGCACTGCAGGAAGCTTACAGACACGGCACTATCCTGTTGAATAAGACAATATAGTCTCAGTAGTTTGTTCTGTATCATATATGGTTTCATTTCTCACATCTTTTACAGTGCACATTCAGAGCAGTGTGAAGGACTTGTTAGCTTCAGGGTAAACCTGTCCCCCTCAGCAGGGCATGTGCAGCACTCCCCCACCAGCAGCCTGATCCGAACTGCAGCTATGCACATTTGCTTTGGGTTGACTCATTTAAACTGTTGTTTCAGTTCCTTATTTTTATCTCCCAGTAAATCTACACAGGATGACTCTGCCAGATTCTTCACTGACAGCATTAAGTTAAAAAGCACCTTCTTATCTGCAGAAGGTTGCCAGCCTCTATTTGTCCAGGGAGTTCCTTTCCTTCCACTTCCCATTTTGTCTATGCATGTCAAAGTTACTGAAAAACTAGTTAAATTATAAATGATTGTTATTTAAACTGAAAACCTGTGTTTTAGAAACAAACCATCTGTTATTGAATGACCATGACATCAATGAATGTTGCACACTTCCTACCTTACTCCTTATGAACGCTAAGCAGAACACCCATGAACTGAAGAGCTCAAGTCACAGTAATTTTAGCTGTTCTGAACCATAACTACACTTTCAAACAGTCTCTCCACTGAAGGCATTGTGGAAAAAAAAAAAAAAACTTTACAAAAAAGCATGCAGAAATCACATCCTGGCTTTCCACACAAAAAACCAAATTTCCTTTTCCATGAACATACCTCTAAACCAGAATTGGAATTCTGGTCTACCAGTCACAACAGAGATTAGCCTGCATTCTACATGGAAATGTAGAATACTGCATGTATTGAGCATATTGTGAACAACTTTTTTCTTGAAAAAGAACATCTCTTAAGATAACATGCTATGCATCTTTAATTTACCATCAATAAGAAATGTGAACAAATCTGCAATACATACACACAACCCTACCATAAATAATGAATTAAGGCAAAGGCTATAAACAGGAAATAAACAAAATACTGTTTATAGCTGCTTAAGAAACAGGTCTGGCTATTTGAGTTTTGCACACAGCCTAACAATAAAGCAGTATGGTAAACCTCAGAGAATCATTCTGAACAAAATCACCAGCTATCTGCATTTAAAGCCGTTTCAATTGTGAACAATCTCTTTGTTAGTAGACATGCTTTCAAAAAATTACATTTTTTATTTTTCTTGCAATTTAATACTTCAGGCCCCAATTTTAGAATTCACCAAATCATTTATGGCAAAAAAGTTTTTAGAGAACACGTGGCTTGGTCAAGAATCTCATACACTAAAATATAATGAGACAGAATAATTTTGAACACAGACCAACTAATCTTCTAACAAACCCAAGCATGCTTTCAGTGCAGTTATAAGCTACTGCTACAGTACTTTACATACTTGCCTGTTACCATTAATTTTAATCAAATGCTGAAAGTTGTTCCAACATTCTAACAATTTACAAATGTATATACACATCAGAAACCCAAGTATATTATTAATCCAAAGTAATACAAAATACTGTTTTATGGAAATGACTGAACAGAGGTGTAAAATCTATTGCACAACCTAAAAGGTCATTAATTGGAAAATCCTGAGCTAATGTGCTATTACCAAACAGTTCAGGCACTTTTTTTTTTCTTTTTATTCTTACATTAGCAATAAACTTTCAACATATAAACCTCTGGGTATAACAACTCAAGTTCCATCTGTAACATCATGCTTAGAGAAAAAGTATTCAATAAATAAGACTCCCTTCTGTGACTTCCTTACTTGAGACTGGTATGCAAACAGAACTAAAGGTATAATATGATGCTTCAATTGAATACTGTACTTTAAAAGCAATTATTAAAACTGTAAAAAAGTTCTGCAGCATTCAAAATAAAGTTATTTTATAATCAAGAAAGTTACAGCATTAGTTCCTTTATCCTATTTTAAGTCTCGAGAAAGTTGTCAAAAACCAAACAGATGCTCCCTTTGCTGTGTTATCTGTTTCAACTTCAGGATCTCAGCTCAGTTCAGGTTTCTGTTGCAATATTTAGATTTCCCTATACAAAGAAAAAAAGAAATCATTACTGTCAGTTGTAATGGAAAAACCCTCCCAACCTTCCTAAGTACTGTATGTAAAATGCAAGATTCTTTCAATTATGGATTCAAAGAGCACAATTATAAAGACTGTACCTTAAAAGATACATATGGAACATTATTATTTCAAATGAAATAAAGATGTTCAGACCTGTTTAACAGATCTTGACAAGTTTTATCATTACAACAGGCAAAATGCTACGATTTCAGGAACAGTTGTGGGTTTTAGGAATTAGGTGAACAGCAAACAATATGCTATTACGAAAATGGTTGTCATACTTATTCTTCAAGATTTATTTTACTTTAACTCAGACACACTCAAATTCATCAGGCCTAAAAAACATATAAAATTCAGAACTCCCTGATGATTCCCTGATTAAAATCATAATATCTATTAGCCAGAATGTTTTAACTATGCTTTATAGGTTCCAGACAAGAATATTAACAGCCAATTATGGAAGAAGACTGGAAATTATCAGGAATAGCTCACTACAACAAAATTATAACACTTCTATACCTGTTTTACAACGTCATAATTTTGGGGGTGAAGATATCTTTCTCCTTTTATTTTCCACTAATTCCAATTCAATTTAGCCTTCAGAAATAATACTTTTCAAAGCCTATGCAAATATAAGAGATGTTTGACCAACTTCTGTAACAAGTGATCTCTTTACCTTATTTCAAGTGTCTGGTTTTCTTTCTGATGATTGGGGTTTTCTGTTTGGTTAGTTTTTGTTTTAGTTTGTTTTTTACATGTGTGTTCCCTTAAGGGGTTTTGGGGGCTTTTTCTTCTGCCCACTGGGCTGTAAACTTGAAGAGTTTTGCAAACAGCTGTAAGAACCTGTGCTTGAAGGTGCTTCTGTGCTCCAAGAGCTAAATCCTAATCCAACTACAAATGCTTATTTATTCAAGTGTATTTACTTGTAACTGGATGGACATAGAATTACAAAACACAAACTCATAAAGTGTATTTCCTTGTAGCTGGATGGACATAGAATTACAAAACACAAACTCATGCAGAGCACAGACTGCAAGGAGCTGTGTAGGTCATTTAATCCAATTCCCTGATGTCACAAGTAACTTCATACTGCTTTGATCAATTCTAATGAAGGATTTGGTATGTTTTAACTACTGATTCTCACAAAAGCTGCAACATTTTATATGATTCAAAAGCTCTTCTGCAGTTTAAGATTATTGTTGGCCCATACACTCTGCAATCAAAATACCATAAATCAGAGGTTCCTATTTCAGTTTAAGCTTATCAAATCATTTTACACAAGATGTTACATTGTGCAGGAAATTTTGTTCAGAGTGGTATTCCAGTGCATACTTTAAAGCACACAATTACAGTAACATAACAAAAAGGAGAAGCACAGAGATGTATTTAAAAATTATTAATATCCTTCCCTTAGATTAAACAGGACAGAATATTTTGTTCCACAAAGGCACAATTTCTGCTCCTTTCAGTAGGAAGAGATCAGCTGAGCTCAAGGAAAAAATGCTGAAACAGAAGCAACCGCAGAATCTCAGAAGGGACCTTTGATTTGCAGTTACCCAAAGCAAGTTTTAGCAAGTTTCCATAGAATAAACAGGGAGGAAACAGGAATGCACAGTCAAGTTTGCCAGTAAAGTACAAAGAGCCAATATCCCAGAAAATCCCATCCAAGTCACTCCATGGAGATTTAAAAATCAAAATGTATCTTATGAATATGCATACTTTACAAATTGCTTAGTGAAAAATAAATTAATCCAACTTACCTTTTCTTTCCTCAAAAATCCATCTCTGAATTTATTAGTGGCAAATCCCCTTACACCAACAGAACGTAACCGCTGGTACTTAGCCTGAATATATAAACCCTTCTGCACTAAGCCTGATTTATAATGGGATTGCAAACGGCCATCTGCAAAGTTGCTCTGTAAGAGTGGGGGGAAAGGAAGAAAAAATATGCAAAATGAGGGCACAAAAACTCAGAAGTTCATATTTACAGCTATACACATGTAAAATTTCCAGTACCCAAGGACAGAAGCAAGCATTCACAAGTGCACATGCTTTTCCTTTATGTCCATGTATTATTCCTCAGACCACATGGCTCAAAGAACTGGTGTACTGCACTTGCTGTTTAAAATGTCTGAAATTATCTTCTTTGTAGAAAAAAATAAATGTATTGTACAACATTTTAACATCTTTTCAACCATTAATGAGGCACACTGCATCAACAAAAACCTTTCAGACAACACCTCACTGCCAATACCAAATTTAACAATGTCAAGCCTGCAGCAGGCACACATTGAGTCTAAAGAGTTACACTAACACAAGTCAGTACATATGTTTTTCCTAGAGCTTTAATGTCTGACAGTCTGAACACACAGGCATTTTCTATGCCTTTGATACCTTCACACTGGAATACTACAAACTAACCTAGTGTGGGACTAGGAGCAGAGGCCACAGAGGTATCAGAAGACTTAAAGGTGAAAGGCATTATAAAAACACAGAAAGGATATAAAAGATCAACACTGATAGCAGCAGCTAAAGTTTGAAAAAGATTCTTATTCCTAGGCACTCGGATCTCCAATAAAATAGGCAGTAAAAATATTTAGAGTAATAAAAACCTTATTTGTCATAATTTTCCACCGTTTTCCAGCACTGCCATTTAAAGTTTTCCAACAGCCACTCCAAATTTAAACAATGAGTTTTCATCCAAAACCAGAAAAAACCTTCTGACCATAAAAATTATTCTTATCTTTTACAAACACCTTGGAAGGGTAGGAGAAAACAAAATATGACACAGAAATAATCCCTCTTGAGCATGATGGAATTCCTTTGGTGAAATCTGTCTCCCTTTGTCAGAGTAGGGATCACTTCAAGAAAAATCACATGCTCTGAGGTTGCAATAACATTAGTACCACTTTTTCCACTGTGTTTTCCACTGTGTGGCTGGTGAACAATAAAGAAAGAACTCTACAGAACAGAGGTTTCTTTATGCAAATGCAGAGGTTCTGTTATTTCCCAAATCATTTCACCCACCTACTTTGCAGAAGACAAGTGAGAAGCTGGCCCCACCATTCCCCCAGCGTTACTGTGATGGAGGACACTTGCAAGAGCCTATCCAATGCCAATCACTTTCCTGAAGAGTATCAGAGTGCAGGCACAAAGAACTTCCTTGCACTAGGTTGTATTACATGGGTAAATGCCTAGCACAGGGAAAACTGAAGGGCACTTTTAATGCTGGATTAATACCCTGAACACAGCATTAAAAGCTCCCATTTCCCCACTCCTGCTATGGTTCCCTTTGACTGCAGTGATTAGAAAGAAGGCCTTGGTGGTCTGCCACTGCAGTTGTATGACAATAAACAAAGGACCAGAACAAGCAAGGGTGAGAAAAAGGTGCAAGATATTGAAAATTGCCTTAGAAACAGCTTAGAAGTTTCAACTCAAGCATCCACATGTTCTGTAAGTGGGGAGGGAAGAACACAGCAGTAATATTAATGTAGAACAGCATCAGTCTTAGACAAAGCTACAGATGATATATACATACGGCATATAGGCACCTCAGTCACACACAGCTTATAGCAAAACAAGACAACCTAAAGTATGTGGAAAACATCATTAACTTCTGCTCTAGAAATAAGAAAAGAGTCTGCTAAAATGTCATCTAGTTTTACATTAGGACTGTTTTATAAATGATGCTAATGACAATCCCTAGAAGCCTGAAGCCCTAAAATAAGGGTGTATGAGCAAATACTTACGGCTGCAGAGTGTGGAAGGGATGGAGTTAATTTTCTTGACAGCAGCACGTATGGATAGTGTTTTGGATTTGTGACTAAAACTGCACTGGTAACACACCAGTGTTTTGGCTATTGCCCAGCAGCACCTGCACAGCACCAACACTTTCTCCTCTTTCCTTCCTCTGCTGGTCAGCAAGGACACCAGGGTGGGCAAGAAGCTGGGAGGGGACACAGGCAGGACAGGCAGCCCAAGCTGAGCACATGGATGTTACACACCATGGATGTTACACACAGAATGGTCTCCTCCTAAGCAACAGAAACTGAGGGAAGGGGGTTTTGGAGCCAGTAGCCTTTGCTTGGGGACCACCTTGCAACAGGTGGTGAGTGACTGCCTTTGCATCACTTTTTTCTTCACTACTTAAAACTGTCTTCATCTCAACTCATGAGTTCTCTCACTTTTGCTCTCCATATTTTCCATCCCATCCTGGCTGGGAGAGGAAGGGAGCTGAGGGGAGGGTGGGCAGCAGCTGTGTGGTGCTAAGCTGCTGGCACGGGTGAACCAATAACACAATAAACTTTTTAAAATGCAGTTTAGTTTTAAAGATTACTTTGCATTTACTTACTTAAAGGCTAACTTAGTGATTCATGTTAAAGGGTCATTACAAAAAAGACCTTTTAAATTTTGTAAGACTTCTCCAGATCCTTCATAAGATATCTCAGAACAGCAGTTTTTTTCTTTTCCCAAAAAGTTTAACATAGTGCAGACCATATGGTTTTTTAAAATACTCTTAGTAGTCATCACTTTTTGCTTATTAAGTTTAAATACCCTATTTTATATATCAAGAAAAAATTGTGTGGGGCTTGATTTTTTTGGGAGGCGGGGAGAGGGGAAGGAAGAGAATGGAATTTTATATGGGGTTTTTCATGAGGTTTTTGTTTCTTAGTATGTTGTTGTTCTTTTAAATAATTAGCCAAGAAAGTCCTGAGTGTAGAAGATAGTCAAGCCACCTCTATTTCACCAACAGCACAGCAAGAAAAAACTCTGTTGTGCTAGAGAAATTTAAATGTAAAAATTTAGAGAAATTAAGTCAAATCAACACCACTGTTTCCATGGCAATGATAAAAATGCTATACACATAAGCAAACTGCAATACAAGTGCATATGCCATTTTGCCTATAAATATTAAAGCACCATGGGACAGATCACTGGGTACTGCAATATTCACATATACGTGAGGTGACAACTTAAATGGACACTTTCCTGCTTGTAGAATCAGCAGAACTGCAGAATGATGTAAATGAAAGGAGCATCAACTACCAGCACTGCCTCAGGGATCCAGCAGCCAGTGCTAGATTCCTCCATCACCTGGAGGCTGACAATACAGAGGGGATACAGAATAAAAGGCTAAGATCATCTTAGGTGTTGAAATAGTTGTATCAGGCTTTGAACATTCTGAAGTTTTTAACTTAGAAAAAGACTTTCTCCAGCGAAATAAAGACAGCAAGTTTTTTTGGTGTTAGCTCAGCTGACTAAAGTTGGCTGGCAAAGCACACCTAAATTGGAGAAAGCCCTTTTATCCAACAGTTCTTATGTTTGGAGGGAGGGAGAGGGGGAAGAAGGAAAAAAACCCCACCATAACCCACACCTACATTTCACCAATTTTCAAAGTTGCATCCAAAAATGACAGCTAATTAGCCATTAAAATTTTATTTCATTATCTACAAAACAGAAAAGGTGACTACCTATTCTATGTAGTTTACTCTAAGAGTGCACGTTAAAAATGTTGGGGCAATTTTAAGGTAGAAAATTAGTATAAGTTGTTCTAGATTTGATTAATACTTTTCTCACATCAACAACTCTAACTGGACCCATGCACAGCATGCAACTGTCAGCAGAAAAGGAAATGTTTAGTTTTTCTGCTGAACGCAGGACATATTTTACGAGTAAAAGACATTAGGTGGCCACTGCTCTACCTGAGGAAGAAGCACATCTCTTTACCCTCTTGAGGCACCAAGAATAAAATCTCACTTATTTCTTTTTTTTGATGCATTGCTAGCAGTATGCAGGGTATTCACAAGACATTATTTCCCCAGAAATCCCTACATGAATGGGTTAATAAAATAACAGTAATACAGTTTTGAAAGTAACACAACTCATGTCTTCCAGTCCTTGGAAAAAATTCAGGTTTCTGTCACGTGAAGGAAAAAAGCTCAGCAGCTTGGGTTTTGGATGGATTTCTAGTCATTGTGCAATTCCTGCAATTCTTATTCCTGACTCTGCAGTAACCTATTTATTTCAACCCTGCATACAACACTGGACAGCCCTGCTCAATCCACTGCCAGCCCTCTTACCTACTAAAAGCTAAGCCTCCCATTATTCCAACAGAATTAAGCTCTGATTACACTATTTTTCATGGCACTTAATACCTTCAAAAGCGTGTCTCCTGTTACCAAACTCAACATGTTTGACCACCATTTGATATAACAAACATCTGATAAAAGCTGATTTGTACCTTAAAGTGCCTCCTGATGGGTCCTGCATTTTCAAGGTGTCCTCCGATGCGTCTGTGGGGGTAAGTGTCACTTGGTTTTGAAGAATAGTAAGAATTCTAGTAGGAAAACAGTTACACCTCCATGTTATTAAATTATTCACGAAAAAAATACTGTTCAGGTTATGCAACACTTTCAGTCTCGTAGTGTTTGACACAGTAACACTTTTTGAAAGAATAGGGGTAACAGGAGCATTGGGCCTGCAGTGGAGGCTGGCTTAAGGGGCAGCAGAGCCCACAGAAGCTAAAGATGATACAGACCATCCTCCTGGAATGTGAGAGAGAGATCTAAACAGCTAACAACCCAATGAAGGTTCTCCAGCCCTCCCTCCCAGAACAGATGCCTCTGTTGCATGTACCAAGTAGAGCAGACAGGCTGATACAGCAGCCATGGGTTGCATCAGGAACAAGGGCAACAAGATCGGATCTCCTGGTTAGCACATGGCCACCACAGGTTAGTGTGTAGCACAGACACACCTCCACAGTAAACAAACAAGGTGTAGCACATTTCCTTAGAAAATGCTACTCTTAACTCAGTATTTCAAGAGTGATTTGAGAATTGCTTATCTGCCACAGAAGCACAATTTCAAAAGCAAGTCACATGGACAGCTAGTATTGAAATTGTGTCAACACACTGAAGAGCTGCAGACAAACAGCTGTGGTTGCCTAAAACACAGCACTCCTCCAGCCACTGACCTACCTGCACATTTTGGCTTTTTTCCAACTTTCCCTATGTACTTCCAGCAGATGTCATTCATTTCCATCATTGCATATGATTATCAATATATATAATAAAAGCATTAACATATACTTGCATATACTACACTAAAGTATTCTATGCAGACATAAAAGACATGCTAATGAACTCATAGCAATCAAATAATTATGATCCACTCTTGAATAATCACAGAAGCATTCCAATGCTGTTAAACTCTGTTTTCTCAAAAGAAATTTCATTAGCTTGAAATACATTTTAAAAAGAACCTAAGAAGAGAACTCTCCTGAAATATTTCATATATACTAACATTTAATACAAAATGCAAATGCATGCTTTGCTGTTCCCAGAATTTCTGTCCTCTAACAAACTACCAAACCTTTCTGGTAACACTGTTAATAAGGGTGTGGGGAGAGAGGGAGGTATAAATATAATGGAATTATGTTAGAATCCAAGATAACTTTTAACTAGGATTTAAGTTAGCATTCTTTTTTCTTTTTTAGACTATGTTATTGCCTACAAGTCAATTATTCAGCTTCTTACAATGTCTTGACAAGAAGGGATTCAGAGAACAAAAAGAGAGGAAGAAAGATCTTATGAAGTGAGATCAAAATGGCTTTTCCAAGGAAAAGATAGGAACTTCCCAGTTCCCTTCCAAGAAAATAAAGACACTCCACAAAATCAAGTTAACTTTCTACATACAACACAATTAAATCAGGAAGCTCCGAGCTGAAGTACACTCTTCCTATAAGCTGGGAATCCATCAAGATGAAAAAAAAATTAGAAAAATTCCCCAATATAGTTAAAAATAAACCTCTAGGAATTAAAACAAAGCTTGCCTTAATTAACTCTGGATATAGCCTTCCCCATCCCCACCTCCCTTAATACTTAAGTACATTCACAGAAATATTAACATTAGAACTACTTGATGCAAAGGTACAGCGAATCACTTTTTAGGAACTTTACTTAAACCAGAGGCTTTAAAATAAAAAATTTAAAAAGAAAAAAAGGGAGAAGGGGGAATACACATGTATACTTGTTCTGATTTTCTATTTCACTCTTTAGCTATCCTCCTTTTGTCAGTAGGGTACAAGGCTAAATGGACAATTCTTACAGTCAAGCTTAGATACACAATTGCACCTTCCAGACCTAAGTTTTTCTCAAGTTTAAGCTCAACCTCCAATTATTGAATATTAACATAACAAATATGATGTTTTGATTACTTAACTAAAGTTTTTGATTTTTCTACTTGTCTGCAAACCAGCTTCTGTAAGGCTGACCATGAAGAGTCACTCCTTCTTCAGGATGTCTTGCATTTTTAATACCTATGCTTTCACAGCTACTGTTGTTCCAAAGGAATTACTCCTTACTGCAGTGCAGGACTTCCTAAAAGTTCTATGTTTGCAGTTCACTATTAAATATGAAAATGCAGTCTTTCTGAATCTTCACCACATTTAGCAATAACTCAGTGCCTTTTTCAAACCAACCTCCTTTTTATTTGCAGTTACAGTGTTACTGTGGTGGGCTGACCTTGCCTGGATACCAGGTACCCACCAAGCAGCTCTATCATTCCACTCCTCAGCAGGGCTGGGAGGGAGAAAAAATTTTTAAAACTGCATGGGTCAAGCAAAAGGAAGTTTAATAGAGCAAAAGAAAGACTGCACAGAAGCAAAGGAAAACATAACATTTCTTCTTTACTTCCCACCAGCAGGCAATGTCCAGCCACTTCCCAGGAAGCCAGGTTTCAGTATACAATGGTCGCTCCAGAACACAAACATCACAATAACCAATTACCTCCCACACTCTCCTTCCTTTCTTGGAGCTTTTATTATTATTATTTTCTTTTAGCTGAGCAGATGAGGTCATTTGGCAGTCTGGGTCAGCTGTCCTGGCTATGTCCCCTCCCAAGATCTTGCCTACTGGGTGTGGGGTGGGAAGTGGGAGAGGCACCTGTGATGCTGTGGAGCCCTGCCCAGCAACAGCCAAACACTGGAGTGTTACCAGCACCTTTCTGGCCACCAATGCAAAGCACAGCACCGTGAGGGCTGCTACAGGAAAATGAACTCCTTCTCAGCCAGACCAAATGCAGTTACTTAATGAACCATTACTACTTGCCAAATTTGGAAGACTTGACTCTTAGTCTTGAATAAGTAAAAATTTTTACCATTAAAAACTTGTGTTCCTTTACACTGAAGGAGGCAGTTTTGTATCTGCAAAACAGATATACTTGAGAATTGACCACACAAAAGCTACTTTTGAGGGACCTCAGAAAAGTTTCATGGGCTCCGGGAACCCTCTCCATAAGGTATTAGTTACAGTGTATAAAGAATGACAACTTATGTTAGTCTCCTCCTTATTTTACAGCCATCAGAAAAAAAAAAGGCGCTTTAGAATTATACTTCACAATTGATTACAATTCTTTAGAAGGAACTTTATACAAGAGACAAATTTATTTCTGCTGGACTTAATATTACTGTCTTGCCCACTTCAGTATTGAAGTACGTTGCAGAAAGATTGCCTAAAGAATAATTGTCCAAAACTAGGTTTCATACGTGCAATATTCAAGAGATGGGATATTCCATTGTTTAGCATTCCATCCTCAGGAACATTTTTCAGATATTTCTTGTTATTTCTGTGATTTGCTCCTCATCTTTATTTAAAATAAGTGCTTTTCAGAACTTTTACCATAATAAAGAGAAAAGAAACACTGTTTCAGTAACAATACCACCTACACAAGATTCAGGCCTTCCCTTTGTACCACTGACAACTAGAATGCAGGAGAGTATTCTTTTTCTCAAACTACTTAACATTAGCTCAGATTATCTGCTCAACAACAAGGCCTTCTATTTTATCATTTAGATAATTACACCATTATGTGGAAGAAATGTGATATTAGACACAAACTTCTTTTATGAAAAGAAAAGGAGTGGCATCAAAATGGTTTTAGCTCAGATGTACTAATCTCTGCTTCAAAAAATACCCAAGGAAGTACTCTTGCACTAGAACTGTGAAATTATGAGTAGCTTTATTGTTGAGTACAGACAGAAGATGAAAAAGCCTCACTCAAAATTTAAAAGGGCAAGACATCGCAGATTATTAAATTTACATCAGCACAGACAATGCAGAAAAATACAAATTATACATCAACAGTGCAGGAGCTACTATTTCTACATTTAGGCTTACCAGATGAGGTCTCCCAATAAATTTCCTGAAAGGTGGCTTAACGAACCTCACAGGCTTTTGGAAACCATCAACTTGAGATGTCTGTAACTTTGAAAGAGTGCAGCTTTGCTGGTTCCTGATGTGTGAGAGAGAGAGTGAGAACAATTAATACCTAAAGCCACAGCACGTCAACACCCTGTATTTTAAACTAGCTCATTCTGTATCACAAGTGCAAAGTGACAGCTTCTACGTAAATTTTCCTAGGACAATGAACAAATTCCTAGTCCAAGCTCAACTTGCACAGAATTCCACAGCAATCTGCGTTCTCCTCTGCGGTGACAATGGGGCAGGGACACCGCTCCCTGAAATGCGGGCGGTGGAGCCCGGCTCAGCCCTGCCGGCGGGTCACTGCTGCCCTCTGCTGGCGGAAGCGCTTCCTGCACCGAGCCCCTCCACACCCCACTGCCCGGGTGAGCTGTGCACAACTCGCCCTTCATGACATTCCCGACCCCACAGAAGCTCTGGATAGACACCGACATGCCCCAGTTTCATCCTCAGCAAGCGGCTGATCCTGGCTTTGGGCTTTTGCTTGCCTCTTTTTATGGTTTTGGTTGTTTTGTTGAATTTTGGGGTTTTGTTGGTTTTTTTGGGGGGGGTTTTGTTAAGGTTTTTTTTAACCAAGAATATTGCTAATACAGATGAATGCATAACTTTCTAAATAAAACATTTACCATGAAAAGTAACCACCAGAAGTCAAAACTTGTATTTTACAAAATACACAGAAACAGTTTTCATAGCTGCAAAGTAAGTTAAGGGGAAAAAAACAGCAGCACACTTCATAAGCTCAGAGGCACTGCCAGTACCTCATGTGAGCTATTAAAACCTCTCAGCCTCAGGAAAATTCTACAGATCATTCATGCCATTACTGCCCTCAGCCCACCTGACAGTGGAACCCCTGACAACAAACTCCAGGACAGCCATACTTGGTAGGCTTATCTTTTCTCACAAAAGATAAGCAGGACAGTAACTGAGGAAGTGTGCTGGGGGAAATGAAGCAAGTCCAGGGATTTTTTTTCCTCCACTTGTTAACCTTTAACTT
This sequence comes from Brachypodius melanocephalos, assembly GCA_013398615.1. NCBI lineage: Eukaryota > Metazoa > Chordata > Aves > Passeriformes > Pycnonotidae > Brachypodius > Brachypodius melanocephalos. The sequence goes on from VZSR01000920.1 coordinate 2,205,126, forward strand.
TTTTTGTTTCAAGAATCTCGAATACAAGAAATTTCTTCTACAGCTTCAGTAGTCTGTTTTACCAAATGTGTGTATTGCCATTAGTTGCCATTACAGACTGCAATTGAAATGAACAAAGAGAAGCAACAAAGAATAATCTGCATAAGAAACTATGACTACTGTGTGGATACATTTTATTACACTCTGGAAATTCATTAATCAACACTTCTACTAGCAGTCCCTCTCTCTGATCAACCGACCTCACAACATCAAAAGTGAAACAGGATGACTGAGGTTAGCAAACACCTTGGGGCAAAAACCTTTAACAAACCTATTGGAGGAAAGCATAGGAGTAAAACGATATTCCAAAAATTTAAGTTTACAAATTCTTCAGGAATCAGAAAAATTCCAATTACTTGCTGATATTCCACTTTTTATTACCAAACCAGTAGGGCAACAAAACAATAAATTCATCCTAGAATGTTTTTACAGAATTGCAAAATACCAGGAGAATGTTGTTATGTGGCAACACTGAGGAGTTTAAAAATACTGAAATTTTTTGAAACTTTGTTCTTTCATCTCATTCAGCGCTATAGTTTGTACGTGCTTTTCATTTTTAGCCACTGCAGTTTAAACTCTTTCAAGGCAACACCTCATTAGAGAGTAGTTTGTAATATATGTCAGTTGAATTTCAGCCCTAGTCAAACTTTTAATGCCTAACTGTGGAAGAGAACCACCACAAATGTGAATGTGGAAGGGCCCAAAAATGAACACACGAGGGAACTATAGGCTTGGGTCAACAAGATTATTTGCTCATTACCTTGGAGTTACACCATCTACACGAAACACTCTCTCATCTTCATTCTTCAATCTCTCTTTTCTTCTCCTTTCTATATCATACCGTAGATCATTTGGATCTTCTAACACTCTTACAATGTTCTAGTTAAAAGGAAGGGTTGAAGCCAAGTTAGCTGCTAAGAACTGAACACCAACCTGATTCTGTCCTTCGGGGCAGCACCCTGTACATAACCTGTTAACATAGTTCAGCTGTTAACACAGGACAGGTTTACATCAACTCAAAGATCCAAAGTCTAAAGCAATAAAAATTGGTCTTAAGCAATTGGTCCTTCCTTGCACTATCTGCCTTTTACAAGTTTCCAAACGACAGTGAACAGAGCACCAGAATTCTGCATGGAGTTGCCAAGGCAGAAATATTCATGTAATTTTCAGAAAATCTTAAGAAGTTCTACTATCTTTAATCAAGGAGAATCTCCACCTACCTGTACTATAGAAAAGGAATGGTAACTAAATCATAGCAAGCAGAGCTCTAAAGGGGAAGACAGAAAATCTTATGACCCGAGATGAAAGCATGGGATAAAACAGCATTCTGAGGAATTATGTGGATTTTGAGTCATTGTAACATTAAGGTAGAAAAAACATGAAGGCTTTTTGTAAGCTCAGAGGAAAATCAAGAACTACACATCAGTCACAGACTCAGTATTTACATTATTTTAAAACAGGCAGGGGTTCAAGCAGCAGAAATAATCATACTTCAGCCACTCTGGAGAACACATCTGCATTTTACTCCTCAGTGAACACAGTACATTTGCATCACTGTGTTATCTATAAATATGCTCAGCTGTGCATTTTTTTTTCCATAATACTCAGAATCACCGCTGGTCTTCACAGCACGTAAAAATTATGTCCCAATAGTAAGGGGAAAACATTGCTTACATCTACAATACATCTATAATAATAACTTATTGCTTGCCAAGAAAGTTAAGCAATCAAGGTACCTGGGAAGATTCGGATGGCACAGTCCGTTTGTTCTGAAGTTCTGCTAGGGACATGTCAATCCTCCTGGAACACAAAAATACTGCATAAAATTAAATGCCATCACTAGAAAAGCAAAAACATTCCTGACCAGGCTACAGAACGTTTTAAAGATACAGGCAGGTAAAAATAATGAATAAAAATCCTCACACTATGTAAAGTCTACTGAAGATTAATTACCTTAATGCAAATAAATCAAAAACAAAAAGTTCAACAATTACCTGTGAATTTCTGGGTCCAAATGTATTTTAACTTCATTTGTATTTGCATTTGATTTATCCTGAATTTTTGAGAACCGTTCATTTAGAGTTATGTCAGAAGATGCAAAATAATTTGCTGTGAAGAGACATTAAATAAAAGAATGTTATTTGTAGTATTTGAAATGCACAGTGGGAAAATCTATCTGTTAAAAGACTAACTCTTAAGGATACCATGACAACTCTATTTGAAATGAAATTTCAAACTATTTCTACTTGCAGCTTAATATTCACAAATGAAAGATTAGGCCAGCCCAACTCAGACAACATTATTTGATAAGATTAAACTCAATTGTCAGCTCTATCATGCTGGCACTCAAATTACTAGAATCTATAAAATTCAACACTGAACATGATGCAGCTGCCTGAATACTAATCTGAAAATTTAAAGGAACTATATATAACTAAAGAGCTGTGATTACAGCAAAGTTCCTTTATTCCTGTCATGTTTCCTAAATAAGCAGGTTACTCTCCCATACTAGCATAAAATCATTCTGATCTTTAATCGCCACAATAATGCCTCAGTTATGGCCTGAGACCTTCCTGCAGTCATCCTCCACTCAACTACTTTAAGTCCTCAACGTACATTTTCCTTAAACAATACAAAAGGAAGCCAAAATAACAATGAAGCCAATGGCAAACACCTAAGAATTACAGGGACCTAATACCTAAACCGTCAGCTTTAGGTTTAGTAATCATAAATACATACTCCAAATACATATACATAAACACATACATATACTCCAAATATTACAGCCACCTTTAACTTGATGAATAATGGTGATTATTTCCTGAGTAAATTCTTTTGATGGGTCATTTTCAACATTTTGTGTTACAGATTCCATGTGCTCAAACACTGGATGAAAATTTTCACTTTTTCTGCCAACAGCAACCAGATCATGGGACATCTGTCTCTCTGTAGTGTGACTAGAAGCAGTCCTAGAATAATAATAATAAAAAAAATATTTTAAAGCAAATATCTAAATCTGAAAATTTGAAATAGACAAGTATAAGAAAACAAATTAAGAAGTTCATTTTGGAATAAATGGGATTAAAAGCCAAAATCTCATCTTGTTCCTTTTTTTAATTAAAAAACTAGTAAGGCCATAAGGAAGAAAATCTATAATAAAATATGAAGAGATAATTTCACTCAGGAATCTTTGCTTCTGTGAAGTATGCAATACAAGATTTGTGAATTTTAAATTTAGTTCAACTAGATTATCAAATCTAGATAAAATGATGATCCTGATAGACTCTTTTAGAATAGTTCTGAAGGGCAATTATGCATGTGTCTTGTTTATAAGGATCTACCAGACAATTTTCAAGAACAGTTCAGAGATAAGGAAAAAGTTTCACATCTTTAGGAACTGAATCATCACTTCAGCCTAGTGAAATAGCAGTGAAACTGCTTCAGTAGTAGTGTGTGAACTCAAGAACGTACTTACCATCTTTTTGTAAATTTTTACTCATTCCAAGTAAGTTTACACCCCAAATGGTTGCACTGCTGCTCAAAAATTATTTTGACAAGAAAGCCAACACTTCAACAACCCTACTGTTCTTGCTGCAAGGAAAATGCTTGTCATTCTAAAAGATAAATTAAGGACTCTAAGAGCTCATGTAAAAGCTTTTAGGATGCAGACTTTTAATTGTTCATTCTGCCAAGTGATTGTGTGCCTGGCCACACTGTATTAGAAGCATACAAGACTAGAATTCCATATAAAAATGATATCAGAAATGGCCTCTAGCAGATGCCAGAAGTCATCTATTTTCCCCTAGCAAACTGACAATAAACACACGCAAGAAGGAATCCAAGCAACTTGAGGTTTAGATATTTGAATTATCTACCTGCTCCCCAGGTTTATAAAGAAACTATTCTTCTTAGCTGAGTCATTTCAAGTCGGGTGTTTCTTAAATGCCTCAAGTAGGCAGCATGAATATTCCAAGTCATCAGCTTCTGTAAAATTAGTGTTCTGATCTTTGAAAAAATAAACTGTTTAGCACTTTTTGGCTGCAAAAGCAAACCATCCATACATTAAATTAGCTGTGATCAGTGCAGTAGTTTCTTTGGTCTGCAAACAACTACCATATCCATTGTGCATGAACTTCAAAACAGCAGTAAGAGGCTCCTGGACAGAGGGAATCATCCTATGGGTTTGCAACAAAACCCAACAATTTTTCTTACATCATTATTCAAGAAGTCAAATCCTCATCCTAGTCCAACTGTGGGTAATGGGCATTACTCCACCTCCCTTTCCTCAGTCTTTAATATTAGCCGCTTACAGGCAGTAACTTGTCTTTGTACTTCTCCACAGTATTACATTATTTTTGAAATAGTGCAAAGAGAAGAAAATTTTTATAGATGTCTTGTCTTGGGACAAGAGGCAAAATTCCTTTAAAATAAAGGTTGATCATTTTGGAAGGGAAGGTAATCTCTTCCAAAAGCAACTACCAATATAAAATATTCTGGCCTGCAACAGCAAGACAACAAACCAGAAAACCCTGCAAGATTGTATCAAAACCAAGCTGCTTACTCTCTACCATGTATTTATCATCGAAAATTTTATAGTACTGCCACTTTTTCTTCCATTGCAGCCAGCACTGGGAACACTAAATGCAAAAACAAGTATTACGCAGAAGACATTTACAAGCAGACTCTACTGCTTTTCAGTTCTGATGCCTCAACAGGTTGCCACTTTGTTATAACAATAAACGACAACTCAGATATCTCATTTTTGGCAGTTTTACTGAACTTGAGATCTTGAACATCTGAGTATGTGCTTGAGATCTTTGCGTTTAAAGGTTAGCTGATTTTTAGAAAAAAGAAGGGAAGACAGTTTAAATAAATGCCATCATGCTTCAGATGAAAGCACAGGCTAGGCTCTTCTGCATTTGGATTTTGGCTTTTTGAGGGTTTTGTTTTTAAATAAAAAATAACACATTTACTTATAATAACCAACTTTTAACTACAAGTTTGTATCAGGCATATCTACTCTTTCTACTTCCCACATCTCCATAAAATGTTGGTTTTTTGCTTGGTTTTATTTGTTGGTTGGTTTTATTTGTTTACTTTAATAGAGGTTTAATAGTTGCCTAGACAGGAAAGTTACCATTTTAGAAGAAATAAAACTAAAAAGGTAGAATCATAGTTTATCCTGGTTACCTCCTAAAGAAACCATGCTTCCCTCCAGTATTCATAAACTGTAAAGACACAGGAAGAAAGCAGAAGTGGAAGAAAACCAATACCTGTACTTGGTCACCATTTTCTTCATATCCACTTTGACTGTGAGATGTTCTCTCATACAGTTGGCATCTGACATTTTCACATCAGAAACAGTATGACTTGCCTCACGCTGGCTATTGGAGGAATCTACGTTTTTCCTCAACTCCCCGTCTTTTCTCACTCTTTCATTCAGTTTATTCTTAAAAGATCTCAGCTCAACATCTGTTTTGGAAGAGTTAACACAAGCATTGCAGCCCTTCTTTGAACTGTATTTAAAAGGTTCTTCAATGTGCCGTTCTTCAGTCCGCCTTGCTCTGCCGCCACTAAAGTAATCTAACTCCTTGCTGTTCCGGGCACCCTTGGAAGAGCCATACTTCTGCTCTTCCTGCTTCACGTACTTCTGAGCTCTGTCGTCTGGAAAAGGCTTTTCCCCTTCGGGATACCTGCGCCATTTGTGACTGTACTCATAGGCTATCTTTGTGACACACCCCTCCAAGTACTCCCTCCCAGCCGACCGGTGGGACTGGGCACCCAGGTATCTTTCCTCCTCCTTTTCTTGGCAGGGTGGAAAAGAACGTTCTTGCTTCCACTTGGAATTTCTTGCTACATCTTCAGCGTCATACCTCTCCATTTCCTTAGCCCTTTTAGCCGCGTGCCCATATTCTCTGTAATCGTGATCTTCAGGATACCTGTGTTGACATAAAGCAATTTACACTTGCACTAGAGAAGAAAGTGAGAACTTATATGTGCAGAATGTTGGACAGCAGAATGCGTGGCAAGTTAACCCATAATCCCTCGCGCCAAGGTACAGATGTGCAGGGGCTCTTAAGAGGGAAATATTATCCTTTCATACTCTAGCCAGCAATTTACTTAAAAGACAAATACTTCACTACTACCAGTCGCCCAAAATTAAACTACAAAGTGGCCAAGGTGTTTCAAGGTGGATATCTTCAACTATAATGAAAATAGACTTTCACTTGAGGCTTTACACCACAATACCCAGGGTTTAATTATTTTATTCCTATACCTCTTCTGTAAAGAGCTCCTTGACGTAAATTCATCAGAAACTCTTCTGGGTGACTGACCATACTTCTCTTCGTGTAACCTCTGGTGCCTCAAGTCATCTTCATGCCATTTTCTTTCAAGTTTGCATGAAGCCCCTAATGGTCTATGAAAAGGTTTCATTCCTTTTTCGTTTCCAGTGACTTTGTAGTGATCAAACATGTATCTGTCCTCCATTTTGTGCTGGTAAAATGGACGATCATGCTCTTTATAAGGTATTTCCGAGTATTTTGGTGGTAACTGGCATCTCCTATTGCTTTCAGTCCTTTCAGATGAATGTGTTCTGTAGGGCTTATGACTGTAAGCATCTTCCATGGGAATTCTTTTCAGGGTTGGTGAAGGTGACCTACGTTCATATATTCTCTGGTGGTTATTTCCATGAGGTGCAAACCTGGAATTGCTTTGTCCATACTTTTCATCTTCTGTTCTCCAAGGCATAGACTTTTTTGGGTCCTTACGAAAGCTTTTATATTCACAATCATAATTAATATGATCATGCCTTTGCCTATGGTGCTCTGATGTCCTAAAAGCTGGAGATAAGGACCTAAAGCAAAAATGAAATCCACTTTGAGTAATTCCATAAAATTGAATCAATTTCTTAATGAGAACATCTATTTCCTAAGGAAGCAGAGTTTAGTACATAATTTTAATCAGCTTGTAAAACAATTAACACCAAGATATCAGAGTGGCATTTTTCTGGCTGAGTACCAGGCTTACTTTTACTCTGTTGAAAGCTTTCATAGTAAAAATACCCATTTGAAATTGTAGTAAGTCAATCATTTCAGTCTCTTTGAAATTTTTTTACTTAAAACTAAAAATAATTTCATACACATGAAGTTTCCACTACATTGAGAACAACTGTTATACATATTTTCACACTTCTCAAGCATTCCCTATCTATTTTTTTCAGGGTGAAGAAAAAAAGGGGAAGGCAAAAAGTGTATAAAGAAATTTAAAAGGGGAGGAAAATGGCTTTTCAGGTTTTCTTGGCACGCCAAAATAACCTTCAAAACTGAAAGACTGAAACATTACAAAATAACATTTGTCGTACAGGTAGGCTTTTTCCTGCAGAGAAAAAACAAGTTTGAGAAAGATGCTTTGGCCTTTTGGATAACTGTATGTACATGTTCACACACACATACATACACACTTCCACACTCACTGCAGCTTTTGCAATTAAAGATTCAATTGCATCACTCAGCTCTGCATTTTCACCTACAGTTACAAAAACAAGGGCAACTTGTTATGAATTTTTAGCCAACACCTCCTTAAAATAAAGAAAAAGCAGCACAGGCCACTAGCAAGAACCAGAAAGTAATCCCAGACATAATAGTTCTGCTTGTATTCAGGTATGCACTGCACACCCTTGACATGCAGCCACTTCCTTTGTGCATGTATTGCAAATGAACAGTTTAGCACAACTATTTACTCCATTTCTGCAAATGAGTTCAAAGTCAGAACCACAGATGTTCCTAAAACCATAATGGCTGACTTCCAACAGCACCTACTCTGAAGCTGCTGTCCCACATTGGTCTGGTTATGGCTTGCATTTTAATGAGAGCTGGGGCTGCCCTTACTCAAATGATATTCACAGTTATCAATCTAGTATGGACATAGGTAGGATTTCTCTTTTTAAAAACAAAAGAAACAAGAAAACCCACAAATTTTTCTGAGTTATCCAAACTCCCTTGGTCTTGGTTATCACAACTTAGTCTGTTTCAAAGAGATACCTAAAACCAGCAGTAATTTCACATTCTCAAAAGCTTGAAATTATATTCCACCTTCCTGGTTTCAGCACCTCAAATATGCACTGCAAGTCTTAGAAATGAGGCAGGTAACTCACAGCATGAAGTAAGCTGGATGTTATTCTGGTGACAAACGTCAAAGACACGTGCTACTAGGCTAATGTCCAAGGAGAAGGGCAATGACTCCCACATTTCCACATGTTTTCACTCTGTGTTATGCTGCAAGGCATGTCTAACTGTGCTAAAGATCAGTTTACAAATCAGACCCAAACCTCAGTAAGTCTGAGGTGTTTGAACTAGGAAGCTTTTTTAGAAAAAACCCAAACTAACCTTTTTTTTTAACAGTTCCTCCCTGTCGGCCAAGGAGCAAAACAGAAGTGAGTTACAGATATTCAATGCACAAGGTGGTGCTTGTGTAAAAATAAACTTGACTAATTTGGAGCTTGGATTTTGTGCTTAAGGAAATTGTAAATCACAGAACACAAAAGAGAAACAAGGCTCTTGGCAGACTGCAAAAACTGAACACTTTCAGCTTAGAAGAAATTGTAACAAAATCACAAGTTGGGAAAAAAATTACAAGTGTTCAGCTTGTACAACAAACTACAAATTACAAACCGCACTTCACAAATTGCAATTTTGCATGCAATTGTCTTTCTTTAATGCAAGTTTTAGATCCGAGTTATAAATCCTTATATAGAGGTAAACTTCAGAAGACAAGCTGTAGTATTTACCTTGGTTTCCATCGTGGTGATCTTGATCTAGATCTTGTCATCTTCTCTCATGTGTTTATGAGTTTCTCGAAGCTGTAAAAATTACATAATTTACTAGTCTGATTACAAATTGCAACAGGAAGTTTTTTTAACAAGTGTAGTACTAGAAGTTTTGAAGTTAGGGTGAGGTATATTTTCAGGATGTTTTAAGTAAAAGGTAAACTTCTAATACCAATCTTAAGGCAAGCAACCTTTTTTTCTCTAGTTGCTGATTTTAAAACACAGTATATTTTCTTTATAAATATTTAAATATTTGATCATTGTTCCATTTTTCTCTCTATTTTGTAATACCGTCTATTCAACTTGCTGTTAAATGCTAATAAACTCAGGAGCAAGCTGCAACAATGAAAAACATATCAGTATGTGTTGAATGCTGTAGGTGATAGAGGGGAGAAACAGCTTTAAAAATAAAGTTTATAAAGGAAAATGGTTTTGCATCAAGTTATGTCCTGAGCTTCATATATACCGAACTTCAAATTTGTCAAACAAAATTTTTACATGGTTGCAGACTTTTGGTAAGCTTTAGCTACTCAATTAAGTCTTAACTGCCAGGTCATCACATACTACATCCAAATCAAACCAATCAAACCTTTTTTTTCATTGTATACTTCACCTGTTAATAACCTACTAACTAGACACACACTAAATATACAACGGATGCGCTATGACAAAGTGCTGGTCCTGACTTCTGAAGGTAGCTCCTGGCAACCCTTCTCATAAAAGCTGTGAAAGAATGCAACAAAAACCCCTAGGAACTTTGAAAAAAGTGATGAAAGTACATAGAAACTCACCAGTAATGTGACTGGTGAATAGGAATTAAATGATTGTTCATTATTTAGCAAACACAAAAGACTAAAGCAGAATGAAATTACTGGGTAGCCAGTTAAAAACTGAAGTTTGGACCACATACCCATACCTGCAGCGTTAAATTACCACAAAAATGCTTTAAAGGCCAGAAATATAGATGCAAAACCAGACCTATCAACAGCTTTAAAGTTAATGAACAACCAACCATTTCAAACTGAAAGAATACACCCAGGTCAATGCCATTCCATATGCGCTACGGTATTTTCTGTAATTATTTGTTCAGATACTCAGGGAGACAGAAAACTAGTCTGAGCTAGCAAAGTATGGCCTTTTAGACACTCCCGGTGCTCAAATAACTCCTTTAACTAAATCTTTTGTCTAATGAACTGAAACTGAAAAGGGAGAAAAACACACAAGCTTTAAGGCACTACTTGAAGTAGAGTGCACCCACATGCCTGACCCAGCGCCTCACACCTGTCACGAGGAAGGAGCCGAGTATCAAACGGACATCAATATGATTAGACTTGACCTCATCCTTTACTCTTTATTCCCTATATTTATTGGTTACAGAGTAAAAGCAGGTACAGCTAAAACAGTTGTGATTGGTTAAAATCTCATGTTCAAGCACTCTAAATGATTGTTCATTGGCTAGTGTCTTTTGGCAGCAAATTCTTCTTTGTTCTCTCTTATGGGCAGCATTTCTGTCTTGAGCATCTATGAGAAGGTACAACAAGTTGTTACATGTCTTCAGCTTCCATGGGGAAGCATCCGTGAGAAGGACCAATGAGTTATATCATTTGCTACTTTTCTTGCTAATTCAAGGCAATGTAAGAACAGCACAGCACACAGCAGGCACAGTACAAAACCTCATACTGTTCCCTGATAGCAGGCATTGTTCAAACCTTCAGTCAATAGATTGTGGCCTTGCTCTTCTGAAAATTCCTCTACAATTTCTCCTTTTCTTTTTGAACAATCCATGCTTGATTCCCCATTTGATTACAAAAGTGAGCAAAGCGAAGGATTCGTATCCTGGACCATTATCAGTCTTAATGCTACTAGGAATACCTAAAACAGCAAAGCAACTAAATAAATGTTGTTCTACTTGTCAGGTGGCTTCTCTACATTGTGCAGTCACCCAAACATTTGTTTTCGGTTGTTCCACAGGCAAATCTGCATTGCAAGAAGCAAACAAAGCTAGCAAACATGAGTGTAACACTTGATTTCGCTCCGTATCTTTCATGAGCTATTTTTGGCAAAAGACTTTCCCATACAGGACTGAATAACTGTGTTAAGAAGGGGTAACTTCACCTTATCCAACTGGGGGACACACTATTTCTGAGTATGTAACACAATACAATCGAAACTATGCTTTTGCCAAAAGAGCTCCACGAAACCACTGATTCTTACAGTTTTTACATTTACACAAAACTCAAGGTTCACAATCCTTGCAGGTGGGACACAGCACATCCATTGTAAACTGTGGTCTTTGTGCTGTTCACAACTGTGTTCTTGCTACTCTGCTCATGGAGTTGTCATTGCATTCCTGTGTGTGATACAGTTCGACATTCTTTTCTGGAATCCACTTTGGTTTAGCTTCAACATCAAGGATTTCTCCTTGGGCTGTAGTTGCAGATTACTGCTGAAATGACTAACAATTGGGGAATTAGAATCTATCAAGCAGTTCAAAAAATTAAAAACATATAATGCCTTTTATAAGTGTTCTTGAGGAGCCAACTCTCCCTTTTGTTTTGAACCTTATAACAAAACAATATATGTAGTAAAACAAGAAACTTAGAGTAAGTAAGGATAAGTTGAATAATACATGTAATTAACAACACATATAAAAGTAGATAATTATCAACCTCTGTCTAAAATATTGTACTATCATCCAGGGTCTGCAACAGATGAATTCTCACTTTAAATCAGTTAAGAATTGCATGAATCATCTCCAGATCATGATCTACCAAGGTCATTTTAAAATTGAATCCAGCTGTCATAATGATAAGGTCCAAATGTCAACAGTCTAAAGTGACTGGAATATTGTTTTAACGCAGAAAACACCTGGGTCTGTTGGTAAATCTCCCATCCATGTAGAGTCAGGGCATGGCCTGGGCCTAGGCTCTAAGCTAGAGGGATGTCCCTTAACACATTTTTAAAACAAGGCTCCTAACAATAATAACTATAAAATACTTTAAACACAGCAAACTGTTAGAATACATTTGTATATAGTAAGCAAATAAAATCTAGGAGAAAAAAAATCAGTAAAACCATACAGAATCTTGTTTTTTCTTAAGTTTCTTTCAGCATAGAGATGCTAACTGGAAGAAATCACAAGACTAGCAGTTCATATGAAGCTGTCAATGAAGTTCAAATATCTTTTTCTGTAACCCTAAAAATACTTAAGAATTAAGAAACAGCAGTGGAACTACTTATAGGGAAAGTATAAGGACAAATCAAAGAGCTTAATTAGAGAAATGCATAGCATAGATAGAGAGCAAAAATGAGATCTCAAAATTACATGTGACTTGGAGAAAATTGCACAAAAATTGACAAAAAAAGCTGGCTCTAATTTAATAAACTTCACATTTGAGATAAAAATTAGGTAGGACTCAGGCTTTTATCTAGCAACATGATAAAGTCTCTCTCTCATGTGATCAGCCTTTTTACAAATGTCAATATAACAGATTGAAACATGGCCTAATAAAAGTAATGGAATACAAATATTTAATGCCAAAATAGTAAGAAACCAGTTATATCTATCTGTGCAGCTCTACTGTTTTGATATGAAGCCCAATTCGAATTAGGACTTGGAGCACTAAATAGTTATTCTCAATAGGATACAGTCACATGTGTCTCTAGAGAAAACACAATGAAAATTGTCCCATCAGATTTAGAAACAAAAGGCAAGCAAACAGGTAAAGTCATGGTTAATACGTCTCTGTTTGCCTGTATAATAACATTATCATAGGCCAAATATTTTTAAACTTCAGAAAACTGCTATAGATAAAATTTTAGTTTGTAAGAATTGGTTAAGAGCTGCAATAAACAAATCATCTTTGTAATGTAAAATCAATGCTTGTGTCTATAACACAGGTTAAGAAAGGTTTAGACTAGTAAGTGTAAGGAGTGCTTGTGCTCTTAAAACTTTGTGTCTTCTGAAAACTTCTGTGAGCACTGACAGATTGCATGTCTGGTAGTATAAGAAGTCATATCAGTTAAGGAAGGCACGATCCTGAGTCCAAGTCATGATTTTTGTTTCACCCCTAGAATCAGAGTCAATGATTCCTGGTAAAATTAAAAATTCACCTTTAGATGATAGTGACCTTCCAAGTAATGATGTATGACATTTAAAAGGAAGGGATTCATTTAAACCTGGAGGTATAAAATGAATCTATGTGTCATATATGGTGGTTGTGGTAGAAATTGCTAAGCTCATCTTGGGACGGCTTGGGGTCCCTCTGATATTGCATGAGCTTAAAACTTAATTTTTGTAAACATTGTTGAGTATATAAAATTTGAATTGTTATAGCAAAAGCCTGCACTATTACAGCTGTTTTATGTCCAGTAAAACTGTCAGATCCACCTTAAGAAAAACATCCCAATGTGGTGTACAAAAATATTATACCTGCAAATGGTTACAAAATCAAGAATGCCGTTTATTCTAAAAAGTAAGCTATTGTTTACTGTGTTTTGTGGCCTGTCAATATACTTTTGATATCAAGTCTAATTTAAATTTAAACGTGGTATGGAAAAATAAATGCATTTAAATCACTAAATAGATATACTGAAAAAATCATAAAATTACTGTATTAAAACTCTGCAATAAAAAGCAAGCAAAAACTGGCAGTACAGTTTAATGTACTAACTCCAGCTGAGTCTCAAAGTTAGCCTTGAATGTGAGCAAAAAAAATGTTAAGTTTGTAACTTAGCCAAATATTTTCAGTAAATCATGCGGTGTTGCTGCTACTGAAGAGTAGGAAAACACCACATCCACACAGACATCTTTGAGTCTTTCTAGTTAACAATTTTGTTAAAAGTCACAAATCAGAGGTTATTGAGAATAAAAGGTAAATTTCAACAGAGTTTAAGCTAGTCCATAGTGTCAGTTGGTATTTTGGTATCTTCAGCATGCCATGCAGGCTGCAAGCTTGCTGCTGGCTGGTATCAGGTGGGGAGGGGTCACTTTCACAGCCACAGCTCCTGACAGGCATTGAGCTCAGATGAACTGGGGGAGCTTATGCCATGTTCTGTTACTGTTAGTTGGAATTTTTTAATCACTGTTAAGGATAGTGGTTGCCATTGTATGGGTCAGTTTCACGTCCTTGAGTAAATGACTGGTGCAATAATTCTTTTGGCAAAGTCCAGGATCAAAGGGGTACTCTTCATTAGCCTGTTTTGTTTGTTCAATCTCATCTTTCAAGCATTCTAGTTCTTCTTGAGTCTCTGTTGGCATAGATTCAGACACTTTTTCCTGCTTTTTCACATGGCGTTGCACACCTGCAACGGAACTTTCAGGCACCGCAACCATGCCTCTCATGGGCTGCATGAAACCAGTACCAAAAAGATTTGCAAATCATCCAGGTTTTGTTTTTTCAGCACTTGTGGGAGGCTCTGGGCTCAGAGCTTGTGAGGCAATCATTGCTACCTGTTGTTCAGCCTTCATTTCCCCCAAAGCTTCAGCCACTAGTTTCCAAATGCCCCCATGACTCAGAGTTTCTTTTCCTACTTTCTCTCCTTCTATTACTTTCTGCCACAGACATTCCCCAATGCCTCGCCACGCTCCAGGGCTAAACAGCAAAGGGATCTCTTGTAGATGCCCTTGCTTCCGTGCCCACTTCATTACATCATGAAGGTTCTTCACTTCTGCTGCTTTCCCTCTCTCAGGGAGTATACCATGCAGCAGTCGAACTGCAGCCTCTAATTCCATTGCTCGCCGTTCTTAACGTGCAGAAGTCTGAGGCACACTCTCAGAATCCAGCTCCCACTTTTCTTCGGTAGGGCCTCTTCTGCTTCTCCTTTCTCGGGGCTTCCGTCTCTGTTGTCCAGAGTTTGAAGCCTCACTGCCGATCCATCACGTCGTCGGTCACCAATTTGTTGTGAGGAAGGAGCCGAGTATCAAACGGACATCAATATGATTAGA